>CM075819.1:32262229-32307847 GCA_037975025.1 Excoecaria agallocha
GAACATAGCATTAATAAATGAATGATGCCTTTTATTTTGAATATAAATTTCATACATATGAAAAACATCCCTATTACATGGGCTCTAGGGCATACTCTCTAACAGCCTTTCTATTTAAGTGTTAGAAATCTTGCATGTTGGAGAAAGAAAACATTTTCTTGGTTCTTTAAAGGGGGAGGATGAATTTTTCAAGGAAAAGAAGAAACAAATGCAGATTTTTAAACTTTATTGCATGTGGATCGATGATTTAAAAGTTTTTAGAAAAATCACAAGGTATGAATTCAAGACTTTAATTTATTTCTTCTTCTTCTCCTTCTATCTTGTTGGATGGCTTTATTAAGGAGAATGAATGCTGTAATTTTGATACATAATGGTATGAAAACATGAATTGTAGAGGAAGAAGCTATGAAGAAGAAGAAAGGTAAAGAGGTACCTAAAGATTATAGCTAGATGGTGATTCGGCCAAGGTATGGGAATGTGTGTCTTATGGTTGTTTTTAATGTTTGTCAAGATAGAAATTTCTATAAAAATATGGATTATGGAATTAGTTAATAAACCAAAAAGAATGAAGTCAAATATTGAAGATAGGACTTGTAAAAAGAAGCAATGCATGTAAAGAATTGTTGAAACCAACTCCTATAATTTTAGAATATATCGAGCTATAAACCCTTAATTGACTTGAATTTAGTTGGTACTTTTTCATAAGATTTAGACCTAAAGTTTTGTAAAAGGAACCCACCTTTTATTCCGACTCTAATTGTCTCTAAATCTAATTTGAAGTTCGTTTTGAGCTGCTGCCTAATTGTTATGGTGATAGTGTTGTATTTTTGCTATAACTTTTTGTAGAGAAGTCAAAATCCTTTGAGACAAAATTCTAGTTAAAATAGATTCATATAAGCACAAACTTCATTGAGGAATGTTGTCAATATTCTGTACCCATTTTATACTATGAATTTTCTAATTGATGATCAAAACAAAATGGGGTATAGTGAGCTGTTGTTTAGAGAACAAAAATAGATTTTATTAATTTTACTGTATCTATTGTTATAGAGGTTAGAACTCTATGAATCAAATTTTTGGTTAAATTAGAATTATATTTCTACAATTTATATGAAGAAATCTTGAATTTGTTTCATTTATAAATATGTCAAAAAAATGACTTAAATCCGGAACTGTAGGTAGCATTGCTTCTAAGAATAGTCCTTAATGTTTTTGTAATATCTTGAAAAATAAAAATGATAATTATGTAATTCTAGTTGGGATATAAAATAAACTCTTATATATACATTTTTTATGATGAAAATACTTTAACTTGTACCATTAAACATGTTTTTCTATTTATTAATTCATTAACCATACTATACAGATATCTTATAAAACAACTCAAAACATGGTATTCGAAACTTAACTATTAAAACTTTACTTACAAGAGAGTCTCTTAAAACATTAAAGTATTTACATCTATTAAGCATCATATTTTAAAAAATTCCCAACACAAATTACAAACTTCAAAGCTAAAAGAAATCAAACTAAAGAATAAGTACATTAATATCTTTTAAGACTTGTGTTGGCTATCCCCTACAAATATTAATCCTGAGAAGAAGAAGTCTTATCCTTGCAACCTACAAGATAAAACACTCATACTAAGCTATAAAGCTAAATGGGGAACATAAAGCATAATTAACGACCACTCATAGTGATTGTTAACAAGCACTCAGCATGTACCACAATTAATCTATGTGATTCAATATTAAAGATATAATTCCAAGAAATGAGAGGAGAATCAACATCTATATCAACATGTGAAAATCATGTGATTTATTGATAAATATTTGACATTGTTGCTATGCATTCATAATGCAAAATCATACAAATGAAAATATCTTAGACCAATGAATCGATTATTTAAAATAAAAGGATTACTATCACTCATGTCAAGATATCAAACCGATACTTTAAAATTCTTATCTGGTACTTTTTCACTTATTAACAATCAAATAAGCTAACATACAAATGATTAGCTATTTGCACCTATTATAAATCTTATTTTTCAATCTCTATGGGTATTAAAATACATTTACAACTTTGTTAATTACAACTTTAATTTATTTGCTAGTTCTATATTTCTACCTAGCATATGATTATTTTATTACTTAAGTGTTTACTATCATACATAAAGTTATTCATGTTTCAACAAACTGAGTATATCATAGTAACATGTCTACTATTTAAACATATCAATTATGCATCCATTACTTGATTAATCTTATATAGAAAAAGTCACTCATGTCACTTATCCATAACAATCAAACACATATTCATATTCATAAAACTTGTCATCAAAATATAAGAAACATTATATATCAAAGATTATGTGTAGGATATTAAAGTACTATGCCCTTATATTACATGCAAGTTCACCCTTATAATACTCCATATACTATACATTGATTCACAATAAGATCATATACAACTCAAGACAAGAATTTTCATGTTTTCGTTTTCTTTAGCTTTGTATAATGCATATTCTTGACATTCTATTATGCCTGCACTATTCTATAGAAGTGGATAATGGGTTAAAATATAACGGTGGTACCCGAAGGTACGAAACTATTTGATTCTAATGGTGGCAACCAAAGGTATGAATAAGATACCAAAAGGCATGAATAAGATACCCAAAGGTATTAAATGGCAGTCCCTTATGGGGACAAAACTGTACAGTAGACCAGTCAAGTGGATCCAAACCTGGTTTGCTATAACCCAAAAGGGGCTATTTATAATCAAAATGGGCCCATGTCTATATAATATGACCAAAACAGGGTTGAGTTGCACTGTACTTTATGACCCAGATGGGTTTAACTGTACATTAGATTTCAAGCAAACCCAAATATACTCTACCAGATGCAAGTTAGTCTTATAGGCATGCCTATCTATCTATAACCTAGACACATACATAGGCAATATAATCTCTTTACTTTATTCAATCATATTCATATATGCACATGTATACTCTTGTGTAACTATGAACAATGTAATCATATACATGCTCCTGTGTAACTTTTTGTAAACATGTGATCATGCGCACTGTTGGATATTGCTATTCTATACTTTACACTTTTCTCGTCATATGCATATATGTGTTCGTACATATATATTCATGTTTGAATATGAGCATGATATCATATACATGTACATGTATAAATTTTTCTATAAATATATTATCTTGAACATAATTAAGTATTACTATTTTGTACTTGTAATCTTATTAAATCATGTAACTATTTAACATATGTATTATGATGATACATAACATCATGCCCTGTTGAGTTTCTTTAATCAACGATGTGTATAAACATGTTCATAACATAATTACCATTGAAGTATACTTTATAATCATATCTGCTTAACTGCATGCTTTTGTGATCATATAAGTACATACATGTTTTACTATCTCTTTTTGTGTGACATTTTCATCACACTATAATCTTGTGAAAGCTTTACATATGCACATAATTAATTGAAATCACACTCAAGTAAGTAATCAATGGAAATCTATACAATCTTTAGTGTATATACTTATATATACCGTCTCGTAAAAATGCCATCATATACTTAGTCATATTATCTATAATCAAATATACTTCCATGTATTCATGTGTTTTAGCATGCTAACATTCGATATCACATATGCATAGCCATACTATTTCAATCAAGTAATATCCTTGTGACTATACATTTGGTATACCAACATATAAACATGTATATAATATCATATTGTATCAAAAGATACATATACGTGCTTTTACTATACATGTATCGCAATCTCTAGTATGTAAATATATATATATATATATAATCATGTAAATGACAAACCATCTCTAGTGCATAAGCATGTATGCATGGATTATAGCATAATTTGATCAATTTGCTCATGTAAGTAATCAATGTAAAGTTATACCATCTCTAATGTATATACTTGTATACACAATCTCATTTAACAAAGTGATCATATACTTTACTAGATTATGTATAATTAACATACTTCAATGTAATCATGCTTCCTCATATATTCATTTGATATCAAAAAGACACACAGTCCCTAATACATATACATCTATTCTCATCTTCATATAACAATATTATCAACTTATGCATGATGCATGTATATCTAGATAGTCATACAAATATACATTGAAATTTTTAACTTATAAACATTTCATATAATTATAACATTTAAGCATGCTTATGTTATGTCAATTAGGTGAATAATAACGTACCTTTTATCATGAATATGCTTTAATATATAGTCATGCTTACAATATCATATTATTTTATATACTCATGACTTATCTCACTTAATGTATTACCTTTCCATTATAGATGTACTTAAAATACTTAAGACCATTTCTACATATAGTCAAAATGATGTTTTAGAGATGCTTAAATTTATTTAAATGCATAAGAATATTCCAAAAATGCATACCAAAAATGGTGATAAATTCTTGCAACAATCCTTTATAGAGACAGATTTTTAAGCTTATATTCAAAGCTTTTTTTCACCTACCAAAAGCCATTTCTAGCAAAAATAATATTCTACAAACATAATCCTAATTTTTTTTTAGTTTCAGGAATAATAAAAATCATTTCAATATGATTTCTATAACTCAAGATAATTATAAATTACTAATAACTGTTCATGGTGATAGGTAGAATATGATATCTGATTTCAAAATAAATTTAGATAGATTTAGAGGCATAAATAGACTTTGTTTTCTTCACAAAAAATGTAGATATGAGTTTATAATCCAATTGGAATTACCTAATTATCATCTCTACATTTCAAGATATTACAAAAACATTAAGGACTTTTCTTGAAAATAATGCTACCAATAGTTCTAGATTCAAGTCATTTTTTTTGACATATTTAGAAACAGAAGAAAATCAAAATTTCTTCATATAAATTGTAAACATATAAGTATAGTTTAATTGAAAATTAGATTTATAGAATTTAGACCTCTATAACAAGAGATATAGCCAAATTACTAAAATATGTTCTTGTTCTCTAAACAACAGTTCACTGTACTCGATTTAGTTTTTATTATCACTTAGAAAATTCATAGTATAAAATGGGTACAAAATTTTAACAACATTCCTTCATTAATTTGTGCTCATATCAATTTATTTTAACCAAAATTTTGTCTCAAAGGACTTTGACTTCTCTACAAAGTGTTATAGCAAAAATACAGCAATATCATCATAACAGTTGAGCAGCAGCTTATAACAAAATTCAAGCTAGATTTAGAGACACTTAAAGGCAGAATAAGATGGTTTCCTTCAAAAACATTTTAGGTATGAATATTAGGAAGAAGTACCTACTAGATTCAAGTCCATTGAAGGCTATAGCTCGAGATATTCCAAAATTACAGAAGCTAGTTTTACCAATTCTTTACATGCATTACTTCTTTTTAGAAGTCCTATCTTGAATATTTGACTTTATTCTTTTTTGTTTATTAACTCATGCCATAATCCACACCTTTACAGAAATTCCTATCTTAAAATACATTAAAACCAACCATAAGATACACATTCACATATCTTGGTCGAATCACCACCTAGCTACAATCTTTAGCTACCTCTTTACCATTCTTCTTCTTTTTATCTTCCTCCTCCACAATTCATGTTTTCATACCATCATGTATCAAAATTATATCATTCATTCTCCTCAAGAAAACCATCCAACAAGATAAAAGGAGAAAAATAAGGGATAAATTATCCATACCTTGATGATTTCACTAAAAACTTCTAAATCATCCATGTGTAAGAGAGTTTAAAAATCTATATTTGTTTCTTCTTTTCCTTGAAAATTTCATCCTTCCCCTCTCAAGAATCAAGAAAATATTTTCTTTTTCCACCATGCAAGGTTTTTATCACTTAAATAGAAGGGCAAAGTACCCTTATGCTCCCCCATCTATTTGCATGTAAGAAATGTGTCCCCGTTTGTTTATTTCTTTCAAATTTGACCCCATACTTAATTTATTTTATTTAATTACATCCCATCTTCTTTTATTTTATTGATTTGACCCATTAATACTTAATTATATTATAATAGACCACTTAACTAAAATTTCTTTTTCAATTGCACACTTGTATACTAAAATTTTAATTAATTCTCTAACCCTTTTGCCACATAAGACCATTAATCCATAAGGTCTTAACTTATAAAGATTCCTCTAATTAAGCTTGATTTGACATTAATAACATGATAATGCACTTGAATTCTACTAGGCCCTATTTTGGGTCCTTACATGGTTCTTCCCCTATGACAGGCAAAATTTTTCTTAAACCCTGACTATGTCTATTGCCCTACCATTGGGAGCAATCCATATTTTTTAGTGAATATCTTGAGATTTAGAAGAAAAAATAAAGTTATTTTTAATGATTTAGAAACTAAAAATATAGTACAATTCATAGGCAAGAATGGGGCACACGATCGAGACCAATTTTTCTTAGCCATATGGACCTCTTTATGCCTATTTCGACTATTTTACATGACTCCTTAAGCATTTATACAGTGAACTATTACTTGCCTAGTTAAGTTCTTATAACGACATGTAGTATAAGGATTAAAAGTTTGGGGCATCATAACTTTAAACAACATTTGGGTGTCTTAATTCTATGGCTACGTGCATCATACACAAGGAAAAATTTTAAAATTTCTAACCATAATTATAAAAGATATTACCAAGAAATTATAAGAATCCTAACTAGGAAATTCAAAATTCACCTTTAAGGATTATTGAACAGTTGATTACTTTGCACTGGGTTTTTGGAAACAATAATGTCTAAAAGGGAACACCTCCAATGCCTGAACCACACTAGAGAAGAGTAGAAGAACCATGAAAATCTTGGAGAGCTAGCAATCAAAATTCTTCTATGGCTAGAGGAAGAATTCGACCAAGAGAGAATGAAAAAGGCAGAGAAGTGCTATCCCAATCCCATAATTTTTGCTTTTATACCCTAGGTTAAAAAACTAAGTCTAATAGGTTAAGAATTTTTTCATATTATTTATTAATTTGGGCATAATTAAATCCAATCTAGCTCCTTTTAAAAAGGGTAATGTATAGAGGCCCTTTCACAAGACTTTTTTGTGCAAACTTTGATTTAATTATCCAATCAAATTCTAAATTCAACAAAATTAAATATATGAAAGATATAACTATTATATAACATATTTAATTTAATTTGGACAAAAATTAAGGCCATTAAGCCCTTCATCTAGCTTCTACATAAAAGTTACTCTAAGTGGGCTTCTATACGAATGAATTTTCTTAAACTTCAAACTAGGGCTCCAAGTGATCCAAAATTATTATTTAAGTCTTACAACATTTATAGCCCAATAATATTTTATTTTGGATCAAAATGCACTACTCTAGTCGATTTCTATAGACAATGTGTAAAAGCTTCTGTGAAATATTTTGTGCATGTATAATTAATTAAAATCTTTGATTAATTCTAAATTTATTCTTTCTTTCTGTAATTGTATCATATATTATTAACAATGTCATTTTACCATAGTACTTTTTTCCTATAGGTGTGTGACCTATTAGGTTTTTTTCATCCACTTGGCAATATATACATAATTGCAAATACAAAATTATATGATTCAAACTCTTTAAATTGTTATATTGATTCTCCAGTTAATATTTATCTACATGTACATATATGTACAAATCATAAGAGGCTTTTAGCTAACCAACATGACTAGCATGCAATTATTCTTACCTTACTTTATCTCATTGTTCTGAATATTTATCTATATGTACATATATGTACAAATCATAAGAGGCTTTTAGCTAACCAACATGACTAGCATGCAATTACTCTTACCTTACTTTATTTATGGATAATGTCAACTCATATAAGCTTAAATATAGATCTAATCATTTAACCGTTGTTCTGAAAATGCCTCTTATGGATATCATCCACCTTGGCATTCCATTCAAGCTATAGATTCTCAGAATAAGGCTATTACAGAACAAATGAAATAACTTCTTTAATAATTCGCGATAGTGAATCCTTTATTAATAAATTAATTATTTTTTAATAGGTTATGTTATACCCAACCTCCTAACTATATTCACCCATCGGCAAAGGTAAGTAGTTATGGAGTCAAAATATACCACTCATTACTTAAGATGACTTTAGTTATCTCAAGTTTGAGGATACTTATACCACTACCATGAAGAAATTCCTCATTGATATAGATTTAATATCAATGTGAGGATTCTTTAAGAAGGTGTCCAATGTACTTGTTATTCTAATAAGTATCCATGTGTTAGTTTTGATCATCTCCATGATCACAGTTATGAGAGCCACTATTTGAATTATCAAAAAGTATAATGAGTGCTAGTCTATCTATAATAATGACATCTTATCTGATTAATACTATGACTAAGGATATTTCAGTATGAACACATTGGCATGCAATAGGCATCTCACATCATAAAGTCTTTCATTATTGCCTTTGCACTATGTTTATAACACCAATGACTTTATTTATTAATTTAAGATATAAATTAAACTAAAGATAATTATAACATAGTTTTAATAAATGAATAAGGACTTCTCATAAATGATATTGAGTTCATATACATGAAAAGATCCCTAATCTACTTGCTCTAGAGCAGATCACTGATATCATGTAAAATGTCTATCTTTTAGTATATGTTTTTCTCACATTTATGTAGTTAAGTATGTAATATTATATGTATTTTTATATGTTTATGTCCAATTTATGTGTTTATGTTTGCTTTTAGGAAAAAAGTTGGTGAAGTGTGAAGAAAATGAAGAATTTGGTGAAGTTTCGAAGAAGAAGATCACGAGTCGTGAGGAGGATCATGACTTGAACAAGAGTTCACGAGACGAAAGGCAGCTCACGAGTGAAGCAGAGAAGAAGGGATCACAACTCGGACAAGAGATCACGAGTCGTGAAAAGCTTCACTAGTCGGCATCATGCTCATGAGTCTAGCTGGAAATCATGATTCGTGAGGGTGTTCACGAGTCCGACAAAACACTGTTTCTCAAAAGTTGTCTCTTGCACCCGATCTTTCAGCCATACATCATGTCCTTTCAGAGAAACCTTTCGTGATTTCTTACGGGGAATATCTGTAGACTCAAGCCCTATATATATGAGAGAAAAACTCTAGAAAAAAAAGAAAGAAAAGAGAGAAAAAATTTAAGAATTCTTTTACTGTTTTCTTAAGAACTTTTTTAGTTTGTTTTGGACATTTTCTTTTACTTAGTGTTTAGAGGATGACAAAAGAGCAAAGCCAAAGGAATAAGAGATTTATCAAAAGGTCAAAATAGAAAGTAAACCTTGGAAGTGATGTTTTCTTTTCTCTTATTTCATCTTTATTGTAATTTTGTTTGTGGTTAAGTTCTTTTGGTACATTATAACTATTTAATTTAAGCATTATTTAACTATTTATCTTTGTCTATTGAATGTTTATTCCCTTTATGTATGAAGTATGATTTAGATTTATTTGAGTGCTTTAATTTGTTCATTATGCTTGATCACCATAATTAGCATGTTAGTCATTTAATTCACAATGAGAATTGGAATTCTTTGATGGAAAGACAAATAAATTTACTTGAAGCATTTAATTCACTTAGAGATAAGGAATTCAATTTAAAGGGTTAAAGAATTAGCATTGAACTTCATAGTTTTTATTTATCTCTATAATGACATGAGAATGCCTATAGACTCTAAGTAAGAATATCTTTATTGACAATGAGAATTGCTTTAAAGAATCTTGGCTAAATTTTCCAATCATATCATTCATACAATTGTTAAATGATTCGAAGATGAAATTATTTACTTGGTTATAATGTATTTTGATCCTATCTTTTAAGTAATATTTTATCCAAAATTAACTTAATAAATTTTAAGTAGTTTAGCATTTACATTAATTGCATGATTCCAATTAAAATCGTTACCTATCCATTTACTTGTTGTTACATCAATACAAAATTTACCCCGTTCCCTTTGGAACGATACCCTATTCACTCTATATGCACTCTATGCTGTATAATTCTTGATTGAAGCTATTTCCTAGAAAATTAAAGTCTAGATGGTTGGGACCTTTCAAAGTTGTTCAAGTTTTTTCTTATGGGGCTGTTGATATTGGTAATGATAAAGGGGAGGTTTTTAAGGTTAATAGACATAGATTGAAGCCTTATTTCATTGGTGATGCATTGGTTCTTACTCACAAAGTTTCTTTGTTAAATTCTTCTTTTGCATAATCATAATATTTTTGTATATAATTAGTTCTTTTAGTTTGGATTTCTTTGTTTTATGGTTTGATTGTAGAATACATTATATTTTTTTTATATAGTTTTTATGTTACATGGTTTATTTTTCTTTGTCATTTTACATTTTACTTTTTGGATCACGTTGTTAAGATTTTGCAAAGAAATGTTTTAGCATTCCATTATGTTCATAAGTGCATCACGACTCATGAACATCTTCACGAGTATTCCATAGGCTTTATTTATCCAGTCGTGAGCAAAATCACTAGTCGTGAAAAGGATCATGTGTAGTACATAAGAGAATAGCTCACGAGTCGTGAATGTCATACCGACTCGTGAATATTTCTTCCTCAACACCAATTGCCATATACTTCACAAGTTGTGAGGCACATACCAACTCGTGATGCACTATTCCAAAAGTTACGAGTCGTGATTTTTACTTTCCTATTTTTATTTTTATTTCATTTTTTCTTTTCTTTATTTCATTTTTATTTCTTTTAATTAGGTGTCTTAGCGGTTTTTATATGAATTAACTACCCATTAACTACCCTTAATTAACTTACATTTATTGAGGGGGAACGGTTATACCTTTATTTTAGGGTTTTTAAATGACGTGTCTTTTTTCCCCTCATTCTTCTATAAATACTACAGTTAGTTTCTTTTCATTTTCACCTTCCTTTTCTTTTATTCTTCTTGTGAACTTCTTTCTCTTTAACTGTAACTTCCATTTTCGTATGTCTCTTTGTTTTTCTTTCCCTGCAACTTCTTCTTCACATATCTTTTCTTCACATTCACGTTGCACATTTATTTTCCTTTTTCTTTTCTCTTTAATAATCATGGTGAGACAAAGAATGTTTCAGCATCAAGGGGTCCACAAGGAGGAGATGACACCCAACTTCAGAGTTTGCAGACAGGTTTTGGTGCACCATTCCCTCTTTCCTCAATCTATGAAGGTAACAGATTCCTTGTTCTTAAGGATAGAGCAAAATCTCAATGTAAGTATTTTCCTAACTCTTTGCTTGAAAAAGTGGGTGTTCTTGATGAAGTCAATGAGATGTTATCTCAATGTAGTCTCTTACGGTTTGTTAATATGCATGAGCAGTTCTACACTGATTTAGTTTTGGAATTTTACACAAATTTTAAAGAAAATGCTGATAATCCTAGGCTTGTAGACTTTTGCTTGAATGGTGTTGATCATACTCTTACTTATTTCATGATGCATCGTATTTTTGGTTTTAAACCAAGTGGATTATGTACTCCTCCTAAGAGTTATAGTCCAAATGATTTTTGGAACTTTCTTACTGGATTAACTACACCTTATAGGGCTAGAGAGGCTAAATCCATGTTCATTTCAGATTTAAAATATTGGATTTTGCATAAGATTCTTGCCTCTATTATTTTCAACAAGCCTGAATTTAATAGAGTTTATAGTCATGATTTGTTCTTGATGTGGTGTGTGCATAATCGAAAATCTATTTGTTGGTCTTATTGGATTTTTAAACAATTGTTGAATTGTGTTAGTCGTCCAGAGTCCCCTATCACACATGGACATGTCATAGCTGCTATTGCTAGGGGGATTGATATTGATTTGAACACTTATGACACAGTACTTTTATGTTTATATTTTTTAAAACAATTGTTTGTAAGAGGAGAAGTGGTTAACCATTCATTTCAATACATACCACCTATATATCGTTCTTGTTGGAAGGAACTTCCATGTACTTCTACTCCACAAGTGACTAATATGGAAAGTACTTCGGAAGAGTCAAGGCCAACGGAGCAAGGGCCTAGTGATGATCCTATGGAGGATACACCTAGTCATTCACCTGTTTTCACACCACCTGCTGGATCTTCTTCAAATATCACCCAATCCATGATCAACCAATTACTGCAAAACCAGTCTGCCATACAAAATCAATTAACATCATTGGAGCAAGCCACAAGTCAATTGGTTCATAGTCAACGCCGCCTTGAACACAAGGTGGACACTTTCATTACCCAAACGGGCTATGTTGTTATTTTGCCTGCACCTTTACCATGAATTTGAGAGGAGTTTTCTTTCCTCTATGCTTTTATTTATTTTTTTGTTTTTCTTTTTATGTGTGTTTTGTTTGTTTTGTTTCTCCACATTGAGGACAATGTGTGTTCTAATTATGGGGGAGCCTAACTATATGCATGTTTTTTATTCATTTTGTTTATGTTTTTCCTTATTTAGTATGTTTTTCTTTATTTAGACTAACCTTTTTAGTTAGTTTTGTTATAAGTATTGCTCATATTGTATTAAATATAGGTTGTTATGAAGAATCAATTACCTTTTATACTCATTTGATTAGTTATTCAAGATTTTTGGCATGTGTTTTATGTTTTTAAGTTATTTCTTTTTACTTCTTTCAACATTTTAGGTTGTTTAGTCTCTTTACTAACTATGCTTTAAGGTTAGGAATTGCTCATTTAGTTTAAGATTTTTGGGTTTTAGTTGCCTCATGGAAACTATAGCCATAATTCTTACCTTTTGGCCTTTCAATAATGGATGAGGACTAATGGAAATGAAAAAAAATAATAATAAAATAAAGCAAGATGCATATCTAAAATTTTAATAGAGTTTGGGATGGAGCGTAAAACGCACCCAATACTACATTCTCTTGCTATTCATGGGATAAAGTCTAAAAGTATACACATGCTTAAGAAAAAAAGAAAAAAAATATATGTATAGTCTAAAAATGCAATTAGATGGGTTTAAAGGTATGTGTGCTTTTTAATTGTCCAAAAAGGCAACTATAGTCTTAGAATCTTAAGTTTTATGATCATTATTCCCTCTTGAGCATGGTTAGTCTTGAGACTTTATATTCTTGATGTTGAATTTAGTAAATTTAGGTGACTTGATAATCAAATATGCATGTTTTAAATCCTGATGTACTGATATTGTGAGTGTTAAGGTATTTGATTTCATTTCAATCTTATTTTAAGTGAAAATTGAGCAATGCTTTATAATTTAACTTACTTAGTTTAACTTGAGATTAAATTTTCTCACTTTTCTCTTGCTTGGGGACAAGCAAGGTTTAAGTGTGGGGGAATTTTATATCATGTAAAATGTCTATCTTTTAGTATGTGTTTTTCTCTTATTTATGTATTTAAGTATGTAATATTATATGTATTTTTATATGTTTATGTCCAATTTATGTGTTTATGTTTGCTTTTAGGGAAAAAGTTGGTGAAGTGTGAGGAAAATGAAGAATCTGGTGAAGTTTCGAAGAAGAAGATCACGAGTCATGAGGAGGATCACGACTCGGACAAGAGTTTACGAGACGGAAGGTAGCTCACGAGTGAAGCAGAGAAGAAGGGATCATGACCCGGATAAGAGATCATGAGTCATGAAAAACTTCATTAGTCAGCATCACGCTTATGAGTCTATCTGGAAATCACGACTCGTGAGGGTGTTCACGAAGTCGGACAAGACACTATTGCTCAAAAGTTGTGTCTCTTGCACCCGATCTTTCAGCCATACATCATGTCCTTTCAGATCAACCTTTCGTGATTTCTTAAGGGACATATCTGTAGAGTCAAGCCCTATATATATGAGAGAAAAACTATAGAAAAAAATAGAAAGAAAATAGAGAAAAAAATTTAAGAATTCTTTTACTGTTTTCTTAAGAAAGTTTTTAGTTTGTTTTGGATATTTTCTTTTACTTAGTGTTTAGAGAATTACAAAAGAGCAAAGGCAAAGGAATAAGAGATTTATCAGAAGGTCAAAATAGAAAGTAAACCCTGGGGAGTGATGTTTTCTTTTCTCTTATTTCATCTTTATTGTATTTTGTTTGTGGTTAAGTTCTTTTGGTACATTATAACTATTTAATTTAAGTGTTATTCATCTATTTATCTTTGTCTATTGAATGTTTATTCCCTTTATGTATGAAGTATGATTTAGATTTATTTGAGTGCTTTAATTTGCTCATTATGCTTGATCACCATAATTAGCATGTTAGTCATTTAATTCACAATGAGAATTGGAATTCTTTGATGGAAAGACAAATAAATTTACTTGAAGCATTTAATTCACTTAGAGATAAGGAATTCACTTTAAGGGGTTAAAGAATTAGCATTGAACTTCATATTTTTTATTTATCTCTATAATGACATGATAATGCTTATAGACTCTAAGTAAGAATATCTTTATTGACAATGAGAATTGCTTTAAAGAATCTTGGCTAAATTCTCTAATCATATCAATCATACAATTGTTAAATGATTCGAAAATGAAATTGTTTACTTGGTTATAATGTATTTTCATCCTATCTTTTAAGTAATCTTTTATCCAAAATTAACTTAATAAATTTTAAGTAGTTTAGCATTTACATTAATTGCATGATTCCAATTAAAATCATTACCTATCTATTTACTTGTTGTTACATCAATACAAAAATTACCCCGTTCCCTTTGGAACGATACCCTATTCACTCTATATGCAGTCTAGTGAGCCTAAGGGTTCAATTAAATCCCAATCAATCACTCATGCATTAGAAGCCCATATTATGTGTAACACCATTATTCTACACTTGAATTGACTCACTTTTTCTTAAAAATTTAAACATACTTTACTATGTTAGTGAGCCATGAATTATAAAATATAAAGATCTTCTGAAGAAAACGAATCTAACAAAAGTGTTGTTCAATTAAAAACTTTACTTTATACATTTGAGTCTTTTAAAACGTTCATGATTTACATCCCATAATCTTTAGCACAATACATCATTTGGCAATATAAATGAATATTTTTGTAACCAAAAAGGACTCAACATCAAAAACTATACTTTCAGACTCTCTCTCTTGTGTTGGACTACCAGCTGCAGACAATAACCTTGAGATAATCTCTTAACTCAAAACCTACAAGGATAAAATAACTCGTGCTAAGCAAAAAACCTTAGTGAAGATACTAAAAATGAAAGAGGACCACTCACAGTGATCATCAAAATCATATAACATACATCAATTGAAACATTAAAATGACATGTCAGAAATAGATATATAATAAGATAAGCAATTTTAAACAATAATGTAATCCTACATTTAATTCAACATCCTTAAATATCAATATTGATTAAGATGATCTGAACATTAACAAATATAATCCATACACTGGAAACCAAGTTAATCTTGTTGTTTCATATATCATAAGCAATAGTTACAATATAATTAACTGTGATGTATTTATAATCTAGATTAGTCTGCTTACAAGTATAATAACATTCACAACAGTCATTTGTAATCACACTCAGCATGCTTTATATATATATACATTTATTTACCATGTAATCAATGGATTAGAATATCTTGATAGATCTAACAACCTCACATAGTAAATAATAAAAGCATTTGAAAAGCTTAATAGTTAACTTAGCATGCTTGTATTGTATACTGACTGAGAATTCCTCATGCATTTAACTTATTTAAACAATTTCAAACATTTGAAACCAACTATAGATAACATACATATATCGCATGTTACTCAGTAGCCTCTATTTATTTAAACTCATGAAACAATCACTAAAAGAAAATTAGCAAATAGCAATAAAAATTAGCAACCAAATTTGTTGAATTTCCATTGCTAATTTTATAGCAACATAATTCGATTGCAAATTTGATGGTTGCTATTTTTTAGCAACGAAAATTGTTTCTGTTGCTAAATTTAGCAACGAAATTAGAATTTTTATTGTTATTTTTACAAAACGGAATTAGAATTTCCATTGCTATATTTAACAATAGAATAGAAATTCTGTTGCCTATTTTTAGCAACAGAATTGATGTTTACGTTGCTAAATTCAAACATTATTATAAAAAAAAAATTACTACTGAATTTTTGTCACTATTCCATCACTAAATTATTGTTGATTTTTTACACCAAAAGCTAATGCTGAGCCCCATCTTATAGTGACATTTTGATTAGTCAATTGTTTCAGGTATTTTGATGGTATACCAACTGCACTTCTACTTTCTGCATTAACAAAGTATGCTCGCACAAAGTGTTCTAGAGCTTTCAAAATAGCATTTTGTACATTTGAGAAAATTTTAATTAACATTTCAACATGTAATTTCCAGCAAAAAAGAGGTGGTTAATAAGATAGGCTAAAACCTATATTTGAGAATTAGGATGCCTCAAATTCTCGTTAAATGTATCAAGTAAGACTTCCTTGTATTAACTAATATATTTCATTAAGACTTCCCAACAGCTGTTTTCTGTAAATGATCACTCTATCTATTAATGATTGCATGTACTTGTCATTACTAAATGCCAATCTGTTGGTTAAAGGCTGGTTGTTATAATATTCTTTTTCCACCATATTTCTAAGTATTTTAATCTTTAACAGAAAAAATCTCTACAAATAATGACATAAATGTTCATAGAGCTCCAAAAAGAGGAAAAACAAAATAAATAAATGAAGTGAAACAAAAAAATAAACCACGTGTTACAAATGATTGGTAAATCTAAATTGACAATCATATAACATTTAATAAACAAATTTCAGCAAAATCTCTGATCAACTAAGATTATCTCAAAGAAGGAAATAAGAACACCAAACACTGGTAAGACAGTAATCTGATTGATGCAAAGCCAAAACAATTTCTCCAACAGCTAGGGTCGTGCCATAGTGCATGCAAAGATCAGACGACAGAGTAAAGGGAATCAACTTCTCCAAGACAAAAGCTGCAAAGTATTCAGGATCATATTTCCCAAGCACAGCAAGGGCCTCATCAACAAGTTCTCTCAAGCCCTTATCCTAAAGAAAATCATTCAACTTAAAACTAACTAGCTGTGAGTTGATAGGTGAGTACAAATATCACGATTCATTAAGCAAAAGTTTGCTACTATAACAAATTAAATTGTCAAGAACCATGTAAGGCAAATAATGTACCTAGCAATCTTGTTCCCTTTGAGAGTGTGAAACCCATTGATGAGACATGTGGCAGCAGTTACAACTCAAGAAACAAACCCAATACCTGCAAAAATTAAAATAATGAAAGCAGCAATATGGGATGTATATCATGGAAAAACAATTCATGAACAAACAAAGTTAGTTGCAGTGGTTGTTCTTGTCTTCTTTTATTTTCCTTTTTTGTTTATGAGATTTTTGAAGCATGCAAATAAAGAAAAAAAATAATGATAGTAATAATTAAAAATATATAATAAAATTAAATGGAAGAGGTGCTAAATAGTGTACTGAAACAGCAGGACATGTGCTAACCAGAGATATAAGTTCCATAGAACATAATGACATTGAACATGACTATCTATGTAGCTAGGAAAGCTATTCAGCATGCAATTTGAAAAATAAATGCCAAATAAAGAGACAGCCATAAGCCAAATAAAGTAAATACAATCTAGGCACAAAAAAAGATTAAACCATCGACAAAATTAGTAATACTGTGTATTCATTAAAAAAAACAAATTGTAAAGGCAAAGTGAGAGATTGAAAACCTGAACATCTTCAAAGGTCCAACAATTAAGTAGCTTCACTTCGTTGTGAGGCTGAGTAGGTTGAGTCTCAATGCTCACTAGCGCCACTATAGATGCCATTGCTTACCTACACAAATAAAATAGTGAGAAATAAAGAAATAAAGAGAGAAATAAAGAGAAATGGGTCAAGTAATTATCCAACATGTACTTGGGTTAATTAATTACTTAGGTCAAGTAATTACTTGGGTCAAGTAATTATCCAACTTCTCAGCAAGAGCATGTACTTGGGTCAAGTAATTATCCAACATCTCAGCAAGAGGAAGAAACAGATTTAACATCTTCCACCTATAGATACAGCAGCATAAATAACCTTTTTTTTAACCAGATGTATTCTAGAAAATCTAGTAAATTCAACATTGCTACTATTATTATACACTTCAAGTTCAAAAGATTCAATAGGCTAAGAGAAGTCACTGCACCATGAGCAAATAACAATCCAACAGTTAACCCATTCAAGCTTGAAGCCATATAAGCTTGCACAAACATCCTTCAAGTATTCAATTTCATTTGCCTCTATATATGTTCTCATTTGGAAAACAAAATCACAAATTGAGAAGCTGTCGTACCCTGTTTATTTGCAATAAAGCAAATAGCATTAAAAGATGTTAAATCATGTAGCTGAGCAAACTAGGATTCAGAAGTTTCAACGTCATCATCAAATGCATTGCGACTAGCTGGACGGGAAGGATGCCTTGAAATAGGATTAACATGTCCCATATCATCTTGCATTGTAAAACAAAATTATTAATGGAGTAGAAAAACCAAAAGAGAGTGATAGATCAGGAAATCAGAAAATTCCCATGAACATTTGATCCATCTAGAAAAACAAGAATTGACAAACTCCATAGATTAATTGAAGTTGAGAACAATTAATAATAAAAATAAGTATTTCCTTTAAAATCTTATTTCCTTATAGGACCACCAAAACCATCACCTGCATATCTAACAAATAATGTGCTCAAATGGATAGTTACAAATAGAAGAAAACACTACTTGACAATTATTACCCTTTTGTAGGCTAGTAATTACAACCAAAGACTTAATAGAGACTAAAAGAAATGTGCATACAAGATTTATGCATTCATTTATGGAAAACTATCGAGTAACATTATAGTACAAAGGAAGAAGAAAAAAGCAAGATAATAGTAATAATAGTAATGACCTGTAACAACTAGATCAAGGAACTCTAAAAACTTAAAGAGAGAACAACTCATTAAAAATAAATAAATATATAAATAGCCAGAGAATTAAAAGGAAAAAATAAAGATCTTTGAAGCACAATTGAATGTAAATTCAATAAGTTTCCTAATCAAACACATTACACGTAGATGGGCTTCAATCCAACTAAAGTATAAGGTCAATAATCAGCAACACATGTCAATAAAGGCAGCTAAAACCAAATACCAATAACAACATTGACTCAGTAAAAGATAGACAAAGACTGCAAAGAATAACGATTTGGATGTAAATGGCAAGTAAACAATGAAATTGGTAACCTTCATTAAACAATCTGAGAGGCACCAAGCAATCAACGAACAATCAAAAGTAGAAAACACTTGTCAGTATAGGTAGGTAAAACCAAATAGCAATAACAACATTAAGTCATTAAAAAAAACAACAAACACTACAAACAATAACAATTTGGATGTAAATGGCAAATAAAAAATGAAATGGGTACCTTCATTGAACAATCTAAGAGGAGCCGAGCAAGCAATGAACAATCAAAAGTAAGAAACACATGTCAGGATAGGCAAGTAAAACCAAATAGCAATAACAACATTTACTCAGTAAAACATAATGATAAACACTGCAAAGAATAATGATTTGGATGTAAATGGAAAATAAACAATGAAATGGGTAACGTTCATTAAACAATCTGAGAAGAGCTGAGCAGTCAATGAACAAGCAAATGCTGAGCAGTGATTACAAGCAAATCATGTCAGACATGTAATCAAGCAATATCTTTAACTCTTATATGATGCTTGCTTTGTACTTTATACTTTAATGTCTGTATTGTACTTATAGTTTTAGCCTACCTAAGTTCTAAAGGTTGATAACGAGAATGGTAGATACCCGAGGGTATCAAAATGGTAGATATTCAAGGATATCAAAAATATAGACCTAAACGAGGCAAACTGTACAGTAAACCGGTCAAGCAAACCCAAACGGGGTCACTGACAACCCAAATGGGGTTGTTTATGATCCAAATGAGATCAACTATAATTTAGATCCAAACGGGGTCAACGGTAGTAGCTGCAACATCCTTATAGGTACCTATCTATCCATATTTGAACTCTATTTGAAGGACATATTATGTTCATGTTCATTCTACTTATTATGCTAATACTTTACATAGATAATATGGTCTTTGTGCCATTAAATTTAGAATAAGCAAAGTCTTCAGATTTATAGATACATTTATCAATGTATCAAATTTCATAATCACGTATATATCATAACGATTGCTCATTTCAAAATCAATGGATAAGTATAAGCATTCAAATATGATCAAGACATTGAAGAATCACATGCCACGAGCTTATTCATATATATATATATATATATTATGTACTTTCATTCAATGATGTAGAATTAACCATCACATATTATAACAATTATGTATTTTCACTCATCAATGGAAAACTAGAGCAGTCAAGCATAAATAATTACTTTAAAAGAATTACTAACCTTGAGCTTGATCCCAGACTCAATATGCATAAACCTATACTTTTAAGTATCTCTAAATTATCTAGCATATGCTTTATGAATGAACTTTCTATATGAGTTTATTTGTGACCTTGCTATATACTCTGATTGTCGTAAATGTTTTATTAATTAAATAACAAATATAATCATTTACTTTGTGAGAGTTTATTTAACCAAACCTAAAATTTAGAACTTAAAACATATTTATTCCTATCAAAGGAAAATTCAAATAACGATTAAATATTATTTTTATCCAATTAATTTCAAAGCTATTTCAAGCCAATTCATTTCAAGCTTAACTAATTCAAGAACCTAACTTTTACTTATAATGTCCTAACTCTATGTTTGAGCTTTATTAATGCATTCATATTATTAGTATTTGTATGGCATTTGTTCTATATTAATGTTCAAGGATATATCTTGCAAATCCCTTGATTAGCTTTACAAATATTTCTTTGCAGTTAATAAACACTTGCAAATACATTAAACTTATACTTATAGATAAACTCATGATATAATAAGAGTTAAGCACATGATTACATTTATTTCAACCCCTATCATAGCATGGACAATAACATTTAGGTGAGGTAGCTATAGAGGCTTCAATATCGACTATGTATTATTACAATTCAGTTACTTCAAGAACTATCCTATGCCAATACACTTCTTATGATCAAATTAACGAGACTATATACATTAACATATCATAGTATTATAACACCAAACATATATAAAAACTTTGTTTATGTCTTTATTAAAACAGTGAAACTAAGAATTAGTTAAATCATATTTCATGCCTCAGGTGAGTATACTTTAATGTCTTAGATAAGTGCCTTATACTTTGAGTGAGTGCGACTATCCTTTCGGGATGAGTATTGTTGGCACATGTATAATCATAGGATAGATATATTGTTGATATGGCATATTATGTATGCAAAGTTCATATAATGATTCAAAAAATTTTTTAACATGCTATCATTAGATATCCAATATTAACATAATTATGCTATGTCAATCAAGTAATGTATCATACCTATTCAAGTGCTCATCATAAACACATGCCTCATTCTTAAAACTTTACAATATAACTCATCATATGTATGTGATCATGTAAAAAGATTCATAATCCCTAGTATATATATACACGTGTATTCATATAGGCATATAACAATATAATTATTGAAAATTGAACATATATCATCGTAATATATACTTTAACATAATATCATTAAAGCATTACATGTGAACACGGTCATACTAATGTATTTCTTATTTCATAGTATAAGTACATGTTCAGATACACATTTACTCTTCATAGGTGTACATACATGCAAGTAATTTTTCATATAACAAGCATGTATATAAGTTTGATCACATATGAATATTTGATCACATATGAATATTTGATATCATTATCAATAATCTTTACTTATATACATATATGAATATATATGTATATGGATATTTATCAATAATCATATCACATGACATATACAATTTAATGTGTTTTCATATAGACACATATTTAACATAACTATATTTAAACAATAATAGAAGATATATTAAAATTCTACATACAAAATTCGGCATAGGGGCAGCATTCAGGATCCAACTTATGTGCCATTTTTTATTTGAAAAATGTTATTTTTAAGCCAAGTGACTTTATACAAATTTATTTCCTTATATGTCCAGTTTCTAAAACATCAAAATTCATCTCAATATCACATCTATAATTCGAGATATTCAAGAAAAATAATAGGCTATTTCAAAAATCAAAAATAGTTTTTGTTACCAATTATAAAATTCATAGAATAAAATGAGAATAGAATTAGACCAGCTTCCCTTCATCAAAATTATGCTCCTATGTATCTAGTGTACCCATAATTTTACATCATAGCATTTTGACTCCTCTACCAAAATTTATGCCTAAAATACCAAAATCTTTTCCTTAATAGTGCAACCAGTTACTACAAGTTTCAAGCTAACATTTGACACTCATACAGATAGAATTAGGCAATGATTCCTTCATATAAAATGTACATTTAGAAGTCTTTTTGCATATAATTTGATCTCATAGCATTCTGACCATTATAAAAGGAAATACTTAATATTTTCCACAAACTATTCTAGAACCAAAATTAACAGTTCACTATAATTTCAAGTGAAGTTATGAACAGCAAATAGACATATTTATCCCTAAGTTGATTCTACAAAGTTATAGGTATGTTACTTATGTAAAATATAAAATTAAAATTATCTCAATTTAAGCTTCCTAACTCAAAATATGCTGAAATTATAGCAATTAATTCATGATGCTTACATGTTTCTTCTTATCAAAACTTCTATGAATTTATACTCAATTCATTTGTTCAACCAATCATAAAACCATTCAAGTTTCTTCTCCAATTAACCACATGCATATACGAGAATCCTATTAATCCCATACCTTAGCTGAAATCCCCTAGCCTTCAATCATGCACCTTTCCTTTCCCTTTCTTCTTTCCATTTTATTCTTCTCCTTTAACAACAATTAATTCTCTTAATCATAAATTTCTAGCATTTTGTTCAATCCACCACTCAACAAAATAAAGAAGGAGTTAAAGAAGAAGATGATGAAAATCAAAATAAGATAATTAACTGAATGTATTATACTAATTGTCCTTGTTTAATTCAATCATACAAGGATTTCCTCTTTAAGAACACTTAGAGAGATTGAAAGATTAAAGAGTGAATGAAAAAGAAAGAATTTTGAATTTCCCACTAAGAATGTCATCCCTCTCTCTCTCAATCCACTCTCATTTTCAGCTTTTATAATAGAAGGGAAAAATTCCCTTGTTGGTCCTTCATAAAATTGCATGTCACAAAATACTCTCTCCTCTTTTTGCATGTTATATATTGACCTCTCCATTTTATGCTTCTCTTAAATCAACCACTCCATTCTTTCCTTTTTCACAATTGACCTTTAAAATGCTATATTAACAAATTAAACCCTCAACTTATCTTTTTTCTTTCAATTTTACCCCATCATATTCTTGCTCCTATGAAATTCCCCCACTTAATTATTATTTTAACATTGGCCTCTAAATTAACACTTCATGCTTCAATTATACCCTTGAATATTATTAAACCAAAATAATAATTTACTTATACCCTTATAAAATTCATCATATAATTCACACATTTATCACATAATTAATTACAACTTAATAACATTTATACCCTAATCAAATCTTAACTATATTTTATTCTAATTATGCACACTATATACTATAATATCAATTGACTATTGTATACTCTATCATATAAGACCATGAATTCATTAGATCTTAACTACTAATAATTCATCCAATAATACTTAATTAGACTTTAATAACATGTAATTTCCCTTGAATTCTACTAGGGCCTATTTTTGGTCCTTACATTATGTACATGGTGATCATACTATTTTAAGATAATGCCTCAATGAGATGTTCCACTATAGTCATCTATGGGGACTCTTTCTATCTTCACATCATTTCTTGCTTTGATCTACCAAATGATATGTTAGCATCTGAGAACATGCTTGGATTATTAATGAGACCTTGGTTACTTTTCTTGTGCAATGGCTCTATTGATGTCACAAGACAAGGGTATCAAATTAACATTGCTAGAGAGCATTCCTAGTTTGGTCATAAACATCTTGATCCATGCCACCTCTTTAGCTGCCTCTGAAGCAATAATATACTCAACTTCTATGGTTAAATTAGTAGTTGTGTCTTATTTGGAACTCTTCTAGTTAACTACTTCTCTTAAAATATGAACATAAAACTTACTATGATTTACAATCATCATTGCCTAACTAAAAATTGGCATTAGCATACCTATTTACATATAAACCACCCTTTCCATATACTAAGAATATATCCTTAGTCCTTTCAAGCACTTGAAGATATTCTTAACTGGACTCTAGTATTCCTCTTCATTATGGGATTAGAATCTATTTATAGCACTCAAAGAAAATGTTACATCTAGATGTGTACATAACATAACATGTATAATAAAACAAATTATAGATGCTTATGGTATTCTATTCATTCTCTCTCTATCTTTTAGTATAGTCTTTATACACATAAAGTTAGAAAGGTGTTTCCCATGTACCATGGGTATAAACCTTTTCTTAGAAAGATCTATGTTAAACCTCTTTAATACCTTATACATGTATATAGACTGTGAAATACATAACAACCTATTGGATTTATCTCTATAAATCCTAATTCCTAGAATATAGGATGCTTCTCTAAGGTCATTCGTAGAGAATTATTTGGATAACCAAATTTTCATTGACTAAAGGATAGAAACATAATTTCCCAAGATCAATATGTCATCCATATATAGAACAACAAAAATGATTTCACTCGCACACAAAATTCTTATTAAATCGGATGTTCTAGCTTCTTGTTGCTTACTTGAATCCATAGATGGATCATTAAAGCTTACATATCATTACACCATTCCTAGATGTTAACCCCTTTGGCTAGTGACATATAAACATCCTTAGTCATATTTCCATTTAGGAAAGTTGTCTTCATATACATTTGCCAAATCTCATAGTCAAAACAAGCGGTAATGGATAAAAGTATTTTGATTGATTTAAGCATCACTACTGTAGAAAAGGTTTCATCAAAATCAATTTGCTCTCTTTGATCATAAACTTTAACTATTAAGTGAGCCTTATATGCAACTACATTGCCTTCCATATTAGTCTTCTTCTTAAAGACCTATTTGTACCCCATGGATTTTATCACTTTAGGTGGTTAGGTCAAAGTCCCTACTTTGCTCTCATACATGGGACAAACTGTCCCAGCTGTGTCCAATGCAGAAGGCAAAAACTCACCGTTTCACTAATGGCCATGGCTGAGACAAACTGTCCCAGCCGTGCCCAATCCAGGAGTCAAAGCGCACCATTTTATTAAAGGTCGCTTCTGGGACAAAGTGTCCCAACCATGGCCATTACATAATTCAAAATGCGCCATTTCATCGAAGGTCGCAGCTGAGACAAACTATCCCAGTCATTGCCATTGTAGCCTATGAACACACTTTTGATCCAGAAGCTTGCCACGGCTGAGACAAACTGTCCCAGCTATGCCCATTCCTTCTGTCATGGCCGAGACAAAAGTGTCCCAGCCGTGGCCTCTTGGACAGCTCTATAAAAGCTACAAAATTTTTTGCTTAAAAGGAGTCTTTTCTAGGGTTTTGTGCTTATAGTGTTTTAGGTAGAGAAGAAAATGCAGCTTTTCATATTTTGAGGGTTTTTCATACTTAGTATTAGAGTTTTACTTGTAAAAATCACACTTTTAGCTTAGTTTTACTTCAAGAACACAAAGATAGTTTTAGTTTTAGTTTCTAGTTTTGAAGATTACAACTTACAATCAAAGTGTTGTTTGGAGAAGAAGAGAAGGAGCTTCATCAACTTCAAATCTTCAACTTCAAATGGGTTTTATATTTTTCAATCTTACTTTGTTTATTTTTTACATTATGGATAGTGAGTAGTTATCTTTGTTTCTTGGGGAAGCTTTGAATCCCCTACTCACAATGTGAATATTGAACATTTTTTGATCTTTACATGAATGAATGGTCTATTTCACTGTTACTTATTTATATTTCATGGATTTTCAATCTATTGAGTTAATTTCATACATGGATGAATGATGTTAATCATATATCTTTGAATGTGTATTGAGTCTAGTGGATTGAAGTCTATGAATAATCTTGCTCTATTTTTCTTTCATAAATGTTGTATTATTTTAGACGGCTCCGAAATGGGATTCTAAATGTGCAGTAATTATGATTTTAGGACTAGAGTGTGGAGTGAAATGGATGAGATTTGGGTTGTTTGGCTCCAAAATGGGAAGGCAACCCGAACATAGGATGTTAGACGCGTGTATAGACTAGTTGTTGGGTTGGCTCCGGAATGGAAAGTTTAGCAACTAGAATAGCTGGCTCCGGAATGGGAAGCTTGGGTTAAGAGGGTTATCCCGAATTCATTCATGTATTCTTTAAGATAAAATTAATTTACAATGGGTATGGGGTGGATGAGTGTACCTAAGCAATGTTTTAATTTCTATACATTTTCGTACTTGTTAATATTTCTGAATTAAATACATACTCAATTCACTGTTATTAGAATTAAATTTCCCTTCATTGCATATTTTAGCTTTTAAAGTTTGCACTATACAAATTAAACAACTTATACACACTAAATTGGGAATTCTTTAGTATACAAATTAATTTCTACAGTTTTCACACACATTTCCATTAGGTTCGATATTTACGGGTCCTAACTATACTCCACTTTATTACTTGTCGATCTAGTGCACTTGCTAGGGTCACAACAAACTACATAGCTTTAATCCATAATTCATGTTCTGAACTATTTAATACTTTTGGTAGCTTATGGCCACATTATCTTTTATTATTATCACACTCCTATCCAAGTCTACAAGAAATCCAAATCTCATTGGGATAGAATGTGATCCACAAGATCTTTTAGGAACTTGTTTACATTTAGGTTCAGTTATAATCTCCTCATTATAGGATTCAATCTCGGGTTCAATCATTTGATCTGCTTCAAATTATGGGTCTATTGAGAAAAAACCTCATCATCTATAAGATAATCTTAAAACTCTTGGCTTAAGTATTCTCCAACTCGATATGATCTTGGCATCTTAATACTCTTG
This sequence comes from Excoecaria agallocha, assembly GCA_037975025.1. NCBI lineage: Eukaryota > Viridiplantae > Streptophyta > Magnoliopsida > Malpighiales > Euphorbiaceae > Excoecaria > Excoecaria agallocha. The sequence continues at coordinate 32,289,470 of CM075819.1, forward strand.
CCAAGCTATTTCTATACTTCATTTTTGAATTTTTAACTGTTTAAAAACATTATATTTACACTTCATTAAATGGATATATCCATATATAGAGTACTCATCTATGAAGGTTGTGAAGTAGGAGTAGCCTCCTCTAACATGTGTAATCATTGGACTGCATACATCTGAATCTATTAAGTTTAATGTTTAACTAGCTTATACTCATTTACCATTAAAGGGTATTTTTTGGCCATTTTGCCTAATAAGCAAGACTTTTATACATCAAATGATTCATAATCAAATGATTCCACATTGACTAACTTGTATAATTTGGTTAGGCATATCTCATTTATATGGCCTAAATGACAATGCCATAAATAAGATTTTATTTAGACTATTTTATTTAATTGTCTTAATATTCAAATTAATGCTAATATTAGAAGCTTCAACGTGTGTTTTCTCCTTAAAAGAATCTAAATAGGCTTGATTTTTGACAACTTGAGGGATCTATGGCTCATTATCATCATTAATTATAGAATCATGCTTAAATTCTTTTTTTCTTGCCTTGAATTTTGCATTCTGCCTATATGTTTTAGTGATAAATAGGAAAAAGGCTTGATAAATGGCCATCAGTCATAGTGATAGATGGGATGTCTCAGCGCCTTCCTTCTATCCCATCCCTCTTTGGTTGCTTAAGCATTTGTCTCATCATTTTGGTCGTTTATGTTTTTTAAGGCCCTCTAAGTTTACTATATGTGTTATTTTGCATATATAATTTTTCTTGCCTGTTAATCATGTTTTTAATGTCATTTTTACTTTTAATCATGAATATTTATCATTTTGTACATTGAATATTTATTCCAGTATGCATTTTTTTTATGTTATTTAGTTTTCTTATTTGGTTTATTGTTACTTTGTGATGCTAATTAATTTGTTCATTTTTGTTTATTTGAGTGATTTGTTTCTTATGTCTTGTGGTGTTCATTTTAGGTGACTAGCATATTTTGGAGAAATCCTTTGGATGGTTCTAACTTCTATCCCTTTCCTTTTATTTCACATTATTTATTTATGTTTTATTTGTGTGGTTATTTATGTGTTTGTTTCATTTATTTCTTTTTGTACATTATTATATATTTTTGATGTATTTCATTTTAAGGATGTAACAGGTAGTAAAAAAGAGATTTTTGGCACATTAATGAAAAAATAACTTAAGAAATTTTATACTTATTAAATTGGGCTTTTCAAAATAAAGTGGACCAATGTCTGCTTTTATCTAAAAAATCACAAAGTGATAAAAATAACTTTTTGTAAATATGCATGAAGGAAAAAATGTTCCCAATCTAATAAAATCCTTGATTTATATTCACTACTTTATTTTCATTTTGGATGATTTTCCTTTGTAATAACTTAATTAGGATCATTTTATTTATTACCTTTATTTATCGCTTTCCAAAATGTTTGATATGTTTATTTACATCTTTGTAATACATCATGTGAGAAAGGAGGTAGTGAACTAATAATAAAAACCTAATTATAAGAAACACCTAACCAGGTACAAGTAAGAGCATTGTCCAAAACACCAATTTTTATTTAGGCTTCAAATGGTTGAGATTCATTTTCCAATTTTCTGTTTGGTGGCAACACCATGATACCTGCCTCTTGATCCCACTTAGACACCTTCATGGGTTAATCATGAATAATAAAATGAGGCCTAAACCTCTTTTCTATTGTATGGTGGCAAATTCGTGACTATTGTGAGCCTCATCTGATCTTAAACCCTAAAAGTAGGGCTTCGAGAATTGAACATAAATCGATCAGGATCTAGTGCATCTCATGGTTGGGATTTTACTAGGGACTAAGAGACATTGCTCCTAAAGTATCTCAGTTAAGTTATATATGTAACACCCCAAAATTTGCATCTAACATATATAGTATGTTTTAAAGCATGAATAGTAATCCTAAGGTAAGTTTCAGAGTGACTACAATAGTATAATATAGAAAAATTGGAAAGCACATAAGCGTTAAACGTGCTCAGGCTAGGAAAATTCGAGTATAGGTGACCTAGCGAGAAGTTTGATATAACATTGGAATAAGAAAATAGGTGTTAAACGGAGTCAGGTGGTATAATTTGAGATGAAAATGAGTTTAAATAAAGCCTCAAATTAGACAGAGAATATAATACTTGGTACCATCCAAATGGTTAACTTAATGCTTAATCGGACTAAAAAATATGCTACATGGCTCTAAAAATTATTTCGGTCACGTAAACCCATTAGAAATAGTGTAAATAAGCCATTGGAAGCAAAAAATAAAATTTCTTATAGTTTTAGAATTTCAGGTTTCAGATCGGCTGAAATTGTCTCCAGAGCTAGAGGTATATCTAAATGATGTCGAAATGAGCTTAAATTTTACACATAGCCTTCTGCATATGCTAATGCACGCGAGGGGTAAAATTTTAGAGAATTATGACAAGTAAAACATTGGTTTCAGAAAAACGATGAAAAATCGAGGCTAAATTAATTAAAGGGCTTAAAAGCCATATTTAAATAATCCAATGGCATAATTATCATTAGGAAATAGACCATAATCAGCTATAAGAACCAGCATGGCATAAAGATGTGTAGGGAGCCATGGGAGCTTGACAAATGGCTTAAAAATAAGCCATTAGATCAAATAGTAAATGGGAAAATCTTGGCCATTTATTTTAGTCACTAAAGGAAAAAATTGAGGAGTGGAGAAAACTCTCTAAATCTCCCAAAAAATCTACAAATTTCACCCCTTTCCTTTACCAAATCCAAAACCCATATTTCTTGCCTTCTTTACCATTTTTCTCTCAATTCTCTCTCTTCCCACCATATCTGAAGCTCTAAATTTACCTAAATACACTACAAGGCCTTCCTTTCATCCTAAAAATTTAATTGGAGTAAGAAGAATCTTGGAGATGGAGAATTTTTAATGAGAGAAAATTGATCTAATTAGGTATGATTTCATATTTTTGTTAGAATTAATTGTGGAAATTGTATAGGCTTGTAGAACATCTTATTTAGGATTATTTGGTAGCAATTAGGTATTCAAATTCAAAAGTTATGCTCACTAATTTTTCCTTCACAATTTCAGCCAAAAAGAGGAAATTAAGAGAAAAGAAATAAGCAAAGAGGAGAAAGGAAGAATGAGGGATTTCAAGCTATTCTAAGATTATTGCATACAAATTACACTCTATTTCATTTGATTTTGAAATTTTAGCATAAATTTTACAATATTTAACTATGTAAATTTAAAGAATAATGTGGAATAAATTAAGATAAGCATCCAAAATGATGTTTAATCGTGGAATAAGCAAGAAATAAGAAAGAAATCAAATTTAAAATGAAAGATCATGTGGTAACCAAATTGTACATAAGGTAGTACAATAGGAAATCTTGAGAAAAATTAACTTATTAAGCATGTAACACGTAATATTAGGAGGAAGCAACATAATTTGAATAATTGGAATTTGAAATAATGTTTAAAAATAATATTTACTATGTATACATAATGGTCTAATATTATGTAACAATATGAACTCAAAAAAATATGTGAAATAATTAAAGATAGCATGGTAGAATGATTAATCAATATGATATGAATGAGAATTAATGAAGAAATCAACTTAGGAATGTAGGCTGAATTATGTATTAAGGCATAATGTGTGATTCTTTGATAATTAATGATATGTTTGGTAAGAAATATATAATGTATAGAATAAAGAATAAAATAAAATTGTTTAAAACTAAAAATAATAAGTAGACAAAATTATGCATTAATGAACATAATGATAGAACTAAAGGTAGATCAAGAATAATGTGGAATAAATTAAGATAAGCATCCAAAATGATGTTTAATCGTGGAATAAGCAAGAAATAAGAAAGAAATCAAATTTAAAATGAAAGATCATGTGGTAACCAAATTGTACATAAGGTAGTACAATACGAAATCTTGAGAAAAATTAACTTATTAAGCATGTAACACGTAATATTAGGAGGAAGCAACATAATTTGAATAATTGGAATTTGAAATAATGTTTAAAAATAATATTTACTATGTATACATAATGGTCTAATATTATGTAACAATATGAACTCAAAAAAATATGTGAAATAATTAAAGATAGCATGGTAGAATGATTAATCAATATGATATGAATGAGAATTAATGAAGAAATCAACTTAGGAATGTAGGCTGAATTATGTATTAAGGCATAATGTGTGATTCTTTGATAATTAATGATATGTTTGGTAAGAAATATATAATGTATAGAATAAAGAATAAAATAAAATTGTTTAAAACTAAAAATAATAAGTAGACATAATTATGCATTAATGAACATAATGATAGAACTAAAGGTAGATCAAGAATAATGTGGAATAAATTAAGATAAGCATCCAAAATGATGTTTAATCGTGGAATAAGCAAGAAATAAGAAAGAAATCAAATTTAAAATGAAAGATCATGTGGTAACCAAATTGTACATAAGGTAGTACAATACGAAATCTTGAGAAAAATTAACTTATTAAGCATGTAACACGTAATATTAGGAGGAAGCAACATAATTTGAATAATTGGAATTTGAAATAATGTTTAAAAATAATATTTACTATGTATACATAATGGTCTAATATTATGTAACAATATGAACTCAAAAAAATATGTGAAATAATTAAAGATAGCATGGTAGAATGATTAATCAATATGATATGAATGAGAATTAATGAAGAAATCAACTTAGGAATGTAGGCTGAATTATGTATTAAGGCATAATGTGTGATTCTTTGATAATTAATGATATGTTTGGTAAGAAATATATAATGTATAGAATAAAGAATAAAATAAAATTGTTTAAAACTAAAAATAATAAGTAGACATAATTATGCATTAATGAACATAATGATAGAACTAAAGGTAGATTAAGAATTTTAATGTAATTTGGATAAATTTAATCATATGGATAACTAAAATGAATTTAGCAACATAGATGACATGTAAGTAAAGGAAGAACTATGATGTATGTATGGAATCATAATGAGACCGAATGAATGTTGTGATGATAATGGCATGTTTCACTTATCTTACGTGATATTAAATATATATATGATGAATGTATGATTGGTAGGCATGGATGAATGTTAAACAAGCATATGATATTCATAACATAATGTGATTGACATAGATAATTAAATAAAAATATAATATAAATAATAAAATAATTATTTGGCCTTAGTGCATAGTGGGTAATCTCGGACATTAGGATATAATGGCTAGCCAATATCACGGTACCACTATGACATTTGATTTATTGCACATTCTGATGAGCAGCCAGCATAAGATACATAGTGGGCTAGCTGGACTGCATTAAGTTATGGTCCCTCTACCCATAATAGAGCATTGGCATTGCATTAAGTTATGGTCCCTCTAGTATGCTAGCATATAGTCATACAGTCCTCGTCTTGCATATTTGCTTCGAGGATTTTCACTAGTTAGCACTAGAGGGACAATGTGAGATTATGCAAAAAATTAGCAATTAAAGAATAAATTAAGCAAAAAGAATGTTATAAAGTCAATTAAATAAGAAATATAGTTAAGAATTTAGTAAGGGCAAAATTGTTATTATGCGAGAAAATAAAGACCAAAGGGTAAATTAGGTATAAAAGGGGTCATAAACATGATTAAATATGAAAATTTTTTAAAACATGAATAGCAAATCCAAAAAGAGCAAAAACATAGTTACGTGATAAATTAGGAGCAAAATCGTAATTTAGTCTAAATAAGATGATTAAAGAAGTTAAAATAGTCAAACAAATAACAAAAGACAAAATTATAAATAATGAGAATTTTAGGGACCAAAATGTAATTTACCACCTCATGAGGAAATATAAGGATCAAAATGCAAATTTTATATTTAAAAGGAAATAAAAGTCAATGGAAGCAAAAAGAGTTAAAATAAAAGTCAAAAATGAGAAATATAAAGGTTAGGGATCAAATGGTAATTTACCACCACATGGAAAAGGATAGGAGCCAAAACGTAAGTGTTAAGTTTAGAAAGAATAAAAGCAAAAAGAACCAAACAGGAATGACATTAGAATAATTTAATGCAATAAAGAGACATAGGAAAGTTTCGAGGACCGATTTGTAATTTTACATTTAGGTCAGAATTATGTAAGATTTAACATGAGGGACAGATGAATATGAGAGAAATTATGACAACTGGTCAAAATTGAGGCTAAACCAAGCCAAAATGATGGAATAAAAAGTTTAGGGACTAAATCTTAATTTGTCACCTAAGTAAATTAAGGATTAGAGGAAGCAAATAGTAAAATTAGAATTTAAGAAAACCAAATTGTTGTAAATAGCAAAAAGAAATAAGCATGGGTAAAATGGTAATTTACCCCCTAGTAGGTCAACATAAGGACTACAATGGTAATTTATCACCCAAGGTGAAATATAAGTCAAAAGATAGCTAAAGGACCAAAATTGAAGTTAAATAAGGCAAAATATAAAGAAAAATAAATTTAGGGATGAAACCGTAATTTTTCATGAATTTGGGAAATATGTTAAATTAAACAAAGCAAATAAATAAAAAGGGGATCCTAAATGGAAAAACTGACGAGATTTAAGTACTATTTGATCAATGTAAAGACTCACACGAAAATGTCATAAAAGATGAATAATTTTAAAAGAAATTAAAGAATTAAGTACAACAAAATATTATATAATCAACAAGGAGAGAAATTGTAATAATATTGAAACTGGATTAAATAAGCTACATGCTAGTAAAGTTAAGCTTATAAACAAGAAAGAAATAAAAATAAAGCAAATCACCAGAGCTAGTATGTGATTCAATAATAAGCGTAGGGGCATAAAGGTAAATTACTGTAGAAAATATAAGACATAAAGGTCAAACAGTAAGATCATGAACATGAAGGGATATAAAGTCAACAAACACTAAATAGTAACCCCGAAGGATAAGTCCATATAGTTAAACGAATAAGATTAATAACAAGATAAAACAACAACAACAACAACAACAACAACAACAACAACAACAATAATAATAATAATAATAATAATAATAATAATAATAATAATAATAATAATAATGATAATAATAATAATAATAATAATAATAATAATAATAACAATAATAATAATAATAATAATAGATTATTTTAGTTAAATGAAATTATGTGTAGTTGTATCTACCATTAGGTAACACTATTGCTTAACGTGTGGTTTGTTAACTACACACAAGGACAAGTAAATAAGGATATAAAGAAGGACATGGATCGGAATCACATGTATGTGTGACGCACGATGGACCCAAGGATTAGAAAAATTTATATATTAGGTTTTAGACAATGACATGTAATGTTTAACATTGAATCTTGGACATGAATTGTAGTAAATCTATTTATATGTGGACATCTTTGAGCATATGCATAAAGAAATTTTTATGGCTGTGTTACGTAATGAGATGGGTGATTTTAATAGTACTGTGTATATTAATGGATTTTTGGAGGTGGAGGTTACACTATAAGAGTGTTGTTTTGTCAACTTGCAGGTTTGGGCAACACTGCTTACAAGTCATTATGCTACCAAAATTTTTGGTGAAGCAAAAAGCAACCATATAATGCTGTTAGTAACCATGTACAATATAGGGAGATTATGAATGAACTAAGGGAATTATAATTTATAATTGGGTTTTTCTTATTAATCTTTTCTCCTTTCGAAATAGCATTTTTTACATACATTTGAGAACCTTAGAACTAGGTTAGGCATCCCTATTTAGCCTTGGTGCTATCCTGAAACACTCTTTACATTCATTCAATGTAAGTATATGTCAAGGAGAACCACTAGCCCAAGTTTAGCACCAATTGGTATATAAAATGGTGACCCATCTATCGTTATACTCATGATGAGCTAGATCTAATGGCAAAGACCATGCTTGGGTAGCCTTAAAGTTTCACCACTTGACTACAAGCTCATGTAGTGACAATAGTTATTTCCCCTCTGTTGCATAACCTCAACAACTCTTACTTGCTGTGTGGGCCTTTATGCATTGATCAAATTCAAATGAGTTAGGAGGATATTAATCACAGACTATCATGCCTCAGTGGGCTGAATCTAATTTGTTTGAATTTTTTAAATACGTAATGGCCAAAATCCATATGCCTGTACTTCATTTAAGAGAAGTTATGTTGTCAGTTTTCCATCGTGCACCATATGCATCTATTAGGTTCCCTGTTGCCCTATAGACTAAGCCCAACTAGGAAAGAGACCACATGATATGCTGTGTTTGATTAATAAGGTTTGAAGGCTACGTTTTGCTTGTGTATGGTTGTGATTCACGCCTAATGACATTCATACATCCATGTATTATACCATGTTCATGCATCACTCCTGATGTTCAACTTTTGTAGCCATCATAGATTATATTAGGTGGTCTAGAGGGTTAAAACTTTGGTTGGGTTTAGAATTCGTGTGTGAGATTACTTTAAAGTTTGGTTCAACTGAGTTTTCTAAATGTTGTAAAGAGACTAAACTTGAAATGGGTGATGATTTACAATAGTTATAGATAGAGAGAGGAATAAAAGATGTAAGAAGGACAATGTCCTTAAGAGAAAGGCTAGCTTTTGCCTCAATGCTTCCAATTCCAAAAGACGAATTGGATAAGTGGTTTCATTGGAGATTCTAAGAGTTTGAGGATCGAATATTAAACTTGATTCGTGGGTTGGTGGCTTCATCAGCACCTCCTCCTAGAACTCAACATACAGCATCTACTTAGGGACCAGCAGAGCCAAATTTTGTTTAGGACTCTCTTACGATAATCGCTACAGAGTCTCGAGTCCCGCTAGTGGATCGGAGGAGAGAAATGAGGTATGATCCTAAGAATTACTTCATTGATGAAGAAGATGAGAAGGACCATCCCATGGTTGTTGTGAGGAATAAGGGACCTAGTGTTGAAGATGTTGCCTTCAAGAAGTTGAAGGAGAAGATAGAGGCTATTAACTAATTATTATCAGCTAGTAGGGGAATGAACCATGAAGATAGGGATCCCAGTGGGGATGAGCTACTACCACATAGATTTAAGATGCCATACATGCCCAGATTTAATGGTACTTCTGATCCCTCTACAAATCGAAAACAATATACTTTGATTATAAAGTGGACTACCTTGACTAAGAAATAGAAGATGGAGTTCTTTTGCATGAGCTTAGTGGACCCAATGATAGATTGTTATCATGGGTTAGATTGGGGCACTACAAAAAGTTTTTGACTTAATGATAAAAGAGTTCTTGAAGCAGTATGATTATGGCACCAGAGAAAAGGTTACTCTGAAAGACATCAAATTGGTTCAACAAAAGCATAACGAGTCCTTTCATAACAATGAGGTGGAGGAAAAGGGTTATGGAGATAAAGAGGAAACCTAATAATGTTGGCCAAATTAGGCTTTTCATTATGAATACAAGTCCCTACTTGAGGGATGGCCTAAAGACGAAGTGGTTAAAGGATTGGGAATCTCTTAAAGACATCACTATAGAAGTCAATGGTGACTATTTAGCCAAAAGGACCAATAATAAAGGTACCAAACAGATTTTGGCAATAATAAGGCTACCAGGAGTAGTAATGGAGGCAATAGGAGTTGAAAGATAGCTTAAGTATCTGTTACAGTGGCCAATTAGAGGTACCATTCCAACCTAGGAAAGTCTTTTATCCTGGGTGTTGGATCAATTGAGCAAAGAAAGGAAGTTGTAGTTATTACCACCCAAACTTTTAAAGAGCCAGGGAATGCCCGATCATAAGGAAGATTAGTATTCTACCTACCATTATCATATAGGGCATCTTATAGATTGTTGTTGCACCTTAATGAATAAAATTTTGGGTCCGATGGATAGCTAATAGGTTTCAAATCTTGAGAGGAGAGAGAAAGAGAAGAAAAAGGGTACAATGCCATACTAGCTCCTGTGTTTGTGATTGGGTCCAACATACAAGATTGTATGTGATAAAGGACCTATTTAGGAATAACTATGTGGCTATTACTCATTCCCTAAAGTAATAAAACAAAGTGAAGAAAATCAACTAATTACCATGATTAATTACTAGGATTCTACCAGCACAAGTATGGATGATGGGGTGATACTGCCTGTTGACATGTGGAGTTCAGTAAATGAGAGAAAAAAAAAGAGAGCAAAGAAATAGGTAAAGGGAGTTACTAGGAGCGAAAGGGTGGTGTCTGAGGTTGAGCAACAACCAGCTCAGTCTCTATGCTTGCAGAAAAGGAAGCTAAAAAGAACAAGATAATTATGTAGCTGAAGAGGACATATGCTTAAATTTCTATTTGGGTTTTGTTGAGGCAATCTCCATCTTATATGAAAAAATTAGTGAAAGCTCTATATGAATCTACCTCAACCACTACTATTTGGCTATTACTTCATTTGGGTTGAATAAGAGCATGCAGAACATGTTTGATATGACCATTTCTACTTATGATAACTTAAAGAGACAAGTTGCAGGTATTTACAAAGCTATAGTAAAGACAATGCTGGTTGAGATTGAGGCTGAGTTTGTAATGCCGCCTATCTTTGCTAATATTTCAATGCTACTAGGGAGACCTTTCTTCCATAAGCTAGGAGGGATGCCTTCCACTCTACACCAAATGATCAAGATAAAACATGATGGTCAGGTGGTCACAATCAAGGCAGCTAGGGAGAACCAAGTGTTTGTGCTAGAAATTGCTCGGTAACCTTTTAATTGATTTCATGTGTCCTTAGTTAAGGATGGGGATGAAGGAAGTGTAGTTGATAGTCCTTAGATGATTAATGTGCTAAAGAAAATCCATTTTTTACTTAGAGGTGGTTTAGGTATGAAATCTCAAGGGCTTCAAGATGATGTTACCACTATAAGCCTGAAAAGGGCCTAGGCTATACTGGTCCTAAAAAGAAGAGTAAGGGGAAAGAGGTTGCAGTTAAAGTACCTCATATCTCCAAGAATTTTGTGCTAGCCTTAGGAGTCCACCTCTATTGTGGAAAGAATGAGCCTCAGTTGGTAGGGGATAGGATTGTGCTTAGTTTTAAGCTATTCAATGATGTGTTCGATTGGGAACAAGGTATTATCAAGTCAGTAGAGGGCTTTTGGGATGAGGAGATCCTATTGCATCATTCAATCTAGGATCAAAAAGTCCCAGAAGAAATTGTGATCGAGAAATTGCTTATCATTTAAAGTAAGGGCAAAGAAAAGGTAGGAGATGAAGCATCACCAAAACCAAAGGAAATAGCTGGAGAGACCTCTGTAGCTGCACTAGAGATTAAAGATAATGATGTTTATGCAGACATAGTTTATGTTTCTTAACTTTTTGAAGAGAAAAATGAATTTTCTTTTGATTATATTTATAATATGAACAATTTTACTTAATTGTGTGATGTTTCTTTTGATTTCAATATGCATAATTATGATCATGAATCATTCATATTTGACATCAATTCAACTATTACATGTTTACTTAATCTCGATATAAAAAATTCCAAGGAAAATCATACTAGCATCAAACATAACTCTAGAAGAGAGAGAAAAACTTGAGAAAATATTAAAAAAGTACAAAGAAAGTCTTTACCTGTACTTATAAGGACATGTCAGGGATTAATCAAGAGATAGCTAAACGTGCCATTCCTGGCTATCCAAGTTATAAGCTAGTCAAATAAAAGCTTATGAGACTTAGGCCAAAATTGGCTAAAAAGGTAAAAAGGGAAGTAAGGAAACAAATAGTGGCCAAGTTCCTAGTAGAGGTCTAATACCCAACTTTCTTAGAAAATGTAGTCCTAGCAGCCAAGAAAGATTGAAGGGTCAGAGTCTATATGGATTATAGGGATCTAAACAAAGCCTGCCCTAAGGATGACTTCCCACTACCCACATAGATGTCTTAACGGATAGTGTTGTAACTTGTGCCATGTACAATTTTGTGGATGGGTACACCGAGTACAATTTGATTTTAAACAAAATTGTGGGTAGGATCAAAATAGTCTTCATCACTAAATGGGATACTTATGCCTATCAAGTCATGGCTTTTGGACTTATGAACAAAGGTGCCACCTATCAGAGGATGGCTACTAGAATCTTAAATGACTTGATCCATAAGGAGTTGGAAGTTTACATGGATGATATGATGATCAAGTCGACTACTCAAGAAAGCTACTTTAAGGCATTAGAGAAGTTCTTTTTAGAGGATTGATAAGTATAACCTTCGCCTCAATTTGAAGAAGTGCATAGTTGAATTTACTAATAGTAAGACCACTACAATCAGGTAAGCCTTTTATTTTGTATCTTGTAATAGAGGACAGATCTGTAGGGGTTATAATGGATTAGGAGGATGACTTTGGGATATAATATGTAGTTTACTACCTTAGCAAGATGTTCTTTCCATATGAAACTAAGCTTGTAGAGGTAGAAAAGTCATATTTTGCAACCGTTTAGGCTTCAAAAAAAATTTATGGCATCACTTCTATTTTTATAGAGTCCAGGTAATAGCTAAGCAGAACCCTCTTATATATCTATGTGAAACACCTTTACTATTATGGAAGATGCATAGGTTGTTAATCCTCTTACAAGAATTGGCTTAGCAATTGCAGAGTTCCTAACTAATCAACCATTGGAAGGAGATAAGGTGGTTTTATGAGTTTTATGATAAGGACATTGTAGCCATAATGGTGTAGGGTTAGCATATGTATTTTGACAGAGCTGTGAACAATGAGGGCATTACAGTAGGAGTAACCTTAGTAACTACCTAAGGCGATAAGTTACCCTTAGCTAAGAAGTTGAGGTACAAGGCCACAAACAATGAAGCATAATACAAAGCTTGCATTTTTTGATTGGAAGCCTTCTAGCTATAAAGGCAAGGACTGTAGAGGTATTTGGGTACTCATCCATAATAGTTTGTCAAGTGCGAGGTGAATGATCAGTGAAGGAAGAATGATTGTTAGCTTACATCAAGTGTAAGGACCTAAAATAGGCCCTAGTAGAATTCAAGGGCATTATCATGCTATTAATGTCAAATCAAGCTTAATTAGAGAAATTATTAGAAGTTAGGACCTTATGGATTAATGGTCTTATGTGGCAAAGGGTTATTGAATCAATTAAAATTTTTGTATACAAGGGTGCAATTGTAAAAGAAATTTTAGTTAAGTGGTCTATTGTAATATAATTAAGTACTATTTGATCAAATCAATAAAATAAAGGAAGATGGGGTGTAATAAAAGAAAAGAAATTAAGCATGGGGTCAAATTTGAAAGAAATAAACAAATGGGGATACATTTCTAACATGAAAATAGATAGGGGAGCATAAGGGTACTTTGCCCTTCTATTTGAGTGATAGAAACCTTGCATGTTGAAGAGAGAAAACACTTTCTTAATTCTTGAGAGGGGAAGGATGAATTTTGCAAGGAAAAGAAGAAACAAATGCAGATTTTTGAACCACTTGCATTTGGATGATTTAAAAGTTTTTAATGGAATCATCAAGGTATGGATTCAAGACTTTAATTTATCTCTTCTTCTTTTTCTTATTCTCCTTCTATCTTTTTGGATGGCTTTCCTATGGAGAATGAATTCTATAATTTTGATACATGATGGTATGAAAATGTGATTTGTAGAGGAGGAAGATAAGAAGAAGAAGAAAGGCAAAAAGGTAGCTAAAGATTATAGCTAGGTGGTGAATTGGACAAGGTATGGGAATATGTGTTTTTTGGTTGTTTTTAATGTTTTTCAAGATAGAAATTTCTATAAAGATGTGGATTATGGCATATGTTAATAAACCAAAAGGAATGAAGTCAAATATTCAAGATAGGACTTGTAAAAAGAAGCAATGCATGTAAAGAATTGTTAAAACTAGCTTCTGTAATATTAGAATATCTCGAGTTATAGACCTTCAATGGACTTGAATCAAGTTGTTACTTCTTCCTAAGATTTAGAACTAAAATTATGTTAAAGGAACCAATCTTTTATTCTGCCTCTAAGTGCCCCTAAATCTAACTTGAAATTTGTTTTGAGTTGTTACCTAGTTGTTATGATGATATTACCATATTTTTCCCATAACATCTTGTAGAGAAGTCAAAATCCTATAAGACAAATTTATAGTTAAAATAGATTCATATTAGCACAACTTTCATGAAGGAATGTTGTGAAAATTATGTACCCATTTTATACTACTAATTTTCTAAGTGATGATAAAAATAAAATGGGGTATAGTGAGCTACTATTTAAAGAATAAGAACAAATTTTAGTAATTTGATTGTATCTCTTGTTATAGAAGTTAGAATTCTATGAAACCAATTTTTGGTTAAACTATACATATATGTCTACAATTTATATGAAGAAAACTTGATTTGGTTGTCAAAAAATGACTTTAATCCTAAATTATTGGCAGCATTATTTCCAAAAACAGTCCTTAATTTTTTTGTAATATCTTGAAATGTAAAAATGATAATTAGGTAATTCTAGTTGGGTTATAAAATAAAATCTCATATCTACATTTTTTTATGAGAAAACAAAGTCTATTTATGCCTCTAAACCTATCTAAATTTAGGTTGAAATTTGGAATCATATGTTGCTTATCATAATGAACAGTCATCAATGATTTCTAATTATCTTGAGTTATAGAAGTTACAGAAAGTAGAAACATATAGGATGACAATTATGGAAGAGCACATATATAATGGAAAAGTAACATATTGAGAGAGATAAGTCATTAGTATATAAAATAATATCATATAGTTATATGAAGATGAAAATACATGTCTATGTATTAGTGAATATGTGTTTTTTTATATCATATGAATTTATGCTAAAGTATGATTACATGGAAATATGTTAATTATAAATAATCTAGTAAAGTACATGATTGCTTTTTTAAATGAGACTGTGTACACAAGTATATACACTAGAGATGGTATAACTTTTCATTGATTACTTACATGAGCAAATTGATCGAATTATGCTATAAGTTGTCCATACATGCTTAAGTACAAGAAATGGTATGTAATTTACATTATTATATCCATGTCTATATATATTTGTTTACATATTAGAGATTGTGAACATGTATAGTAAAAGCACGTATATGTATCTTTTGATACCGCATGATATTATATACATGTTTATATGTTTGTAAACCAAATGTATAGTCACAAGGGTATTACTTGATTGAAATAGTATGGTTATGCATATGTGATGCCAAATGTTAGCATGCTAAAGTACATGAATAGATGGAAGTATATTTGATTATAGATAATATGACAAAGTATATGATGACATTTTTACAAGACGGTATATACAATTATATACAATAAAGATTGTATAGATTTCCATTGATTACTTACTAGAGTGTAATTGTAATTAATTATGTACATATGTAAAGCTTTCACAGGATTATATTGTGATGAAAATATCACCAAAAAAATATATAGTAAAGCATGTATGTATATATATGATCACAAAAGCATGCAGTTAAGCATATATGATTATAAAGTACACTTTAAAGGTAATTATGTTATGAACATGTTTATACACATGTTGATTAAAGAAAATCAATAGAGCATGACGTTATGTATCATCATAATACATATACGAAATAGTTATATAATTTAACAGGATTACAAGTACAAAATTGTAATACTTAATTGTGCTTAAGATAATATATTTATAAAAAAAAAAGTATACATGTATGTGTATATGATATCATGCTCATAGTTAAACATGAATATATATGTATGAACATATATATGTATATGATGAGAAAAGACTAAACTACAGAATAGCCATACCTAACAATGCACATGTCCACATGTTTACAAAAAGTTATACATGAGCATGTATATGATTACATTGTTCATAGTTACACAAGAGTATACATGTGCATATACTAATATGATTGAATAAAGTAAAGAGATTATATTGCATGCATCTTTGTCTAGGTTATAGATAGATTGGCATGCCTATTAGGGTAACTTGTAGCTGCTAGAGTATAGTTTTGACCCTATTTGGGTCTGCTTGGAAGCTAAATTATAGTTTAACCTATTTGGGACATAAAGTATAGTGCAACTCAACCCCATTTGCATTATATTATACAGAAATGGTCCCATTTGGATCATAAACAACCTCGTTTGTGTTGTAACCAACCCCGTTTGGGTCCGTTTGACCAGTTTACTATACTCCCTATAAGGGATTATCATTTAATACCTTTGGATTTCCTATTCATACCTTCGGGTATACCTTTGGATACCACCATTATAATCAGACAGTTTTGTACCTTCGGGTACCACCATTATAATCAGACAGTTTCGTAGTTTTGGGTACCACCATTATAATTAGAAAGTTTTGTACTTTGGGTACCACCATTATAATTAGACCATTTTGTATCTTCGAGTACCACCGTATAACCCATTATTCACTTGTTTAGAAAAGTGTAGGCCTAATTCATAGTAAAAGAAAAGCGTTATAATAAATTAAAAAGATTAAAGAGGTATGACAATTCTCATATTGATCTTTATATGATTCTTATATAAAATTTCTATGTTGCATATGGAAATTATGATACTAAACGAGGTTGCATCTTTATATGCACATTTAATGCATATAGTATTACATGTACATATTAGAATAACAAGCTAGATACATAAAGAACTTTATGTCATCAAAATGTCTAGTCAATATTTATGTTGGTGAAAGTATATTCTCTATAGTTATAGGTTATTTACTTGAGGTTGTTAAACGATGCGTGTGTCTCCTATATATGAACGTGATGAAATCTTGGATGTCATTTCATGGTGTTTCCTATACTTAGGAATACAAGAGATATGTATTGTACATGTATAGTAATGTTTTTTAACAATGATATTGGCTATTATACATTCTTTATGACCACATGCTTCTTGATTAACATTCAGGAATAATATGAGTATTATGTGTGACTCCTTACTGGTTATTATTTAATGAGTTATGATCCCAGAAGCTTGGGTAAGTATTGCATACATGAAATAGGAGTAAATTAAAATGTCAATGTAATAGTAAAATGGAATGGCATATAATTATTAAAGAGAATGGTATGATAATGGTAATACATGAATTGAGTACATAAGATATATTTATATATAATTATATGTCTTGGAGATTATTAATATTTTATCTATACATAAGGATCCAATTTTATTAACTTAAATTTCTATGATTTTCAAATGAATCCAATGAACATTGATTGATATTATCATGCTTTTAAGAAAGTTAAGTAAAACATAGTGATTAATTAAGTTTGAAATAAATAGAGGAACTCAAGAATTATAATTGAGGTATATGACTATTTGTTAAGTAAATGATTACTTATAGGAACATTTATAAGTGTTTGGCCTTCAATACAAGAATTATTTGAGAATGTAAATAATTTCAAAAGGTTATGATCTGGATAATGTTATATCCAATGGTTGGATTTCTATGTTTAAAGTTATGCTTTGGGTGTGTGCATTTTGACTACCTTCAAAGAGGTCGTTTACATGTTTATGATCCCCACTAAGCTTTGTAGTTTAGCACATGTGTTTTATCCATGTAGGTTTTAAAAAAGGATTTTCTTCTGGGGGCTAATATCTACAACAGGATGGCCAACACAAGTTTGAGAGATAAAAAATGAAAATATTGACTTTGATTTAGATTCTTTTGGCTAAAAGTTTTGTATGGCATTGGAAATTGTGTACATATAGATGCCTAATAGTTGTACTTTTGTAATGTGTAAAGAGACTCTAAAACTATATAGTAAAGTTTTTAATAGTATAGTACTTATGTTGGATTAAGTTTTATATTAAGATAACTATTTAATATTTTTATGGCATAATAGTGTAAAAAAAAACATGTTTAATGGTCTTGGATAAAGTGATATAGCTAAGTTATAGGATAAGGGTGGTACATTAGCGTTTAAAGGCTCAAATTAGTTAGTTTGAGGTTTAAACTTTTAGGTATGTGTCTAAGGATGAGAGTCAGTCAATCCCTTAGCTACTTTGGTGTCAGTATGGGAAAACCTAAAAGGAGTGAGCATGAAACCTATTTTAATCTCTAGTTTTAATAGGTCGTATTTCAAAACCAAGCAAATAGTGGATATTGAGGCGAATGGTGAGAAACCTTGGTACTTTGATATTTAGAATTTCCTAAAGAAGTCAATGTTCCTAGAAGAATTCGTTAAGAAGGACAAGAGAATGGTCCATAAGCTATCTACTCATTTCATCCATGTAGGTAGAGAGTTTTGCAAAAGATAGCCTAACAATGTAAAGTTAAGGTGTTTAAATAAAAAGGAAGCTAAGAAGGTCATGGAGGAAGTACAAGATGGTGTGTACGAAGCTC
>CM075819.1:32308047-32371008 GCA_037975025.1 Excoecaria agallocha
AAACCTAAAAGGAGTGAGCATGAAAACTATTTTAATCTCTAGTTTTAAATAGGTCGTATTTCAAAACCAAGCAAATAGTGGATATTGAGGCGAATGGTGAGAAACCTTGGTACTTTGTATATTTAAGAATTTCCTAAAGAAGTCAATGTTCCTAGAAGAATTCGTTAAGAAGGACAAGAGAATGGTCCATAAAGCTATTCTACTCATTTCATCCATGTAGGTAGAGAGTTTTGCAAAAGATAGCCTAACAATGTAAAGTTAAGGTGTTTAAATATAAAAAGGAAGCTAAGAAGGTCATGGAGTGAAGATAACAGAAGGTGTGTACGAAGCTCGTAAAAAATGGCTTAGCTTTAGCAAAACAAATCATTGCGTTAACAGTTATTTTGGCTTACATTTGACACAAACTATTCCATATATGTGAAGGAATGTTAGTTATGCAAACAATATGTAGACTTGAGACATTTGTTAGTTTTTATAGTTATGTAACCTTACATAGCCATGGCAATTCACAATGTGGGTTATAGATATCATAGGAATGATCCATCCATATGGCATCGAACAAACATGATCCATTCACTATAAGAAAATACTGAATTAGCAATGGAAATTGGTGATTTTCTATTGCTAATCAAAATGGAGAAACATAACTTAGCAATGGAAGGATTGATTGTAGAATTGATAGTTGCTATTTTTTATCAACAAAATTGGTTTTCATTGCTAAATTTAGCAATGGAAATTCAAATTCGTTGCTAAAAAAATAATAACGAAAATTACAATTTTCATTGGTAATTTCACCCGACAAATAAAAAAATTCACGACGATGCCATCTATCACTGAAAAATATTAAAGATTTTAATATTAAGTACTCTAAGCCTCATAATCATTCTTCCTAGGCTGCATTTCACATTCTACACTAAGTAACTCTAAACCTTATAATCAATAATGCAAAAACTTGTAGAAAAAAAAACAATTGCTACATATCATTATAAAAAATTTATGGTAGGGCTAAATTACTACATATCATTATTAATCTCAATTTTTTTTATCTGTTATTCAAATATAGTGTCAAGTTTAAAAAATACAAATAACCATTGAGTAAAAAAGATAAGATTTCACAAACAAAATAGCAATAGTTTACAAAGTTTGGCATTATTGTCCTCTATCTTATACTACAAACTAAAATTTTTAAGGGTTCAATGAAGCAAAATAAAAGTTTAAAAAATTATTAGAAGGAAAATAGAACAAAAAACTATAGCCAAAGGGACCTGAGATACACTTTTGGATAATTCTAAGAGTAAAATTTATATTGCCATTGCCACCACACTTTTGACTGCATTTTGAGTAGGTAGATACCTAGAAACATACAGAACTTATACAAATAGTTGTAATTGACATGCAGTCATCATATTGTTATTAGTTATGACTTACCAAATCATTGACAAAAATTGGAAAAAGATGGGTAGGTAGCTTGAATAAACAGATGGTTATTATTATATATTATTTACACATGAAGTGATCAAATAGTCAAAAAGTAGCTTCATTATTTAATTTAACAAAAGACCACAATCATCTATTAAAATAAATGTATAAGATAGAGCAGTGTTAAGTAGATGACAAAGTTAATGTTTCAAAAGTTAATGAAAAATTATGATACTCAAAATTATTAAATTAAATATCAAATGAAGCATGGCCAGCATGAGAACTATAACTAAGTAGAATCAAAATGTTTAAAAAAGTCTTAGTTGGGGATGAATATCCTACCTATATTTTTCTCAATAGCTTATTGAATGTTATAGCTTTATAACACTATAATCATAAAGTTTAATTGAGTGGTTTTTATTAGTTGTTCCAATTAAATGAATATTGAATATCAGGATTAAATTTATAAAAACAAAGCAATTAAAGAGAGAGAGAGAGTGTGTGAGATTATACTACATTTTTAAAAGACATAGGAGCCACAAATAACAACTAAGGTGTTGAAAACTTCCTGTTACCGAGATTTCTTCATTCTCACCAGCAAAATGTCTCTTTTGATTCATAGAGTTGAAAAAAAGTCAATAAGAATTAAAATGTTGAATAGGGAAAGAAAATAAAATAAGTGTGAGCATTATTCACTAGAATTATTTACTAGTATATCAACTATTCCAATGTAGCAACAACCAGCAGATGTGATTATTAACAAACTATCAACCATATATAATTGCTAACAAATTTCATTCAATTACACCGAAACAAATAATTTTCTCACAATTTTAATCACTGATTACATATTAGCTTCGTTTGAGACATGACCTCTAAAGGTGAGAGCTTGACCACCAGCGGCCTCAAATCTACAAGCAGAAAAAGCACCATAGAAAACTAAAACACTAAACAACATCTATAAGAAATAAAAATTACAAGTTCTTGGTGGAAAGCATTAGTGCATGACTATATATATATATATATATATTATATATATATATATTATAATATATATATATATATATATATATTATATATATATATAATATATTATATATATATATATATATTATATATATATATATATAATATATATATATATATATATATAATATTATATATATATATATTATATATATATATATATAATATATATATATATATATATATATAATATATATATATATAAGTAGATATTATTAATGAATTGATGTTAGTTTTGATTATAATAAAAATGATAATTATTAATATAAAAAGAATATGTTTATCTTATTCTTACAAAGCAAACAAGAAGATGCAACACATAGTATGATCATGTAGTAAGATTTTTGCATCATACTATTATTGCTAAATTTTCAACTAGAATTATGCTTGTATGCTTCCTTAACAACAACAAAACAACTTGATAACATAGTTTATAAGCTAGTGATGAATAAAAACATGACTTGAGTTGGGATCTGATCTTATGAGCTCTTAAGAAGGTCCCTTCCATCATATTGTTCTAAACATCTAAACTATAAAACAAAAATAAAAAAAATTATAAATTTGATATTTAATTTTTTGGTAAAAGGCATTAGAGTTAAGAAACAATATAATTTTAGAAACAATCAAGACAGGAAAGTTATTCCCTATTGCTCAAACTAATTTCAAAGAAATTATTTGAATGCTGCCATTACTAATTGAATTTTAATATTTCAATTTTATGCCTCAGCTAATCTAAAAACATGCTTTTTATTTTTAACTTATACCATTATTGGGATCCCTAAATAATTATGCCATAAAACTAACTGAACATTATTATATATAGGATTTCACTATGAATGGTAATTGGGGTTAAAGTATCATTTTTCCAGTGTAGAGATATAAGGAAGAAAGAAACAAAGGAATTATTATAAATAATTTCATCCATATATACCTTGATATACAAATTTTAGAAGAAATAGAGGAATTTTTATAATAGCTAGCATTATTTTAAGTTATATCAAAAAGAAAACTATTTTAAGCTATTACCTATATAATTCCTTTAGTTTCTAATAAAAAGAAACCAAACAAATTACAGATAAAGTAAAATAAATTAATTTTTTTCTTATTTCAAGTTTTTCTTTTTATTTTGAAGGGCAATTTGATTACCAAAATGTTTTATTCCTTTTAATAAAGGTGTGATTATTATAGGCATGTATTTAGAAGGTTAATTTAGTTACCAAGATGATTCTCTTTTTGCTCTATTTGAATAGGTTTAAATTAGAAAATCTCAATTGGTAAACCAATTTGAATAACTTAGTTCATATAAAATGGTCTAACATCCATGACGAGAAATAAGGCATTCATTTTTTTTCTTTTAAGTCAAGAGATCTCTGCAATCATGCTCTAACTCCACCATCTTGATTCCTGTTATAATAACCTACTTTTTTTTTCTTTGATTATTTCAATATGAACTAACTGCAAAAATTATACCTTTTCAATTACTCTTATAAATACTAAATTGAGAATTTTAGTAAAGGGTAAAGTTCTATAGTACATCAATAAATAAAGTAGAGCAAAGCAAAACCGACTTACAACATTTATGTCCATCACATCACGTGCCATGTTATATGGAGGTAATGGATCTTTATCCCTTGATCTCTTTGGATGGTCTCTTTGGTTCTTCAAGCTTTATGTAAATAATAGAGCAAGCATGATATAGATCAAAGGCCATTTGTACCCTACCATCCTTTTTAAGAATAACACAAGTATCAGTATACAGTTGAACAATGAAATCAAGGTAGCATCTTCAAATGCGATACAATAAGAAAAATATATATTACAACTACACTTTAAACGCAATTTTAGTTTGTTTGATAAGATAACACTAAAATATCTAAAACTACATTTTACACTACTTATGTTTTCCACCATAGAAAGATAGCCATAAGAAAAAATTTTAGCATAAAATAAAATTAAAAAAGATAGACAGCCCAGTAAAAATGTCACTTGGATTATATATTTTTATGAAACCTTTCATGCAAAAAGTTAAAACCTCTCGAGTTTCTATATAGAATAAAAGCTCATTGACCTCAACTGGCCATTTTAGTTTATTTAGTATTTCATTGCTTTTCAATACCTTCAAAGCAGAAAATGCTAATATTATGCCTAAAGACCCATTTAACATCCCAGCATCAACAATAATATCCTACATAGGAAAAAGCCATAGATTGTTAACTATAATACACCATGCTTAACTTACCAAAAATGAACATAAAAAGGTAAACGAGATTAATAATTAGCTGAAGAAAATGTAATAGGATCCTATAAAATGAGAACCAATTAATAGAGCCTCAGTATGTTTAAAGCACAGAAAGAAAGGTTGTTAATTTTGTTAGACCAGCATCCTCCATCTAACCACGAATAAGATTTCAAGCCTTAAGTAAACTTGGACTCCTGAATGTCCACTCAAGATAGCCATCAGAATCACTTACCTAATGAATTAGGTAGTAACAGTATCAACATTACAAAAATTCAGGAGTCAGTTTGCTATCCTACAACAAAATAGTTAGGTTCCAACTTGAGTAAAAGCAAAGCTATCATCTATGTTCAAAACAAAGAAGTGTTCTATGAATTAAGTTGGCTCATGATAAAACAACAAAACAATAATTTTAGTACTAGATCTTTTTTTCTTATTCTTTTTTTTTCAAACCTTGGCAATTTAATGGCCCTACCAAGAAGCATTAGACTTTAATACAAGCTTTACAAAAAAATTGCTAGAATTTGAAAAATAGTAGAGACTACACAACTACATTAAATAGTATGCTAAAAATGTTAAACTTTGACAAGAAAAATCTTCAATTGGAATTACCTTTCCAAGCTCAATAAGCATAGTTATAGACTCTATTTTCAAGATTTCTCAATGCAACTCATTCCTTGTACCTTTAAAATCTAAAATGTTTTCATACCCCTCAAAATGTTAAAAATGGTAATTATATAATCATAGCAAGAAGAGAACAAAACCAAATACTAGAGAAACAGAAAGAGAACATACTAGAGAAGGAATAGGCAAAGGAAGAAGAGGTTGATGATAAGAGGAAAAATAGGGAAGGTAATTGAACATTGAGAGATTGTAAAACTCACATAAACACCTCTGCCATTACCCCCTTTGTTCCTCACCACTCCAATAATCCTCGAAATGCAAAATCCATTAGCTTTCTTAAAGATCTCACCCTAGTTTTAGGGAAAAATTAATCGATTAATGATTCTAAGATACATGTTTTGTTTTAGATGAACATATCTATCAGGACTTAGATCTATACCAAAAAAATTTGATCTTTGACCAATTATAGAATCTAGGGTTCGTTACAGCAATCAAAAGTGAAAAAATAGATAAAAATTTATAAAAGAGGCAAAATTAGCTGGATATTGGGAGAGTAGAGAGAGGGAAAAATTCAAAAAGAGGTTTCTTTTATAGGTTTTGATTGAAGAAGATGATATATAGAGGGAGAGAAGAAAAGAAAGAGATGAGGGATATAACGGAATGAATAGGCAAACTATAGTATAGTGAGAAAAGTATCATATAATTAAAGGATTCAAATTAGTGAAAGGCTCAAGGAAAATACTGCAAGCATCCACAAAAGCATCGTCAAAACCAACTCCGTACGAAGAGCCACTAGCGACGAAAAGCAAAGGGAGATAAAGAAGGTGAGGGAGGAAGAAGCAAGGTAGTAAGGTAGGGAGAGATAGAGGAGAAGGAAAAATGAATTGGGAAATAATTTATACCCAGGGTAAAAATGAAAATAGCAACCAAATATTTTTTTCATTGCTAAAATAGTAACAAAATGTGTTTTTGGTTGCTAAAATAACAATCGAAAATACAATAGCAATGAAAAATTAATTTGTTTTTGTTGGTGATTTTTGTTGCAAATTTTTGCTATCACCTTATTTAGTAACAAAAATGCTATTTCGTTGTTAAATTCCATCATAAAATTTGGGTTCTAAAAGTTCCCTCCATTTTTAACAATGGAAGAAAACCATTTTCCATTTTCATTGCTAAAACTTAAAACTTCCACCGATTTTAGCCACAGAATTTTATTTCCATTGCTAAATTTTCGTTACTATTTTAGAAATTTCTTGTAGTGATCGTGGTTGCTATTGACTACTTTTCAAATGGGTAGAGGTAGAGTTCCTTAAAAAGTTGGGTGTAAGAGAAATATCTAAGTTTATTGAAAGAATCTAATATATACGTATGGACTTCTTCACTATATAGTGTAAGATAATGGGTTGCAACTTTAGGCTGAGATAAAGCAAATGCTTAAGAGGTATGGAATTCAACATCACAAATCTTCACCTTATCGACCTCTAACGAATATGGCAGTTAAGGTAGCTAATAAGAATGTCAAAAGGATTTTAGCTAAGGCGGTCCGAACATACAAGGACTGGTCTTAGAAGCTAATTTTTGCATTGTGACATTATAGGACTTCTACTAGGACTTTAAATAGGGCTACTCCATTCTCTCTGACTTATGGAATAAAAGTTGTGTTGCCTATGGAGTTTAAACATTAGTCTTTAAGTGTAATTTTGGAATTTGAGTTACCCGAAATAGAATGGGTAAGACAAAGGCTACTACAAGTCCATTTATTAAGAGGGGATAGAATGCAAGCTCACTACCATAATTAGATCTATCAAAAAAGGTAAGCTTGTTCATTCAGAAAGAAAGTTAGGAAGAATCTTTTGAAGGAAAGGGATTTAGCAATCTAGCAAATGAGACTAGGAGTTCCTAACATCCGAGACAAGTTCAAACCCACCTGTGAAGGAACTTTTGTACTCAAGGGAGCAATTGTCTTGACTAATAATGATGGCAATGAGTTTAAGGAGCCGATCAACATTATTTGCCCCGTTAAGCAGAAAAAGAATAAAATCCCCTTGAGTCAAAAATTAAGCAGAAAAAGTGGCTTTGCTAAAATTATTACCCCGTTAGGGTGAAAATCGAAAAAAGGTATCTTAAGCAAAAATTAGGGATTGAGTGAAAATAGTCAATCAAGAAAACCTAAAAGGGCTGATTGATGATATGAGTTCTAATGATGCTAGGATTTCATGTTGATATTAGATAGCTTGTATTTTGAGTTTGATGTTAAATAATGATCATGTGTAATGAAATCATACAAGAATGTCATATTTGTATTCAAACGATTATTAATATATTCAAAATTTTTTCTTTTGCATTTCCAAAGTTTATAGTTTTAATAAGAGTAAAAACATAGTCTTATTTGTATCTAATTTACTATATATGCTTAACTCCTCTCACCCTCCAGAAATCTAAGTTAATATGTCTTGTAGTTAATTGCTAAACTAATGACCAATTTCTTATACTCAACTATAGTGGTAAAGTCACAAACACTGATCTTCAGTATGATAGTCTTCAAAGGAAGCAGAGTCAAAAGCTGATGATAACAAGATATATAGCAAGTAGAGAGAATACCACCTTAGAAATCCAAAGGGTATCTAATAATGTTGTAGTACTCTTGATGTTGTCAAGCATAATAGGCAGCGATACAAAAAGTAGCTCAGTACAACCCATACAAAGGAATACATAAAAAATATCTATATCTAGTCATATAATGTATAGGCAACCATGGGCATTGAAAGTTGATATCACTATCTGCCATAGTAGCAATCCAAATAATACCCTTATGAGGAGAGTAGAAGTTATATGTTCATTGTTTTGGCACTTGATGTCTCAAAAATTAGATGTCAATCACTCTAGGATGAGGCTTTAATAGTAATCTCAGCTTCTCCTATAGCTAAATCTTAAAAAAAAAGCCGTTGGGTGAGTTGGATTCATATGAGGCAAAAACAAGGAAAAGAAACAACTAATCTTGGGTCCAAATGTTGAACTGTGGATTGAATCAATGTCTCATCTAGTCTCACATACCTTAGAAATCTCAGGTCAGTATACGATGCTAGGATAGGGTTTTCCTTAATTCTAGGGTCATATAATAATTGGTGTAATTTATGCCCAGTGGAATTTGACATAATGGGAGTATTAAGGCATTCTATGTATAGAAAATAAAAAAATAAAATAAAATGTCTACAATTTAAATGGAAATAAAAAAGGAAAAGGGAGGGAGGAGAAAGAGAAATACTTAGGAATTACCTTAAAAAATGGTTATCCCTCAAGAGCAACTCACAACTTGGTTGTCTATTAGCCTTAGATCACTTAAAATGGTCTTTTCGCATGATGCATGGCTTATGCATTGCATACGCACATTTATTGCATCCATTTTGTTTTTCCTTTTGCAATCAATATAAAAAAAATATACAGATATTGCTAGAATTCCCAAAGTTTCCAAAATTTAGGGAGTATTTGACACACATAATAATAATAATAACAATAATAATTGTAAAATAATTTGTTGGCCTTTTTGACCCTAGAAACATTTTTGCCTCATATAAAGCAAAGTAAAATAATAAGAGAAAAGAGAAAAAAGGATAGAAATAATTCAAAATTAAAAAGGAGTGACAACCGGGACATAAGTGGTGCCCGTCACTCTCTATGATAAATGGCCAACGCATTTGTCACTTAGAAATTTGAAAATTTTGGTTTTTCTTCTTCCTCTCTCCCTCGATCACCATTAGTCCGATTTTTAAGTTTTTTTGCTTTATTTTTTAAACTTTTCTCCCCTTTTTTTCAACATTTTTGTGATCTGTTTGCAAGAAAATTCTCCCATGGATATCAGGCACATCAAGGTGGGCTTTATTTCATTTTTCATTGCATTTTTTAGATTTCCCATTTCATTGTTACAAGTTGGTGTTCACTATTTCTCTCACTTCTTTCATAATTCATTTTTTTTATTTATTTCATTTTCTTATTTATGTGATCATATAACATTTAGGAGTGCCCATTTTTTTTTAATTTTGTTAGTTAATTTCTCCATTTTTTATTGCTTATTGTGCTTTACGAAATTTATTGTGTTATGTTTGGCTTTATAATTGCTTTGAATGGCAGTAATATGAATAAAAGCATAAATTGATCCTTAAATTCAACTTATTTTATATAATTAAGAAGTATAAATAATATGTGGAAATGTTGAATAGTAGAATTATGATGCTACAAATTAAAAATGCTTAGGACTTGTATAAATCTTGAGCTGAACTACTTAGTGGCCATTTGGCTTGTGTTATTGCCATTTAAACTATGTTTTTATACAGGCGTAGACACATTTTTAGCCAAAATGTTGTCGTAATTTCATTAGAATTGTTAAATAATTTACAATTTTTAATTCTCGAATGATATGTATGATTGCTGGAACACCCATTGATGGCTCTTGGATACTTAAAATATGTCTATAGCGCTCAATGTGGATTTTTATACAAGGTTTCTAGCTTTAGTGTAAGTTAGAGTGCTACTAAAATTTTAATTGAATTTTCACAATTTAATTAATGCAATTACTTGCAGTAAAAGTTACTTCAATAAGATTGACTTTTAACCTTTTTTCGGATGGCCCCATTATGTGAACCACATGTTATGCCTGCTCCACCAATTCCTCACTAAATGACGATAGAGGGGTCATATAGATATGCAACATTGTCTGAGGTTCAATACCTAGCTAGCAAGTTGATGTTCCAACACTTCTTAGAGATTATGGGCATTTTGGATGATATAAAAGGATTACTAGTAGCTACGGGATGGACTATGTTTTTTGCACCTTTGTTCTTTACCTGCTTGGAGGTGAATTGGTAGTTTCTAGTGACATTACACTATATAGGGTTCTTGAGGCCAAATATAATTTCTCGACACTAGTTTGCTCTGGCCATGAGCTTGCCCACCGAATAGGGGGTCTTAGTTGTCAAGAGAGGAGTTAAGCGGTAGAGATTGTACTCCTTGGCTTTGTAAACCATAAAACCTATCGGTACATATAGAGAATTCTTGACACCTTATATATCTGTCGCACCGGTAGTTTTAAGTCAGTTAATGTTATTGACATATTTTGCTTATAGGTCATGAATAGAGGTAGGAGAGTAGACATTAGTTATGAGATCATAGCCATTCGAGTCAGGTTAGCCATGCAGCCCAGCATATAGCTTTATATAGGAGGAGTGGTGACCTATCTGCTAGTACATCTAGGGGCAGATGAGGGAATGTTCAGGCCACCTCTTAAGGAGAAGATATTTGTGGACCTCAACATAGCCCACACTATAAGGATGATTGAGCTGATCTATGGATGTGTAGGGCAATATAGGCTTTTGATAGTTTTAGAGACTAAGGGAGTTTGTAGGTTAGCACCAATTTTACTAGCACCACTAGAGGGTAAAGATCAGGAGTAGGAGCCCTAAACACCTCAACCTTATATAGATCAGCCATAACAGCCTCCACAAGATGACCTACATGAGCCGTAGAGGGCAGACATGGACATAAACTTGGAGATAGATATGAGAGTGGATTTGGATTAGCTTATTGGCAGATTACCTCCTTCTCCAACACTTCCACGATCTGCAACATAGCCATGGTCCTCTCTTTATAAAGCATCTGAAAGATATGCATCTTATTTGGACCTCGGTGCATCCATACCTAAGGCGTCACTACCACCTCAGTCTACATCGACTTTTATGGGCCCCATACATAGTGAGTTATTGTAAAACTTAGACAAGCTCAAGGCATCAACCCAGGCTCTCATCCAGCAACACCAGCAGGATATGGATAGGATTATAGTGGCACTCACAATAGTTGGAGAGAGATTTGACACCGCATTATAGGCGACTGATGCCTTCATCTCTATAGTGAGACAACAAACTAAGATGATAGAGAGGGTCAGTTAGAGCATAATGACTGTTATGACACAAGCCACATATGCATGGAATACCCACATCCAATGGATAAAGGATAAACTGAGGCATTATGTGAGCCAGCACACATCATCTATTAAGGGATTTGGTACAGGTGCCAGTGGATCGTCCATAATGATCAAATAGATTTTATGCCAACTAGTTAAGTACATGCTGGGGTTCAAGTTCAGTGTACCATCACCACCTCTTGGGCCTTCAGTGATTGCAGTATAGCGCATCGCCAGCCTCGCCCATCATCTTTATGTCCATCATCGTCAAAAATAATGTCCTCTTGTCTGGCATCTTCACGTTCTCCACATTTTTTACCACCATCTAGATTGACATATCACAGGGTACTTAACACACCTCGGTGGTTATGTTTTCAATTTAGGGAGTTCACCACTTTTTGGGCTTTTTGATATATATAACAAAAATTGATGTTTTGTATTTATATTTATATTTAATTTTTGATTTTAATTATTCTTGCATTAACTTTATGATTATTTAATTAATACTAAGAAAAATAATACGACTTAAGAAAAATAATTATAAAATAAAAGATGAAAAATTATAAAAGTGTGACAAAATAAATTGACCACAATTGACCGAGAATGATAAAAAAATAACAATGATAAGTCTTTCAACTTCAATCAATTAAACATAATGAACAATGCACTAATGCTAAACTTTTTTAACAAGAACCAAAGCCTTCTCAAGAGGCACATATTCCACACTTCACGAACAATCATCATACAAATAGTCTTGATGATGATGATTTTCCTTATATTGGAAACATAGTAATTGGGAAGTGTCAAAACCTAAAGTAAACATATTGTTTGCTTATGTAATGGAAAAACTTATTGATGATACCCACACTAAACAAGATCAAAAGGGTAAAGTATATGTGAATGGGAAATGGCTAAGTTTTTATGATGATTCTTCTTCCTTTGCTGCTGCTATAAAATGTCTGTGACACTATAAGAAATTGCTTGAACAAGTTGAAATTAAATGAGATGCATAGCAAGAGAAGTACATATATTTTTTTACTATGGAAGGATTTTACATCCCCTTTTGCTTTTTGACAATTGACACAAGCTAGAGTTATTTAAATGGATAGGAGAATTATTGAAATTAAAGCATATTGAAGTCAAGATCATAGTATAAAATCGAATCACACTAATGGTCAATATCAGAGTATAAAATTAAAGCATACTGAAGGTTAAGATCAAAGTATAAAACTAAAGCACACTGAAAGAGGCATAGTCTATAAATTTGTTTTAACTTCTAGTAATGAGGGAAAAGATTATGTTGTGGTAAATATAGAAAAAGTCTATGGATGAAACAGCAAATGAAGTACAACCACTATAAAATCTTCATGGATGATGGTAAAGCTTGGTTTACCTTATGTTGCCAAGAATGGTAGAACATGGATTAATACTTAAAAGGAGGTTAGACATACCGACGGATGGCAACAACCATGTGACAAGATTAGTCATTCCAATAAAAGGTGACTACCACACAACATCAAGGTTAGACATGCTGACAGATGGCATCAACCAATTAATAATTTTTCTTAATTTTGTATATCAACAAGCTAGTACTAATTAGATACAAACAACTCATTGTGATTCTACATGCCGACAAGCTGGTGCTTATCAGACAATTAACATGCCAACAAGCTGATGGTTAGTAGTAAACTAATAAACGGTTAGCACATCGACAAGATGATGGTAACTACCCAACCAAGGGTTAACACGATGACAAGCTAATGATAACTAACCAACTAGATAAATACCCCTGGAAATCTTAGATAAATCCCTATGAGATAAATAATGCCCTTTTGAATTCTAAAAAAATATGGGAAATCTAAATTTCAAGCCATGGATAGGCATCCCGCAATGAGAGGTAGCCTCCCTTAGCACTAAGCCTTAAATTTCCTAAAATGCCCTTTATTTAGCCTATGTAGGAGAGAGGGGCCCATAGACAGGCACCTCTCAAGTGATAGATGGCTGTCTGCTACCACTGAAGGTCCAACACAAGGTCTTTATGCACATTATATTAAAACACTTGGAAATAATTTTAAAATCATGAAAATGTTTGAGAAAATGTGAGAAATTCACCATCAAGCCTTCGAGATCCGAACCTATTGTCAGTAATATGCTATTTTTTCATCATTTAGTAACCCTTATCTAGGCTTCTTTGGGTCACAATGTTTATAGCTGCCCCTAATTTTACGGAGCAAGTGCACTAGTGTAAAAGTGAGCCAAAATTCAAATTAAAAGGAAAATATGCATACCTAAGGAAGCGAATCTCTTTGCTTGTTAAAACACGTACCTTTTGAGGTAATAAGTCCTTTTATTGGCTAGTTATTATTAGCTTATCGATACATTAATCATTGTTTAAGTAGTTAGCATCAGCTTGTCGATGTGTGAACACTAGTTCACAAAGTTAACATCAGCTTGTCAATGTGTTAATTCTATATTGAATTTCCAATTAATGCTTAGGGTATATAAAATAGGGATAAGTTGATTAAGAATGATTAGCACCTAAGGCATGCAGAATTAGTGTTGTTTGAATTCATTTGATTGGTGCTTGTGGCATGAAAAATTAAGATAACTTGATATGACTTATTAGCACCTAAGGCATACAAAATTAATATTATTTCAACGTTTCTTGAGGCATGTAGAATCGAGACAACTTGATGAAGGCTGATTGGTGTCAGGTTGTATTACTTGTAAAATGAAATAAATTCTTCAGTGGTTGTTTCATTATTGTCCTTTATGGACTGACCTTTATATTGGTTGGTATTTCTTGTTGGTTTATTGTCCCTTTTTGAAGAGATATTACATTGGGAAGGTTTTTAGAGAATATGCATATGTGAGGAGTCACTTACATACTTAGAGCCATTCTCGTAAATATACATCTGTGAGAAGTCACTAAGAAGCTAAGAGCCATTCTGGTAAATATGCATCTATGAATAGCCATTGAAACTATATAGTGCTATTATGGCAAATATGAGTCTTTGAAGAGTCACTAATACTACATAGCACCATTCTGGCAAATATGCAAATGTGATAAGTCACTGAGATGCTTGGGTGCTTTCCTGGCACACTTCCCGATGATTATGTCACCACTTTGCAGATTGGCACTTCTGTAAGGAAAACCATCACCATTAGAGCTGTTGACCTTTGCTTGATCTTGTTATGCACTCTTTTAAAATTTACATTGTTGTCTGACTTTCGCCTAATGTCCAATAGCTACTTGCTATGTGTCTTTTCTATTTTTGCTTATTCAAGTAACTTCTTGTGGTGAGAATGTGTGTATTAATTCCTTGTCGTTGGACGAGTATATATATACTCCTTGGTGGGGTTCTAAGTACTTGATTTGAAAAGTATTAAATGTTAATACATTATTTATTGAATCTGGCCTTTTGGGCTTTTTCTTTTTCTTTGCTTTATTTCTATTTTCTTGTCATGATATGTTAAATTATAAGTCTTATTAATTTCACGGCCTTTTTTCTTTCTTCTTTTTATTTATTATTATTATTATTATTATTATTATTATTATTATTTTAAACCTGATAAAGATGAACAAAGTGAAGAATAAATAATAATTTTGAACATAATAAATATAAACAACATGAAGCGTAATATGTACATAAAATTTTTAAATATATATTTTATTTTTATATGCAACAAAAATTTTCCAACACTCTTTAGTTACAAAAAAAAATTGATAAATAACTTTGAGGGTTCTGATCCTCTATGGTAGGCTAGCCCAGATGGGGCTTTGAATGCTGATGGCTTTGGAGGTCTAGCTGGTACCCTTGCCTAAGGTGCCGAAGAGATCTAATCATCGTTTGGCCAAAATCTAAAGTGAAATTCGGGTAGTGCTTCTATCAAAGGCTATAGAACTTGTGCTATCACCTCACCAGTCTCTCTAAACCAAAACTAACCTCAGTAACAACCCTAGAATGGCACTTAAGGTATCTCATCAGATCACCCCTCAAGTATCCAATACACATTCCTCAACTCCTTATTAGTCTTTATCATAACATGCCTAGCCATTGGAATCTCAATCTCAATGTGGGTATTCTGATCTCTGAGCTTAGTGATAGAGTCATCAACTACCGATAGATTCACCTCAAACCTCTATCCTATAGTCACTAAATTGGCTCTAATACCCTATATGTTAGATTACAGAGTTTGTACTATTGCTGGCAATGTCTGTAAAGATTGCACCACTGTGAGTATAGTTTGTAATGTCTAGCCCTAATGTACACTAGCATCCTCTAGTCCTACCAGTCTATGGGAGATATAATTAATTGGAGG
The DNA here is from genome assembly GCA_037975025.1 of Excoecaria agallocha. Classification (NCBI taxonomy): domain Eukaryota; kingdom Viridiplantae; phylum Streptophyta; class Magnoliopsida; order Malpighiales; family Euphorbiaceae; genus Excoecaria; species Excoecaria agallocha. The sequence continues at coordinate 32,323,629 of CM075819.1, forward strand.
GGCTGAAGGTGTACATGCTAGTGATGGTTGAAAAAATGGCAGAGGAGTTATTGATGTAGATGCCTCCCATGCCCAAAAGGTCGAGGAGTTGTTAAAGTGGATTCTCTAAGATGTCCATAGAAAGAGAACCTCCTTAACCTTATGGATGGAGACCTTTGATGCCTGATCGGAGACTTAAGGTGCACCAACGGCTATACTGATCCACCCAGAAGCTCTTACAGATCAATCTGCATATCCCGAGTCAATCTTTTTCTCCTGGGGTCCCTGTGGCTCATTTGCTTGATCGGCAAACTGTGCTGGTGACTCCTGTGGCTCTATTGGTCCCTTTTATAGTGGATCTTTTTGGTAATCCCCCTCTATAGCCACATTTAGAACTATGGGCTCCAAACCATACCTTTTTTCTTGTCTTTGGTATAGTAAGTAGCCTATAGTCATCCTCTATTCGCTTTAGAATGGGAAATTGGATAGCTAGAGTTGTAAGCTCTGGAATGCGATACTAGGGTTTTTGTTGGATTGTCCATATCTAAAGTATATTAATGTTATATTAAAATGAATCTTGTATTAGGTAGGGGAGGATTTGATTCCCGAACAGCATCTTTAGTCATTGTTATTTCATACTATTTATTGTTCATTTTCATTGCTTTTGTATTATTCATACTTGTGTTTGATTTTCTTTACTTTTAATTGTTAAAATATTTTCGGATAAAACATACACAAACAATAATTGGGTAATTCCTTAATAACATAAGTCTAATCTATCAAGTATTCATGTATTCGCTTAGTTCGTTAGGTTTTTATATCTGTGGGACTGAAAATTACACCACTATATTGCTTGTCAATTTAGTGCACTTGTTAAGTTTGTGAAAAGTTTTTGGTGGCCTCACCAAAGACATTGGTGTGTTTAATTGCATATTTTATTGATTGTTTTATGTGTTTTTCTTTTACTTATTTTTGTTTACTTATTCTTTTCAGGTGATTTTTGTTCATGAACATATTTTTTTTACATCATCTAGCACTCTTTAACCTTGAAAGTGAGAGGACTTTATATCGAAGAAGGAGACAAAATCAACCTAAAGATTAGAATATTCCACCGAATCCAGATGTGCCTCTAAAGGATAAAGAAGGAGAATGACAACAACAATAGTATGAGAGAAATCACAATGGTCCAAGACCAAGGACTATTCAAGATTATGCCACTCGAAGGTGGAATGAGAAGTATAGAATGGTGGTGCTTCCTCGACAATAGTACTTTAAGCTAAAACTAGCAATGATAACCATGGTCTAAAGGAATCAATTTTTAGGATCAAATATAGAGGACCCATTATAACACTTAGACATCTTTTTAGAGATAAGTGACACCGTCCAAATACAAGGTGTGACAATGGATACTATAAGACTAAAGCATTTTCCCTTTACTCTCACAGGGATAGCAAGAGATTGATTGTCTATGCTACCAAGACGATGAGCATAAGGGGAAATTTCTTGCCATATTTTTTCCAGCCATAAAGACGGCGAGCATGAGAAATAGCAACTACAATTTCAAGCAATTAAATAATGAAACCCTCCATGAAGCTTGGAAGAGGTTTAGGAGGTTGTTGAAGAGCTATCCTCATCATGATGAGCTTGTAATGCTCCAGTTAATGTCAACATTTTATATAGTGTGTAACTCAAGTACAAGGCCTTTATTAGATATGACAATGGGGGGAAGCATCGTGAACAAAATCTGGAAATTAGCCTTTTTGCTTCTTGATGAAATGGCTATGAATGAGGCTCATTTTTCTAGCTCAATGGCACTAACCAAGAGATAAGAAGTTCACACCATGGATGAAGTGGTGATGTTGAAATCTCAATTATAACTATTGAAGAAAGAGTTTAATGGGCTAAAATTTCAAAATGTGTCAGCAATTAGCCATGAAGGAAGTGCATCTGAGGGAGAAAATTTGGGTAGTGATACAAGGGCAATTGAGCCGTACACCCAAAGGGTAAGAGAAGTGAATGCCTTACATGAGTACAAAAGGAATGATACATTTAGCAACCATTACAATCCCAAGTGGAGAAATCACCCAAGTTTCTCATACAGAGATGGAAATCAAGCCTCGACCTCAAACACTAACCCAAAAGCCCTATTTAATCCCTCAATGTATAACCAAGCTACCCATAACCATACTTATCATCAACAACAACCACTAGCTATAAATAATCATTTCTAAGCACCATGCCTACCACCTTAAGCTCACCAAATAGATTACCTACCTTATAGTTTCTAACCTAGACAACCCCCACCGTAAGAAAAGAAACCAAACCTTGAGGACATATTTGCTGGTTTCATAACTAGCCAAAATTAGTGTATGACAAGCCAAGAGGCAATGTGGAAGGCTCAAAAGTAATTGAATAGGAATCAAGATGCAGCCATGAAGAACTTGGAGAGACAAGTTGGAAAAAATCAAATTGCATCTCAACAAGGCCACCTAGTACTTTTCCTTTGAATGTTGATCAAAATCCCAAAGAAAAAGCTAGGGCTATTGCATTGAGGAGTGGTAAGCAAGCCGAACAAGGTAAAGAGGTGGAGCTGACAATGGAGGCATGGGATTTTAACTGTAAACATGTAGATGAGGTTCCAATGCCAAAAGATAAGACGATCATAAATTCTACTTTGTCATTTGATGCATCATATTTACCCTACACTTCAATAGTTAAAAAAGAGAAAAATAATGTTAAAGAGATTTTTTAATATGTTCAAGAGATTGCATGTTGATCTACCATTTGCTGAGGCTTTACTTTACATGTAAAAATATGCAAAATTCATGAAAGATCTCTACTCAAATAAAAAGTAGCTGGAAGGGGTAGGCATTGTCCAACCTTCTTAAAATAGTAGTGCTATTATCACTAATAAAATTCCTGCTAAGTTATAAGATCCTGGTAGTTTTACATTACCTTGTCAGTTAGGAGGGAATTTTGTAGGTGATGCACTATGTGATTTGGAAGCTAGCATAAATCTAATGCCATATTCTATATGCAGGAAGTTTAAGTTGGGAGATATCAAGGAGACAAGGATGGCACTTTAAGTAACACTCTGATTCTATTAACCTAACCATATTACCATGTCATGTATTGTTTATCAATTTTCCTATGTTATTATACCATCCAGCATACTTTGATCATATTATAACTTTATCATACATATTGATTAGGTGTTACTATAGTTGTTCACATACTTTATATCTTTTAGCTACACGTACATACTAGCACCATACATACAAGTTTCTAGCACTCTTCACCTACTATATATCATATGCATTTTAGGGATTACAACCACTATTCCCATGTTTTACATGTTTGTACTTAAGTGTGCATATCATATGTTAGTTGCTTTAGACCATACAAGCATACATTTATCGTTCTCTTTACAAAAAAGAACTTATACAACTGAACATGACAAAACTATATAGATATTTACGTACATATAACTGTTAATGCAAAATTATACAAAGTATTCATCAAGAAATCGCTACATCAATTTCTTTCCTTACTCGTGTTAGCCTTTCCTAATAAAGAGAATGTCCTTGAGCAAAAGTGTTATCTACCGAACCTACACGGATAAAAATAGCACATGCTAAGCTATAAAGCTTAGTGGGGAATAATTTATGATAGACGACCACTCACAGTGGTCATTGATAAGTACACTCAACATACATCACTATCATATTATAAGAACTCAATAATAATACAATATTAATAACATAAATGTAACCTGGTATACAATCAATAAGATAACCAAGCTCATTTTAAAACTCAACATCTATAAATCTTATGTATGATTAATAAAATCTATGCTTTATAAAATTGATGCATTCATAACATTTATCACAATCATATAGTACATGAATAATAACCAACCCTTTATATTCTTGAGACATCTATTGGCATAGTAATTACAATTATAATTAGAGAAAATCATATGCTTAATTGATAACATTTGAATATTTATGCTTTGATTAAAATACCGTGTTTATAACTATAACTGTACTTAGCTTGCCTAAGTTTTGAAAGTGGATAATGAGAACAGTAGATACCCATAGGTATTGGCTAAGTAAATACCCATAGGTATTATGTTTGGTAGATCAAAATGGGATCAAACAGTTGTCCCAAATGGGGACAACGGTAGACCCAAATAGGGCCCAATTGTAGCAACTACGACTCAATCCCTATAGGTGCCTATCTATCCACAATTGAAATATATTTAAAGGCATTAATGTTGTTCATATACTTTTTAATTATCTTTTCATGCTTGAGTTTTATTGTGTAGTCTTAAACATATACTATCATATACAAAGATACACAAACTCGTATATATACATGTATAATCAATCTCAAGTATCAATACAAGTAATTGTAATTACATAATACTATAATCATTTACCTTCACATGACAGCTTTTAAACATCAGCATATAAGCATATTCATATTCATTCAAATAAATAATAATCAATATGCTTGTTTATGAGCTTGTTGCACAATATGTTTCCTCAAGTCACATATACATATAGTTCTACTTTATGGTATTATCATACCTTTTAGTCATATACATATATCATGTAACACCCATAGTAATGTATAAATTTTTAATACCATTATTCTTACCTATAATTATATAATAACCAACATCCTTATCTTATGATCAAATTACTATAAAAATAATATAAATACTTATAGTAAATTTATACGTCAAAGAATTATCTTATAAAAAATAGGGTAGGAAAATTTCAGACTCTATTTTCCATCCCAATTTTACCATGCCAAATGGCTAAATTAACCAAATTATTCTTCTATGCATATAATGATTTATGTCTCTAGTTTCTCATGCTTTGAATACCACTCAATTTGGACAATATAATTAGGAGTTATAACCCAATCATTGCAAACTATCTAAGAGTACTTTTTTTCAACAACAGCTTGAGTGACCACTTTGAAAAATCTTGGAGTAAAATAGGCACAAAATTAAACTAACATTTATTAATAAGAGTTTTACTCTGATAAGTATAGTTTATCCATAACTTTTTCCCATAATATTTTTACCTCTTTAGCATGGGTTATATCTAAAATACTACAACCTGTTCATTGACATTGGATATCAGTTCACCATAGCAAAATCAATTTTACTTTCAACTTAGAAAATTTGTAGAGGAAAATGGGAAAAAAATTAAACCAACATTCCTTCTTAAAAATTGTACTCCTATATGTCTTGTTTGTCCAAAAATTTGCTTCATAGAAATTAGAATTCTCTATAAAGAATTATGTTAAAAATACAACAACTTGCCCTCTACAACTAGACAATAGTTTGTTAGTGTAAGCCCTAGCCCCAATACATTATTATAAAGCATTTAATTAAATAAATGAGGCATTTGTTTTATCTATTGTATTCCTATGCATATCAATTGATAGAACTATCCAAGAATGTTGTTTCAGTTTAAGTTATCATGTGTGAGGAACATGGTTGTAAGACCTTGAAACAAATGAGACTTCATTCTAAATATCCCTAGTCAGTCATTGTTATAGGAATAACAAATTAATTAAGCTAGTATGCTCTCTCTAATAAGTTGAGTTCTATCTTACGGATCATAAGGACAAGAGTGTCAATCAGAGATCATAAATATATGTTTAGAACATGGTATCTGGATTCGATCCATTCATGAGAACACTACATGGTACAAGTCATAAGTATTTATCATGTGCAAGTTTTGCATCAGAGTTCTTAGACCTAAAATCTCTATGAAAATCTTTATGAATTACTATGTTCTTTGACATACACCTAACGTGCTCGTAATAGGGTGACAAGTATGGGTATGCACTGATCCATGTTAGAGAGCATGAGAAAAGTGAAGCGATTACCCCTTTTGATAAGAGAGAAAATATGATCAGCCACTTGATCAGTGAACTAAGAAGTGTATGGCCATACTGAGATGAAATAATAAGTAATCATTATTTATCTGAGAGTTTAGTGTCACTAGAATATCAAGAAATGAATTAATATATATAAGGATGACTAATTCCATGCCTTATATTAATTTTGATATTTATGGGTAAGGGACTATGCAAAATTGCATTAGGTCACTAAATGCCATTTACATTTTCATTTAATTTGGAATGCTATAATATCTTGCTAGAGAATATATATAGCCTTTGAATTAATTCATTAATTCATTGCCAATATTAAATAGACCTATAGGATCGCACACAAAGCATTGGGCTTAAAATATTCAAATAAAATATTAGGCATTAATTTGGGCTTTTATTTAAAGTCAAATTAATGTATGTAATGGGTATTAAAATTGCTATTGGACCTTGGTCCATGAGAGAGATAAACTCAGCCCACAAGGATTAATTTCAATTAATTAATTATCTTGGATTAATTAAGTTAATTGAGTATTAAAGCCTAATAGCATTTGAATCAAAATAAAACACTTAAATAGGAGAGGGATTGGATGAAATTTAAAGATAAATTCAATGTGAATTTCGGCACATGTATATATCCTAATTAAGTGATAGTTTTGATTAAATGTCTTGTGTTTATTACAAATTAATTTGAATTTTAAAATTTAAAAAGAGTTTGAATTAATATATGTCACTTAATTAGGAAGTAATGGAGGCTGATTTTACTATCTTTAGGTAGTAAATTTCGGAATTAACACTTACCTAAATAAGAGATATATATTTTATGAACTAAAGAAAATAAAACCCTAGGCGTCTTTTACTCTCTCTCACACTCTTGGCCGAAATAAACAAGGGGAAAGAATTCTTTCTTGTTCTCTTGTGTTCTTGGGCAGCAATAGCAACCTAAAAGAAGAAAAAGATCAGATCTTGTTGCTTCAATCCATTACCATTGCCAAATATTTAAACATAGAGCTAGCACTCTTGATTTTAAGCCTTCCTTGCAATTGTGTGTGTGAACATAGAGAGGAGTGGCATAAAGGCTATTTCTTTGTAATTGGTGATCAAGATCTAAAGCATATAAGATCATCCTATTTGCTGATCATCATCAAAATCAAGATTTAAAGTGCATATAAGATTGTAAGTTTCAAAACCCTAAAATTGCATGTTTTTTATTCTTGTTTATGGATTGTGTGGTATGTATGATCAAATTTATTATTTTTCCGCTGTGTAATCATCATGAATATGCCATGTTATAGTCTATCAGTGGTATCAAAGCCTTAACATGCTTATTTTAGTTTTTTAAATGCATTAAATAATTATTCAAAAATCGTTTGTTTAAAACATGCAATGCTGAAATTTTATGTTTTGAGTTTTTTGCATTGTTTTGGTGTAAAAATGATTTTAAATAATTAGATAGGTATTATAATTATTATGACATGTTAATATACTGTCCTAAGATGTTCTTAGAGCTGTTCATTGTCGGATTTAATTATAAATACCTGATGGTACATGTTAATTATGAGGACACAATCATGTCCCCAATAGGATTATAGTAATTTAACAAGGATTAAGGTTTAATAAGGCAAAATGTGATTATTTGTTATTATTGAAGTTAAGTCACAGTAAGAGTATATTGGTAATTATGCACATGTGTATTGCAGTGTAGCTAAAATAGTGAGGAAGGATGCAATTGAATTAGATAAGAAGTTTTGGAGTTGAATGTTAAGAAAATAAGTTTAAAGGGTTAAAATGTATAAAGGCATTTTGGAAATTTCTCTTTGGGAGATATTTACTCCAAAAACTCTTATATTTAGCTTCTTAAAGAAGGAACCCTTGGGGTTTTGGTTATGGGGATCGGCTAAGGCAAGGGAGGTCTCTCTCTTTCTCTCTCCCTCTTTCTGGTTACGGGTTGAAGAAGAGAAACCTAGGGTTTTGGTGTTTCAACCTTATGAAGGTAATATTTTCCTCTCTTGGATCTCTTCTTTATGTTTGATTTAATGGAACTAAGGATGTATAGAGAGATAATATATCATGTATGTTATCTCCACGTACAAGGAGAAGAAGGGAATCAGGAGAAAAAGGGATAGATAAAGTAAAGTGAGGGAGGCTTCAATGTCAGGTACGGGATTCATTATTTTTGGATGGTTACTATGCATGCTTTCCCTAGCATTTTGTTATGCTTTGATAATGAGATTAAGGGTTTAATCTAATAGGTGTTGAGGATTATAACATGATTAATAACGTAAAGGATCATGTAAACAAGTGGGGAAGTGAAATTTAGGGTTTAATTCTTGTTATGCATAATCGGGGTTCTGGGTTTTCTTTATTTCTTCCCATGCATGGCCACTCAGCATGTTTCTCCTTGATGTGCATAGCCATGTGATGTATTCTTCTTCTACCACCCGTGGCCATGTGATGCTTTTTTCCTTCTCAACCACGGCCACGTACTGCTCTTTTCTTTTCACACATGGCCACACACCCGTTTGTTCATAAAACACATGGCCACGCACCCCTTTGTTCATAAAACACATGGACACATGTGTGTTTCCTCTTGGAAACACTTGCCATGTGTGTGTTTTCTCTTGGAAACACATGGCCACATGTATAGTTTCCTCTTGGAAACACACGGCCACGTGTGTGATTTCTTCACGACCTATTTGGACTGTTTTGCTTATAAGTTGAGCTAGAAAACTCCAAATTGAATTATTCTTATTCCGTTGGAAAATAGACTTCCATACTGACATTGCATATGATGAAACCAAATCCTAAATATGTTTATAAATATGTCATATTTCAGCATGAATTCATGATTAGTTTGCTACCTAGTCACTAGGAGCAGACATCAATTTTTGGTAAATATCTAAAAATATAGCATTGATATCAAGTTGATTTTTGATGGTTTAGAAACTAGAAACATAATGGAACAAGTTTGTAGAAGACCATTTTTGCTGAAAATGACTTTTGATATGTCAAAAAGTATTCACAATTCGAGCTCAAAAAACTGCCTATGACTATTCACGACTCGTGACATATGTTACTCGTGAACAAGTGCACGAGTCATGAAGTTTACTCTCTTTCATGAGTAGTGACACTCCTCAGGACTTGTGACACTTCCCTACTTCATCCAAACATAATTTTTAATCCCTTTTGTGTAACCAAAGCTGGTCTAAACCTTTTTAAGTAACTTAAAAGCATCTTAAGCATAAAATAAAGATAAGTTGTGACACTAAACATAACTAAATGAAGCGATATATGAGAATAAAGGTAGTAAATGAACACTAACATTGGAATACATGAAAGTGTTTACTTGTAATCGATTGTATTATAATGATTATACACATGTGATTGGCTTTGCCAAAAAATATTTCATATTGATATTCCTTTACAATGACATGAGAGTAGAAGAATATAGCCTAGTGATAATAAAAGAATAGGTACAAGGCTACATGTCCCAGTTAAAAGAATTGGGACATCATAATTTGCTTTAAATTATGAAACTATAAGAGCTTGATTACACTCAAGGTCATAAGTAGAAGTAATGATCAGCATTGATATATATGTAATAACATACTCGCCTATTCGCTCATGTCTATACTATATTATAATTAGCATATGCCCATCAGTAGTGTGCCAACGATTAATATGAAATAATCTCACATAACTTACCTAAGTATAAATGTTATAAGATGAAAAATACAAGTAAGATGATTGAAGTATATATGTGATTACGTTAGAGTGTATAACGTGTTATCTAGAACTTGATAGGCTGTTAAAGTTATTTGAGGAATTAAATATGAATAAGTGATGACCTTAAGCTATAGATGAACCTATTTATTTTATTATATGGACCATAAATGCATGAGCTTTGTTTCAAGTGATTATATATTGATGCGGGCTATGATGACGTGTGAAAGCTACTCACGATAGATGGTAACAAGGTATGCCATTGAGAATTATTAATGAGTTAGGTAAGTCAATGTTTGATAATTGATTCAACTATGCTATGATGAGTATTTTGATTCATAATGTGAGCAAATATAAGAATCCCAAAAATATGAATTACTATGATTATATATATGGATACGTATAAGATATTATGAAGCTTTTTAGTTGCAAGAACTATACTTTGATAATTGCCTCATTGGCTTTATGCATTATTATAAGTATGGCAAGATAGATCAATGGAAGTAATGTTTTATATGTTTGCATTATAATGTAAGCCACTACGGTGAGTATGAATGATGTTGATGCACTATGCGATGACATGACTTGCATCGATGTGTAATGAAACTTAGAGCTCAATATTGTTGTATGATATGAATGATGATGCATATTTTTTATGAAAAGTGGCTTTAAGCCAAATGATGTGCTAAGTAAATAAGGATATGTTAAATTAAAGATGTTTTTAAGTGGTTAAGCCTACGGCTCATAGTTCAGTTATGGATTAGATAGGCATGCCTAAAGGGATACAGTCGCAGCCGCCATAGTTGACCTCGTTTGGGTCTTGTTCCTTAATGAAACCTTTGTTCGGCCCCGTTTGGGTCTATCGTTTGTTCCTTGCTGGAACCATTGTTTGACTCTGTTTGGGTCCATTGTTTGATATCTTCGGATATCCATAGTTTGATACCTTCAGGTATCCATTGTTCCCGTTATCCACCTTTTGAACTAGTACTGAGGCAGGCTATCAAAGATGATAGAATGTACTAAGATAAAGTAAATCATGCATCAATTTCTTCATATACATAAGGTCAACACGATGAATGGCCTATTAAATTGCTTATCATGATTTCTTTTGCTATAAATCGTTTGAATGAAATGAAATTATTGGAATGTATATCTATGAGAGTTAAATTGCCATACTTTGATAGAATGCATATAATGTTATAATAAGAACTGCTTGGCCTATAACATACACAATGAGTTTCATATGCTTTGGAAACTATGAAATATATTATAAAACTATCTCTATGAAATGAAATGATATATTCATTATGATATGATTTTGATATCTCACATCTCTTATGTGGAAATTATGACATGTTTACACATGGTATAAAGACTTTGTCTGTTAATCATGGTGTGTAATACATATTCATTGAAATGGCATGCAAACCCGTTAGTATGTATATGAACACTTACACAGGTATATGCATATGTATGATTCTGATATAAACCAAAGTGCAAATCGTGATATATATTATAATGGGGTATGATGTTTAAAGTAAAATGATGGGATAGCATTGTAGGATAAGTTGTATGAACTTGAAATGACAATTGTATAATGATATATAAAGAAATCATGTCTGACCACAACTCTATGACTGTTTCATGGCATAAGCACCCCATGTGCATGGATTAATGCAGAATGCATAACTTATGTAACAATATGATTAATGTCTTAAGTCAAAGTTTTGTACTATCAGCAAGCAGATGTCATAAATATGACAAGTAGTAAGTATCAGGAAAGGAAAGAATAAAGCCAGTTTAAAGAAAGAGAAAGAATAAGATGATGATAGTAATTTGACATGATTTGAGACAAGATAATTTACGGACTACTCTATACATAAAGTAAATATTGTATTCTTAATAATTTGGAGGACTTCCCAAAAATGTTCATTATGAAGTGATCAATGCAATAGATTTAAATTTTATTATGTGTTACTGTGAAAATTATAAGAAATGAGATGAATTATGGTAAGAAGTTATCTATAGAGTTTTGGTCCCCACTAAGCTTTATAGCTTAGCACGGGTTTGTTATTCGTGTAGGTTTCCAAGATAAGTTCTAGAGGATCAGGCAAAATGCAGTTGCCTTAAAGGATTTCAAGGTACTTGAAGGCCATTTATGTTATTATTATTTATCGATAAGCTCCATTTTTTTTTATCGTGGCATGTAATATTGGCTTGTCTTCTTCTTCTTCTTCTTCTTCTTCTTATTATTATTATTATTATTATTATTATTATTATTATTATTATTATTATTATTATTATTATTGCTTGGTCTTTAATAGTTTTATGATGATGATGATGATTGATGATTAATGATTATCCATGGTTGAGGAATTAGGTGTTACAATTAGTGGTATCAGAGCCCAGGTTGAGTCTTTTTTGGGCAATAAGGATTTAAGGAATTTTTCTGAAAGATTAAGATGACATTTGTCTAGACCATGGTGTTATAGCTATTGGCATACATCTTGATGATTATATTAGGTCGTTGACTTATGATTTATATATGGGACCAGTAGCAAGATGTTGGTAGAGACTGTGAGATGATACCTGAGGAATTATCAATAACTATTGCCTCCTAGTATTGGAAGTTCCTAAATGCCTTAATGTTTTATGGTTGAGGTATAATATAAGATTGATTACAAGTATGTCTACATTATTTATTAAAACGTTTGAGGAAAAAGTTCCTATGACTAGAAGAGAACTTGATCTTTGGCATAGAAGATGTTGTAAAATGCTAAGATTATTAAGATCTCGGGATAAGAAATATAACGAGTGTAAGAGTGTATAGAGATTAAGAACAGTTACTAAGATACTAGTGGATAAGTTGTTATTGTTATAGTTGCTTATAGCTAAAGCACAGTTAAGAAATACTAGCAATAAAGATGAAGATTGCCAGTTTTGGAATTTCGGGGATGAAATTCTCTTAAGGGGGAGGGAATTGTGAGGACCCAATCATTTCCCCAATAGGATTATAGTTATTTAATCAGGATTAAGGTTTAATAAGGCAAAATATGATTATTTGGTATTATTGAAGTTAAGTCACATTAAGAGTATATTGGTAATTATGCACACGTGTATTGGAGTGTAGCTAAAATAGTGAGGAAGGATGCAATTGAATTAGATAAGAAGTTTTGGAGTTGAATGTTATGAAAATAAGTTTAAAGGGTTAAAATGTATAAGGGCATTTTGTAAATTTCTCTTTGGGAGATATTTACCCCACTAACTCTTGTATTTAGCTTCTTAAAGAAGGAACCCTTGGGGTTTTGGTTGTGGGGATCGGCTAAGGCAATAGAACTCTCTCTCTCTCTCTCCCTCTCTCTGGTTACGGGTTGAAGAAGAGAAACCTAGGGTTTTGGTGTTTCAACTTTATGAAGGTAATATTTTCCTCTCTTGGATCTCTTCTTTATGTTTGATTTAATGGAACTAAGGATGTATAGAGAGATGATATATTATGTATGTTATCTCCATGTACAAGGAGAAGAAGGGAATCAAGAGAAAAAGGGATGGATAAAGTAAAGTGAGGGAGGCTTCAATGTCAGGTACGAGATTTATTGTTTTTGGATGGTTACTATGCATGTTTTCCCTAGAATTTTGTTATGCTTTGATAAAGAGATTAAGGGTTTAATCTAATAGGTGTTGAGGATTATAACATGATTAATAACCTAAAAGATCTTGTAAAGAAGTGGGGAAGTGATCTGGGTTTCCTTCATTTCTTCCCATGCATGACCAGTAACCATGTTTCTCCTTAATGTGCATAGCCACGTGATGTATTCTTCTTCTCCCACCCATGGCCACGTGATGCTTTTCTCCTTCTCACCCACGACCACGTACTGCTCTTTTCTTTTCACACATGGCAATGCAGCCCTTTGTTCATAAAACACATGGCCACGTATCCCTTTGTTTATAAAACACATGGCCATGTGTGTGATTCCTCTTGGAAACAGGTGGCTCTGTGTGTGTTTCCTCTTGGAAACACATGGCCACGTGTATAGTTTCCTCTTGGAAACACATGGTCACGTGTATGATTTCTTCACGACCTATCTGTACTATTTTTCTTATAAGTTGATCTAGAGAACTCTAAATTGAATGATTCTTGTTGCGTTGGAAAATAAACTTCAATACCTACATTTCATATGATGAAACGAAATCCTAAATCTATTTATAAATAGGTCATATTTTAGCATGATATCATGATCAGTTTGCTGCCCAATCACTAGGAGCAAACCTTAGTGTTTTGTATACATCTGAAAATATAGAAATGATATCAAGGTGATTTATGATGTTTTAGAAACTAGAAACATAATGAAACACTTTTTTAGAAGACCATTTTTGCTGAAATTGCCTTTTGATATGTCAAAAACTGCTCACAATTCGAGCTCAGAAAACTGCCTATGACTATTCACGACTCGTGACATATGTTACTCATGAACAAGTGCATGAGTCATGAAGTTTACTCTCTTTCATGAGTAGTTACACTCCTCATGACTTGTTACACTTCCCTACTTCATCCAAACATAATTTTTAAGCCCTTTTGTGTCACCAAAGCTGGTCTAAACCTTTTTAAGTAACTTAAAAGCATCTTAAGCATAAAATAAAGATAAGTTGTGACACTAAACATGATTAAATGAAGCGATATATGAGAATAAAGGTAGTAAATGAACACTAACATTGGAATACATGAAAGTGTTTACTTGTAATTGATTATATTATAATGATTATACACATGTGATTGGCTTTGTCCAAAAATATTTCATATTGATATTCCTTTACAATGACATGAGAATACAAGAACATAGCCTAGTGATAATGAGATAATAGATACAAGGTTATATGTTTGAGTTAAAAGAAATGGGACATCATAGTTTGTGTTAAATTATGAAACTATAAGAGCTTGATTAGACTCAAGGTCATAAGTAGAAGTAATGATTAACATTGATATATATGTACTAACATGCTCGCCTGTTCGCTCATGTCTATACTATATTATAATTAGCATATGCCCATCAGTAATGTGCCAATGATTAAGATGAAATAATCTCACAATATTTACTGATGTCATGTAATATGTCTACTTTTTAGTGTGTGTTTTCCTTTATTTATGTAACTAAGTATGTAATATTATGTGTATTTTATGTGATTATGTTTAGTTTATGTGTTCATGTGTGTCTTCAGGTTGAAACTGGTGAAGAATGAAGAAATGGTGAAGATTCGAGGATAGAGATCACGAGTCATGAAGTGGATCATGACTCGAACAGGAATTCATAAGACGGACTGGAGATTCACGAGTGAGGCAGACAAGAAACATTCATGACTTGACAACTGGCTCACGAGTCGTGAAGTAGATCACAACTCGAAAGGAGGCTCACGAGTTCAGAAGACTTGAAGGAATTCATGACTCGTGAAGATGTTCACGATTCGAACATGATGCCTGCTACCAAACGATGCCATCTTTCTGCACATGATTCTTCAGCCAAGCATCAAGACTTTTCAGGGCAACTTTCACAATTGACAACTACTCGGAAGGGATATATTTGTAGAGTTAAACTCTATAAATATGGGAGTAAAGTTCTGAAGAAAGGAGAGGGAATCAATGTTTTGTTATTAGAAATATAGTTATTATTTTGGATAAACATTTTTACTTAGCTTTTATTGGATGATTACAAAGGGATAAAGCCAAAGGAACATGAGATGAGTTTCTTTCTCTTGTTTTGTCTTTAATTCAATTATATACTTTGGCTAGTTTCCTTTGTACATTATAAATATGCTCTAGTATTTATTTAAGACATGTTTATTATTACAATGAATGAAGTATGATTTACATCCATTTGTGTGCTTTGATTTGCTATGTATGATTGGCCACCATATTTGGCATGTTAGTCAATTTGTTCACAATGAGAGTTGGAATTCTTTAATGGAAAAACAAATGAATGTACTTAAAGCATTGAATTCCTTTAACTTGACTTAAGGAATTCACTTTGAGGGGTTAAAGAATTGGCATAGAGCTTCATAATTTTTGTTTATCTCTATAATGACATGAGAGTGCTTATAGACTCTAAATGAAAACATCTTTACTGACAATGAGAGTTGCTTTAAAGAATCTTAGCTGAATTCTCCAGTCACTTTATTTATACAATTACTAGAACTTGTTCTTAGGTGAATTACTATTTCATATTTCTAATGTATGTTCATACCATCATTTAAGTCATCTTTAATCCAATTTCATTAATATATGCAAAGTAGTTTAGATATTTACTTAAATACATAATCCACATTTTATTCGCTACCTATCCATCTACTCTTTGTGATTTTAATACAAAATTTACCTCGTTCCCTTTGACACGATACCCTACTCATCCTATACGCAGTCTAGTGAGACTAAGGGTTCAAATAAATCCCCATCAGATTTTGGCGCCGTTGCTGGGGAACGGCTTGAATGAATTTTTATTGAATGATACAAAAGAGTAGATGCTTTAGGATTATATGATATAAATTAGTTATTTTGATATATGAATTTTATATTTTGTTTGTTGTATTCTTTGTAATTTGAGTTTTTGTAATGATCTTAGACTAAAAGTATTTGTATTTTTGTTTAGGATTAGCTTTCTTAGTTTAGATTTTGTTTGTTCTTTCGATTATTCTTGGTTATATTTTAAGTATTTTATCATTTTCGTTTTTCTTGTCTTATGTTTCCTCTGTCTTTCTAACTTTTGGATCGAGGTTGGTATGATTTTGCAGAGAAACAAATGAAGCATTGACATGTACACGAGTGCAGTTCGACTTGTGAACATGTTCACGAGTGTTCCAAAGGCAACAATATACTCAGTTGTGAAGATAATACAGAGTCGTGAAGATGACCACGAGTAGCACAGAGAGGAAATGTTCACGAGTCGTGAAGGGCTGTCCGACTTGTGACCATTCTTTTCACTTGCCTACATTTTGTTTTTCATGAGTCGTGAATCTTATGCCGACTCGTGAACATCTCCTCTTGTGCCACAACTGCTTCATTCTTCACGATTTGTGATGTTTATGCCGACTCGTTATACACTGTTTCCAATCTATGAGTCATGATTTTTACTTCATGTTCTTATTTTTAATTCCTTTTTATTTCTTTCTTTAAATCTTATTTCTTTTAATTAGTTATCTTTGCGGTTTTAATTTGGATTAACTGCCCTTAATTAACTTAAATTTAATGGGGGAACGGTTATAAATCAAACTTAGGGTTTGTGAAACGACATCTCCTTTCACTTTCTCCTTCATTCTTCTATAAATAATGTAGTTACTCTTTTCTTCACTTTTCACATTTCTTTTCTTTTTTACTTTCCTCGTACACTTCCTTTCTCTTTCACTTCTCCATACATTCATGTTTGTTTACTTGGTTTTCTTTCACTGTAACATACATTCATGTTTGTACATTTATTTCTCTGCCTCATTCTCTTTAACAAAGATGGTGAGAACCAAGAACGTCTCAACCTCAAGGGGTCAGCAAGGGGGAGATGAAGCACAACTAGCGAGTTTACAGACATATTTTGGTTCACCATTCCCCATTTCCTCTATCCATGAAGGTAATAGGTTCCTTGTTTTTAAGGATAGGGCAATTTCTCAATGTAAGTATTTCCCAAACTCTTTGCTTGAACACGTGGGTTTGCTTGATGAAGTAAATGAGATGTTATCTCAATGTGGCTTATTAAGTTTTGTTAATATGCATGAACAGTTCTATACTGATTTAGTCTTGGAATTTTACACCAATTTGAAAGAGAATGCTGACAATCCTAGGCTTGTGAACTTTTGTTTGAATGGCATTGATCATACACTTACATATTTTATGATGCATCACATTTTTGGGTTTAAACCATATGGATTATGTGATCCTCCTAAGAGTTACAGGCTTAATGCTTTTTGGAACTTTCTCACTGGTTTAACTACACCATATAAGGCTAGAGAGGCTAAATCAATGTTTATTTCGAATTTGAAATATTGGATTTTGCATAAGATTATTGCCTCTATTGTCTTTAACAAGCCTGAATTTAATCGAGTTTCAAGTCATGAACTTTTCTTGATGTGGTGTGTGCATAATCGCAAGTCTATTTGTTGGTCTTTTTGGATTTTCAAATAATTATTGAATTGTGTTGGTCGATCGGAGTCCCCTATCACACATGGACATGTCATAGCTGCTAGTACTAGAGGTCTTGATATTGATTTGCGCACTTATGACACTGTACTTCCATGCTTATATTTTTCCAAACATTTGTTTGTACGAGGAGAAGTGATTAACCATTCCTTTCAATACATACCACCCATATATCGTTCTTGTTGGAAGAAACTTCCAAGAACCTCTACTCCACAAATGGCTGCTTTGGAAAGTACTTCGAAAGAGTCAAGGCCAATGGAGCAAGGGCAAAGTGATGATCCTATGGAGGATGCCCCTAGTCATGCATCTGCTTTTTCACCTATTGCTGGATCTTTTTCACATACTACTAATTCCATGTTCAATCAATTGCTGCAAAACCAGTCCACCATCCAACATCAACTCACTTCCTTGGAGCAAGTTACCTCCCAATTAGTTCGCCATCAACGCCGCCTTGAACACAAGGTGGATGCCTTCATTGCCCAATCGGGCTATGTGGTGTCTTCACCTCCGCCTTCACCATGATCTTTAGGGGAGTTTTCTTTCCTCTATTTTCTTTAGTTTATTTCTTTTTGTTTTTGTTTTTTGTTTTGTTTCTTCACATTGAGGACAATGTGTGTTCTAAGTGTGGGGGAATAAAATATGTTGTGTGTTGTATGTTTTGTTTCACATTGTTATTTTTGTTTGGGTGTGTATCTTTTTCTTTATCTAGACTAAACTTTTTTGTAAGTTTTCTTATAAGTATTGCTCATATTGATTATAATAAAGGTTGTTATGAAGAGTCATTTACCTTCTATACTCATTTGATTAGTTTTTCAAGATTTTTTTGCATGTACTTTATGTTTTCAAGTTATCTCTTTTTACTTCTTTCAACATTTTAGGTTGTATAGTCTCTTTACAAACTATGCTTAAAGATTAGAATTTTCTCATTTAGCTTAAGATTTTAGGATTTTTGTTGTCTCATGGAAACTATAGCCATAATACTTACCTTTAGCTATTCAATAATGGATGAGGACTAGCAAAAGAAAATAAAAAATAAATAAAATAAAGCAAGATGCATGCTCAAAAGCTTAATTAAGTATGGGATGGAGCGTAAAATGTACTAAATACTACATTCTCTTGCTATTTTAGAATTCATGGGATAAAGTCTAAAAGTATACCCATGCTTGAAAAAAAAGGAAAAAAAAAAGAAAGAAGAAAAAGAATGAAAAATGCAGTCTAAAAATGCCATGAGATGGGTTTAATGGTATGAGTGCTTGAATATTGTCCAAAAAGGCAACTATAGTCTTAAACTATTAAGTTTTATGATCAATTTTCTTTCTTGAGAATTGTTAGTCTTAAGACTTTATATTCTTGATGTTGGATTTAGTAAACTTAGGTGACTTGATAATTTAGAATGCATGTTTTAAGTCTTGATTTACTACTATTTTGAGTATTAAAGGGTTTAACTTCATCTCAATCTAATTTTAAGTGAAAATTGAGCAATGCTTTATAATTTAACTTTCTTAGTTTAACTTGGGATTAATTTTTCTCACTTTTCTCTTGCTTGGGGACAAGCAAGGTTTAAGTGTGGGGGAATTTGATGTCATGTAATATGTCTACTTTTTAGTGTGTTTTTTCCTTTATTTATGTAACTAACTATGTAATATTATGTGTATTTTATGTGATTATTTTTAGTTTATGTGTTTATGTGTGTTTTCAGGTTGAAACTGGTGAAGAATGAAGAAATGGCGAAGATTCGAGGATGGAGATCACAAGTCGTGAAGTGGATCACGACTCGAATAGGAATTCACGAGACAGACTGGAGATTCACGAGTGAGGCAGAGAAGAAACATTCACTACTCGACAACAGGCTCACGAGTCGTGAAGTAGATCACAACTTGGAAAGAGGCTCACGAGTTCAGAAGACTTGAAGGAATTCATGACTCGTGAAGATGTTCACGAGTCGAACATAACGCCTGCTCCCAAATGATGCCATTTTTCTGCACATGATTCTTCAGCCAAGCATCAAGACTTTTCAGGGCAACTTTTCACAATTGATAACTACTCGGAAGGGACATGTTTGTAGGGTTAATCTCTCTAAATATGGGAGTCAATGTTTTGTTATTAGAAATATAGTTATTATTTTGGATAAACATTTTTACTTAGCTTTTATTAGATGATTACAAAGGGATAAAGCAAAAGGAACATGAGATGAGTTTCTTTCTCTTGTTTTGTCTTAATTCAATTATATACTTTGGCTTGTTTCCTTTGTACATTATAAATATGCTCTAGTATTTATTTAAGACATGTTTATTATTACAATGAATGAAGTTTGATTTACATCCATTTGTGTGCTTTGATTTTCTATCTATGATTGGCCACAATATTTGGCATGTTAGTCAATTTGTTCACAACGAGAGTTGGAATTCTTTGATGGAAAAACAAATGAATGTACTTGAAGCATTAAATTCCTTTAATTTGACTTAAGGAATTCACTTTGAGGTGTTAAAAGAATTGGCATAGAGCTTCATAATTTTTGTTTATCTCTATAATGACACGAGAGTGCTTATAGACTCTAAATGAAAACAACTTTACTAACAACGAGAGTTGCTTTAAAGAATCTTGGCTGAATTCTCTAGTCACTTTATTTATACAATTACTACAACTTGTTCTTAGATGAATTACTATTTCATATTTCTAATGTATGTTCATACCATCATTTAAGTCATCCTTAATCAAATTTCATTAATATATGCAAAGTAGTTTTAGATATTTACTTAAATACATAATCTACATTTTATTCGCTACCTATCCATCTACTCTTTGTGGTTTCAATACAAAATTTGCCTCGTTCCCTTTGGAACGATACCCTACTCATCCTATACGCAGTTTAGTGAGACTAAAGGTTCAAATAAATCCCCATCACTTACATAAGTATAAATGTTATAAGATGAAAAATACAAGTAAGATGATTGAAGTATATATGTGATTACATTAGAGTGTATAACGTGTTATCTAGAACTTGATAGGCTATTAAAGTTAATCGAGGAATTAAATATGAAAAGTGATGACCTTAAGCTGTAGATGAACCTATTTATTTTATTATATGGACCATAAATGCATGAGGTTTGTTTCAAGTGATTATGTATTGATGTGGGCTATGATGACGTGTGAAAGCTACTCATGACCAATGGTAACAAGATACCCCATTGAGAATTATTAATTAGTTAGGTAAGTCAATGTTTGATAATAGATTCAACTATGCTATGATGAGTAGTTTGATTCATAATGTGAGCAAATATGAGAATCCCAAAAGTATGAATTTCTATGATTATATATATGGGACACATATAAGATATTATGAAGATTTTTGTTGCAAGAACTATACTTTTATAATTGCCTCATTGGCTTCATGCATAATTATAAGTATGGCAAGATAGATCGATTGGAAGTAATGTTTTATATGTTTTGCATTATAATGTAAACCACTACGGTGAGTATGAATGATGTTGATGCACTATGTGATGACATGACTTACATCCATGTGTAATGAAACTTAGAGCTCAATATTGATGTATGATATGAATGATGATGCTTATTTTTTATGAAAAGTGGCTTTAAGCCAAATGATGTGCTAAGTAAATAAGGATATGTTAAATTAAAGATGTTTTTAAGTGGTTAATCTTGTGGGTCATAGTTTTAGTTGTGGATTAGATAGGCATGCCTAGAGGGATACAGTCGCAGCTGCCATAGTTGACCCCATTTGGCCTTGTTCTTTAATGGAACCATTGTTCGGCCCCATTTGGGTCTATCGTTTATTCCTTGCTGGAACCATTGTTTGACCCCGTTTGGGTCCATTGTTTGATATCTTCAGATATCCATAGTTTGATACCTTCGGGTATCCATTGTTTCCCCCCCCCCCCGTTATCCACCCCTTGAATGAATACTGAGGCAAGCTATCAAAGATGATAAAATGTACTAAGATAAAGTAAATCATGCATCAATTTCTTCATATATGTAAGGTCAACACGATGAATGGCCTATTAAATTGCTTATCATGATTTCTTTTGCTATAAAACGTTTGAATGAAATGAAATTATTAGAATGTATATCTATGAGAGTTAAATTGCCATGCTTTGATAGAATGCATATAATGTTATAATAAGAACTGCTTTGCCTATAACATACACAATGAGTTTCATATGCTTTGGAAACTATGAATCATATTATAAAACTATCTGTATGAAAAGAAATGCTATATTCATTATGATATGATTTTGATATCTCACATCTCTTATGTGGAAATTATGACATGTTTACACATGTAATGAAGACGTTGTCTGTTAATCATGGTGTGTAATACATATTCATTGAAATGGCATGCAAACCCATTAGTATGTATATGAACACTTACACAGGTATATGCATATGTATGATTCTGATATAAACCAAAGTGCAAATCATGATATATATTATGATGGGGGTATGATGTTTAATGTAAAATGATGGGATAGCATTGGCAGGATAAGTTTATATGAACCTGAAATGACAATTGTATAACTATATATAAAGAAATCATGTTTGACCATAACTCTATGACTGTTTCATGGCATAAGCACCCTGTGTGCATGGATTAATGTAGAATGCATAACTTTTGTAACAATATGATTAATGTCTTAAGTCAAAGTTTTGTACTATATTAGCAAGCGGATGTCTGAATTATGACAAGTAGTAAGGATCGGGAAAGGAATGAATAAAGCCAGTTTAAAGAAAGAGAAAGAGTAAGATGATGATAGTAATTTGACAGGATTCGAGACAAAATAATTTACGGACTACTCTAGACATAAAGTAAATATAGTGTTCTTAATAATTTGAAGGACTTCCCAAAAATGTTCATTATGAAATTATAAATGCAATAGATTTATATGTTATTCCGTGGTTACTATGAAAATTATAAGAAATGAGATGAATTATGGTAAGAAGTTATCTATAGATTTTTGGTCCCCACTAAGCTTTATAGCTTAGCACGTGTTTGTTATCCGTGTAGGTTTCCAAGATAAGTTCTAGAGGATCAAGCAAGATACAGTTGCCTTAAAGGATTCCAGGATACTTGAAGGCCATTTCTGTTATTATTATTTATCGATAAGCTCCATTATTTTTATTATTGATGTAATATTGGCCTGTCTTATTATTATTATTATTATTATTATTATTGTTATTATTGTTATTGCATAGTCTTTAATAGGTTTATGATGATGATGATGATTGATGATTAATGATTACCCATGGTTAAAGAATTAGGGTGTTACATTAATCTTGAAACTAGGTGCTAGATTGCATGATATGTGTTTATTTAACAACTAGTTTTCAAAATTAAATGTATAAACGTGTTTTGGCATGTTTGTAAGTGATTTTTAAAGATTATTAATAGGTCTGGACATATTTTGAAATTTATTTTAATTCTAGTCCATGACAATTTAATTGATTTATTTTAAAATCACTTAAAACTATGACTAGTTTGTGTTTGTTGCATGTTTAATCAACATTGTTTGTTTTATTTTTTTTTTAAATGGAAAAAAACACATTTAGATCAGATCTGAACAGAACCTTAACTCAATATATATGACCTTATTTAAATTATTAAAAGGCTTATAAAATCATTTTAAGTCTTTGTGCATTTTTGTGGCATTATATGAGCATTAAACAACTAGTTTCATTATTGTTTGTTTGTTTTTGTATGAATGCTGTGTATGATATATGTTCTTCATGATTATATGTTTTAATTCATGTTAAAACATATTATATGTATTTTTAATGTATATGGGTTTGTATGACATAAAATTAAAAAAAATGGCAAAATTGGAAATTATACTAGAGTTGATTTATGGCAGAAATCTAACTCGTTTGTGTTTTGGGCTTTTAAGAGAACTTATTCAATAAGAGGATTTAGTCCATTGGGCTTCGGCCCTGGCCCATTATGGGGTCTCCACTTAAAAGTTCAAGTACACAATTTACATTAATGAGCTTGGCTAAATTAATTAAAATTGGACTTTGTTTTATCCATGAATGTTATGTATATTTATTTGCTTGTTTTGTGTGATGAATGGATATGCATGGTGCATTCATGGGCCCTGGGTTTTTTGTAATTAAATATGGCCTGCGAGCCATTATGTATTATTGTAAAAGTTTCATTTATTTCTTAGTATAGAATTTATTTGAAGACTTTATAAATCAAGATGAAGCCCACCGGAGTGGAGAAGCCTAACTCGAAGATTCTTATGTAATGGTATAAAATCTTAGTTGTAGGTTTTTTAGGCCCATGTTTATCATGCTTTACTTTATGCAATAATATATATATATGCATGCTATGAATGGATGACAAAGCATATGCCATGTAAGCCATAATAAAATGAATCCCTAAAATAGTAAGTCACAAAGTTACCTTCCTAATTCGAAACATGTCAAGACATCGATCATCGGTCACGTAGACTAGGAGTCTTAGATGCGCCTGATTATCTTTATGAGGTATGGGTTATGAATGTAGGTTAGACTTAACATGGAAAGGGATGCCCAGGACCTAGGCAACTAATAAATGGGTTGTGCTATAACATCTTAAGATGTTATCCCATTTGATCTAAGAGTCATATACGAGACATGATTGGAGTTTTCCTACCTAAGTAACTTAACTTGTTAGGTGTACAAGCTTAGCTTGACTAATAAGTTGTTGTGAAAAGTTGATCTTAGCCCACATTAAATCACTAACGTGAATTATTTAAAGGGATATTAATTCAGTTTGTGTGGTTTATTAATAAGAACTCATTTAATCTTGCTAAGTTTTTATTGTAGATTGAAAATGGCTTCTTCAAATAACAACTTTTCATTGTGATCGGTCCTAGAAAAGGACAAACTAAATGGCACCAATTTCACAAACTGGTCTCAAAACTTGAGAATTGTTCTTAAGCAAGTGGACGCACCCTTGCCCAAGGAACCTTCTAGGAATGCCTCTGCAGTTCAAAAGGAAACTTTAGAGACCAAGAAGAGCGGACTCCAATGATGTGACCTATCTGATGTTGGCTACTATGGTGCCTGACTTACAAAAGAAATTCATGGACCAAGAGGATTACGCGATCATAGTGCACCTCAAGGAGAAGTTCCAAGAGCAAGCTCGTCACGAGAGGTTCATGACAACAAAGGCCTTAATTTCTTGTATGATGGTTTGCGGGAACTCCTATTAGTACCCATGTACTCAAGATGAAAGGGTATCTTGATACTCTTGAGAAGCTTGAGGTACTAGTCCCAAAGGAATTGGCCACTGGACTTAATCTTAGGTTCATTGACTGATGATTATGATCCATTTGTTATGAATTATAGCATGCATGCAATGAACAAGATAGTCATAGAGCTTGATCGGATGCTTAACAATGCTGAAGAAAACATTCGAAAGACCAATCCCGTACTTATGGTTCAAGGGGGCATTAAGAAAGGACCCACTAAGGGAAAGGGAAAGGGGAAAGGCAAAACCCAAGAATGACCTGGCTCGGCTCAAGTTAAATGGGAGTGCATCTTAGGCCCAACCCAAGCCCAAGCTGCAAAAGCTCAAGTGAGAGCGATAGCACATCCTTCCATTGTAACAAATTAGGGCATTGGAGAAAGAATTGCGCTCTCTTCAAGGAAGAACAAAAGAAGAATTGAGCCAAGGCATCCAGTTCTGGCATTTTTGTTGTTGAAATTAACCTTTCTATTGTTACCACTTGGGTATTGGATATCGCTTGTGGTTCTCACATTTGTTCAAATGTGCAGGGGCTAAGAAATAGGCAGTTACTTGGGAAGAAAAAGTGGACCTCCGTGTGGGGAATGGAGCACAAGTTGCTGCCATGGAGATACGTGACTATAAACTCACTTTACCTTTCAAACTTTGTTTAGATTGAAAAATTGTTATTATGTGCCTGCTATGAGCAGGAACATTATTTCAGTTTCTTGTTTAGATTTGGATGGATTTGATTTTGTTATTGATAATGGCAATGTTCATATTCATCGCCAAGGCATTTCATATGGCAATGCCATGTTGCAAAATGGGCCTTTATATCCTTGATCTACAAAACAAAGAGTCTATATACAATATTAGTACAAATAGGGTTAAATCAAATGAATTGAACCCTACTTACTTATAGCATTGTCATTTAGGGCATGCAAATGAAAAACACATTTCAATACTCCACAAATCTAGAGTGCTTAAGTCATTCGACTTGGAATCTTATGACATATACGAGCCATGTTTGCATGGTAAAATGACAAAAAGTCCTTTTAACAAAGAAAGGTGAAAGTACTAATGGCTTGTTAGAGCTAATACATACCGATGTATATGGACCATTAAGTACACAAGCTAGAGGTAGTTTTAGCTACTTCATGACATTCACAGATGACTTCAGTAGATATGGTTACGTGTAAACTAATGAAGTACAAATATGAAAATTTTGAGAAATTCAAAGAGTTTAAGAACGAAGTAGAAAAACCAACTTGGCAAAATTATAAAAGCCATTCGATCATATCGAGGTGCTGAATACTTAAGCCAAGAGTTTTGATAGTCATCTGAAGGAGTGTGGAATCATTTCACAGCTCACTCCTCCTGAACGCCACAATGGAATGGTGTGTCCGAAAGGAGAAATCGAACTCTATTGGACATGGTTCGATCGATTATGAGTCATGGTAATCTTTCTATCTCTTTTTGGGGTTATGCATTAGAAACTGCTGCATTTCTACTGAACCGGACTCTAACTAAAGTAGTTGAGAAGACACCATACAAGGTATAGACTGGAAAAGAACCCAATATGTCATTTCTCAGGATTTGGGGTTGTGAAGCACATGTTAAGAAATTATAATCTGATAAACTAGAGTCTAAATCCACTATCTGCTTGTTTATGGTTTATCCCAAAGAAATAAAGGGATACTTTTACTCACAAGTCAAGAACAAAGTATTTGTTGCTAGCAAGGTTGTGTTTCTTGGAAAATGAGTTCCTTTTCAAGAAAGATAGTGAGAGTAAAGTAGAAACTTGAAGAAATTCAAGTGCCGTAAACTCCTATATAAGATGAGTTGGAAATGAGATCAAGTTCATAACCAGTTATGGAATAAGAACCCATTACACAAGAACCCAAGAAGATCTGGCAGGGTAAATCAGTAGATTGAGAGATATGGATTTCTAATCAGCAACAGTGACACTATTGAGTTAGTAGATCACGAGGATCCTACTACCTACCGAGAAGCTATTGAGAGCCCAAACTCCAAAAAATTAGCTTGAAGACACGAAATCTGAGATGCAATCAAAGTACGATAACCAAGTTTGGACCTTGGTTGATCCACCAAAAGGTGCTAAGGTAATTGAATGCAAGTGGCTATTTAAACTCAAAGCTGATAAGACCTACAAAGGTAGACTAGTAGCAAAAAATTTTCGATAAACTCATGGTGTAGATTATGATGAGACCTTTTCACCTGTAGTCATGCTCAAGTCCATTAGGATCTTGCTTGCCATAGCTACATATCATGACTATGATATATGGAAAATGGATGTCAAAACTGCTTTCCTCAATGGAAATCTACTTGAGGATGTGTATAAGACATAGCCTGAGCTTTTTGTCAATCCCAAGCATCCTAAGAAGGTTTGCAAGCTTCAAAAATCCATTTATGGATTAAAACAAGCATCCTGAAGTTGGAATCTTCATTTTGATGAGGCAGTCAAGGATTTGACTTCGTCAAGAAGGAAGATATGCCTTGTGTGTACAAGAAGGTTAGTAGGAGCATAATAGTATTTCTGGTCCTATATGTGGATGGCATCCTTCTCATTGGGAATGACATTCCAACATTGTAAAAGGTTAAGCAATGGTTGGGGAAGTGTTTCTCAATGAAAGACTTAGGTGAAGCCGAGACAGTACTTGGTATTCGGATTTGTAGAGATAGATCGAATCAACTTTTAGGACTAAGTCATAAAAAGTACATAGACAAAGTACTAAAGCATTTTAGTATGGGAGACTCAAAGAAAGGGTACATACCTTTGGCTTTGGGAGTTCCTTTAACTAAAGAACAGTGCCCTAAAACCAAAGAGAAAAGGGACAACATGAGTAGAGTCCCATATGCATCTGCTATTGGATCTATCATGTATGCTATGTTATGTACTAGGTTGGATGTTGCTCATGCACTGAGTATAACCAGTAGGTTTTAGCAAGACCCTGGTGAGAAGCACTGGTCTGCTATAAAGGGGATTCTAAAGTACCTATGAAGGACTAAGGATCACTTCTTGGTGTATGGTGGTTAAAAAGAGCTTGTCATACAAGGTTATGTCGATGCTACTTTTTAGACCAGCACTCAGGATTCAAGATCACAATCTAGGTTTGTTTTTGTTTTGAACGGTGGTGCTATCAGTTGGAGAAGCTCAAAGCAAGAGACCGTTGCTTACTCAACTACAAAATTTGAGTATATTGTAGCAAACGAGGCTGCAAAAGAGGCTGTTTGGATTAGAAATTTCATTTCTGGATCAGGAGTGGTCCCAAACATCCTAGATCCATTATAAATTTTTTTGTGACAACAACGAGGCCATCGCACAGGCTAAGGAGCCCCGGTCACACTAGAAATCCAAACACCTAATCAGGAGGTACCACTTAATCAGAGAAATCATTGATCTTGGAGACATCAAGGTTAGCAAGATAGCAAGTGAAGACAATGTAGCAGATCCTTTGATGAAATGGTTACATCTAAATCTACGTGAAGCTTATTTGAGAGCATTCAGTCTTAATGCTATGCCCAATTGGGACTAGTGCTAGTGGGAGATTTTTAGTGTAAGCCCTAAGCCCAATACATTGTTAAAAAGCATTTAATTTAATAAATGAGGCATTTGTTTTATCTATTGTATTCTTGTGCATATCAATTGATAGAACTATCCAAGAATGTTGTTTCAGTTTAAGTTATCATGTGTGAGGCACATTGTTATAAGACCTTGAAACAAATGAGACTTCATTCTAAATATCCCTAGTCGGTCATTGTTATAGGAATAACAAATTAATTAAGACTAGTATGCTCTCTTTGATAAGTTAAGTTCTATCTTACAAATCATAAGGACAAGAGTGCCAATCAGAGATCATAGATACATGTTTAGAACATGGTATATGGATTCGATCCGTTCATGAGAACACTACATGGTACAAATCATAAGTTTTTCTTATGTGCAAGTTTTGCATTGGAGTTCTTAGACCTAAAATCTCTATGAAACTCTTTATAAATTATTGTGTACTTTGACATACACCTAATGTGCTCGTAACAGGGTGAAAAGTATGGGATGCTTGGGTATGCACTGATCCATGTTAGAGAGCATGAGAGAAGTGAAGGGATTATCCCTCTCGATAAGAGAGAAAATATCATCGGCCACTTGATTAGTGAATTGAGAAGTGTATTGCCATACCGAGATGAAATAATGAGTAATCATTATTTATCTAAGAGTTCAGTGCCACTGGAATATCAAGAAAGGAATTAATATATATAAGGATGACTAGTTTCATGCCTTATATTAATTCTGATATTTATGGGTAAGAGACTATGCAAAATTGCATTAGGTCACTAAATGCCATTTGCATTTTCATTTAATTTGGAATGCTATAATATCTTGCTAAAGAATATATATAGCTTTTGAATTAATTCATTAATTCATTGCCAACATTAAATGGACCTATAGGATCGCACACAAAGCATTGGGCTTAAAATATTTAAATAGAATATTGGTCATTAATTTGGTATTTTTTTTAAAGTCAAATTAATGTATGTAATCGGTATTAAAATTGCTATTGGACCTTGGTCCATGAGAGAGATAAATTCGGCCAACAAGGATTAATTTCAATTAATTAATTATCTTAGATTAATTAAGTTAATTGAGTATTAAAGCCTAATAGCATTTGAATCAAAATAAAACACTTAAATAGGAGAGAGATTGGCCAAAATTCAAAGATAAATTCAATGTGAATTTCGGCACATGTATATATCCTAATAAAGTGGTAGTTTTGATTAAATGTCTTGTGTTTATTTCAAATTAATTTGAATTTTGAAATTTAAAAAGAGTTTGAATTAATATATGTCACTTAATTAGGAAGTTATGGAGGCTGATTTTACTATCTTTAGGTAGTAAATTTCAGAATTAACACTTACCTAAACAAGAGATATATATTTTATGAACTAAAGAAAATAAAACCCTAGGCATCTTTTACTCTCTCTCAGACTTTTGGCCGAAATACACAAGGGATAAGAATTCTTTCTTGTTCTCTTGAGTTCTTGGGCAGCAATAACAACCTAAAAGATGAACAAGATCAGATCTTGTTGCTTCAATCCATTACCATTGCCAAATATTTAAACATAGAGCTAGTACTCTTGATTTTAAGCCTTCCTTGCAATTATGTGTGTGAACATAGAGGGGAGTGGCGTAAAGGCTGTTTCTTTGGTATTGGTGATCAAGATCTAAAGCTTATAAAATCATCCTATTTGTTGATCATCATCAAAATCAAGATTAAAAGTTCATCTAAGATTGTAAGTTTTAAAACCCTAAAATTGCATGTTTTTTATTCTTGTTTATGGATTGTGTGGTATGTATGATCAATTTTATTATTTTTTTGCTGTTTGATCATCAAGAATATGCCATGTTATATTCCATCATAGTTCACTTCAAAATTTAAGTTGAAATAAGGACTACATAGGGGTAAAGTCAAACTCAAGTTTTGAATTGCATAATTCTTTATTGAAGTTTGATAATTTTGAGGAATTTGTTTGTTCAAATTTGCTCGGGGGTGAGCAAAGAATAAGTGTGGGTATTTGATAAGTATAATTTATATAATATTTTTAGTGTATTTCATGTGTTTAATTGAGTTAATTTTTTTTTATTTAGTTTATTTGAGGATTAATTAGTTAATTTGTGTGTTTTTAGGTTTTAATGTAGTTTTGGAGCTTTTCAGGGCTAAATTGAATAGAAAAAGGGATAAATTGATGAAAGAAGAAATTCAGGAGAAAAGTTGTAATTTTATAGAAAACCTGGCAATTGGATCATGAATAATAGCAAAGGGTCACTTGGTTGAGTGATTTTATCACTCTCTCGAGTGCCTTGACAGTCTCTTGAGTGTTTTAGCCATTCCCCTAAGGTAAATTTATGTTTCTATAGGAAAGAAACACTCTCTCGAGTGAAGGAGGCACTCACCTGAGCATTTAGGCACTCTCCCAAGTGATCAAGGCCACTCTCCTAAGTGTGTCATTTTTAGTCAATAAAAGACTTCTTATTTCATTAAGACTCAAATTCTCTCAGTTTAGGAAATCATAAGGCACGTAAATTCTCCTTCTAAAGGCTATAAAGAGTGAAGAAGGTACCAATACTTGGTGAGCCATTTTAATTATGAATTTTCATTCTTAGTTTTACATTAGCTTTAGTTTACATTTGAAGAGACGAAAGATTGGAGTTTTGAAGCATTGCTTGAGATTCTACAGAATGTTCAAGGGAGTTTCTTGATTCTACGAGTTTGTATCATCTTTATTTACTTTTTTTTGGTTTTTAATATGAAGTGTGAATAGTTTTATTAACTTTTGCTAAAGGATACTTGAATCCTTACACTTTTATTGTAATAACTTAGTTTGAGCTTTAATTCAATGCAAGTTTGATTATTTCTTAGTTCTTGAGCAACTTTTTATCTTTGATCATATTGAGATTGCTTGTTAATTTATTTAATTATTAGTTAATGATTGATTAAAGTATGATCTATGATATGCATGTTCTTGGATTAGTTCATTAGTGTTGATGCATGATTATTTTCTAATCTAGATATAATTATGTATCAATAAGAGTAAATTAATAATTAGAAAAGGTGAGCTAAGAATTGGTTGGATTTAAGTTTACTTGAAAGAGGATTTAATAAATATCTAGGAGTATAAAAGTGGACTTTTATGCTAAGTATTGAATTATTCTTAACAAGAAGGTTTAATGCTTAAAATTATATTCTTGACTAAGATATCTAGCTGTCTTTATCAAGTTTTTCCATAATCACTTGTGGTCTTTTGAAATTAAGTCATTTCAATATTAGTTAAGGTTGATAGTCCTTTATTAGAAGTTGTCTTTAATATTGATTTTTACCAATTTACATTACTTGTTTTGTTTAAATTCTCTGTTTAAATGGCTACTTAATCATTTTGACTTTATCGAGTTAGTGGTTAAGTACTATTTTTAGTTCATTAAACTTCCATCATTGCAAAACTTGGGATTTCTTTTACACTTGGCACATAGTGTTCACTCTAAAATCTAAAATAAGTTGCACTTACATAGTTTCCCTAGGGTACGATATTTGGGGTCTTAATCTATATTTCTTTATTACTAGTCGATCTAGTACACTTGATAGATGCTGGTCAAACTCCCAACTTCCTTTACTAAATACTCAGATTGATTTCCTTTATGTAATGATTGCAACTTCTATTGTAACTTCCTATCATTTTTCTAAGAATCTATCATTTCTTGTCTCACATAAGGTCTAGCCTTCAACTAAGCTATCAAAGCACCATTTGATGCAAATTTCCATCTACTCTGCTATAACATTATAGTTGCCATTGTCTTACGACTTAAGGCATCGACTACAACATTAGCTTTACTTTTATGGTAATCAACTATACAATCATAATCTTTAAATAATTCTAACCATCTATGTTGTCTCAAATTAAGCTCTTTTTAAGTGAGCAAATACTTGAGACTCTTATGATCTATATAAATTCTATATTTTCCCTATACCAGTAATGCCACCAAATATTCAAAGCAAACACAATAGCAGCCAATTCTAAATCATGTGTAGGATATTTTGGTTCATGCAGTTTCAATTGCCTAGATGCATAGGCTACCACTTTATCATCCTACATTAATATACAACCCAAAAAAATTCTAAAAGTATCACTATACATAGCATACTCATTACTTGACACTGGCTATGTTAAAACTAGGGTGTTAGATCTATCAAATCATACTTGATATTCTTTCTTCGCAATTTAATAAGTGGCAAAGCAATTACCAAAATCCCTTTCACAAAATGATGATAATACCCTGCCCAACCTAGAGAACTTCTCACTTTAGATAGATTTCAAGGTGGTCTTTAATTCACAACACCCTCTACTTTAGCTGGATCCACTCTAATCACTTCAGAAGACATGATATGGCCAAAGAAATAAACTTCCCTAAGTGAAAAGTTGCATTTGCTAAACTTGGCATACAACTAATTTTCCTTTAATGTTTGCAACACAATTCTCAAGTGTTTAACATGTTCAACTTCATTTCTAGAATAGTCTAAAATATCATCAATGAATACCACAACAAATTGGTCCTGATAGGGTCTAAATACCCTATTCATTACATCCATAACATTTTTCAAACCAAATGGCATGACTATAAATTCGTAATGCCCATACCGGGTTCAAAATGTAGTTTTTGGAATAGCCACATCCTTCACTCGAAGTTGATAGTACCCTGATCGCAAATTAATTTTATAAAATACTCCAATACCTTCTAACTTATCAAACAATTCTTTAATTCTAGGCAATGGGTACTTATTCTTCACTGTCACTTTTTTCAGCTGCCTATAGTCTATGTACATTCTCATAGTACCATATTTAAAAAAAAAAAAGAATTAGTGCACTCCAAGGCATTGCACTAGGCCTTATAAAACCTTTATCAAGCAATTTTTGTAACTGAAGCTTTAACTCCTTTAATTGCATTGGGGCCATCTTATACGATGCCTTGGAAATAGGAGTTATGCCTGATAGAACTTCTATGGACAATTCAACATTCCTTTTAGGTGTAAGACTTGGTAAGTCTCCTGGAAATACAACAGGAAATTCATTCACCACCGGTATATCCTAAAGCTTTCCTTTCTCCCTTTTTGAATCAATAACCAAAGCCAAAAATGCCTCACATCCCTTTCTAAGAAATTGCTTGGCTTTCATAGCAGATATCACATTTGGTAAAGGTTTAGTTTTAATAACTTACACTACAACTTCTTTCCCATTAAAATCTCTAAGTGTCATTATCTTCATCCCATAATTAATCACTGCATGCTGCTTTGACAACCAATCCATACCTAGTATAACATCAAATTCTAGAAATGGTAACTTAAAAAGATCAGCTAGGAATTCTTTCTCTTTGATCAACATGAGACATCCTTTATAAACTTTATTAACACAAACGTTGTGCCCCAATGTGTTAGTCACACAAATATCATAATCTAGTCCATGTGTGGTTGACATATTTCTACCCATATCCCTAATGCAAACATAGGAATGAGTGGAACCACGATGAATAAAGGGATGAATATCAAAATCAAAGAGAAAGATAATACTGGCTATTACTTTTGGAGCATCTCGATCTTCGTAAGCCGTCATGGCATAAGCTCAACCATGGACAATTGAGGTTATAAGCTAATCAACTATTTCAAACACATTCTTGGAATGGAATCCTCTATGACCTCTACCTCGACCTTTACTAGATGAGGGTGCATTTGAAGCTTCCCTACTTTGTTGTGTTCGCCTTTGCTCTTGCTTCAAAGGACAATTTTTAAAGATGTGATCAGTGCTAAAACACATGAAACATGCACCTATAAGCTCTCTACAAGTACCCTAATGCTACCTTAAACAGTGAAGACATCTAAGTGGTTAACTGCCACTCTATTTCACTAATGTTTCTTTACTAGATTTAAAAGCTATGGACGATCCTTGCCATCTACTCTTGTTAGCAAAACTATAAGTAGATTTAGTTGGTTGATTCCTTCATGTTTTTTGAAATCTCTTCTTAGTGGAAGATCAACCTCTAGCCCCACTTCTTTTATGTTCTCATTCTCTTTTAGCCTGCTTATTTTATCAACTCTTATAGCAACTAAGAAAAGTTGATAGAAATCCACTATTTGTAAGGATGTGGATCCAATTAGCTTTTCTCTCATCCAATCATTCAAGCCATCTCCAAACTTTCTACATTTAAAAGCTTTTATTAGCATCGAGTCAGGAACATATTTATTCAGATGACTGAACTCCTCATATTCAACTATAGACATAGCTTTCTCTATTTTAGAATTAAAAACTGCTTCAATTTCTCTTCTTTGCCTTAGTAAATATTTTTTTCTAAATTCAACTTGGAAAAATCCCCATGTAAGTGGGTATGGCAACTAGGGTTATTTTAGTACCAATTTCCATAAACCATAAGCTACTTCTTTGAGTAAGGATACAACACAGTACACTTTATGATTAGCTGGACAATTAATCTCATTAAAGATTCTTTCAAATATTTCTAGCCATAGGTCAGCTTCTTCAGACTACACCCAATTAATGCCTAAAAATTCTTATGCTCCATAATTCCTAATCTTAGATATTAGGGCTTTAGGTGCCATCATCCTTTGAAGAATTTGGGCCATCTCCAGGTAAATTTTTAAATGTGATTTACTAAGGATAGCTATAGGAAGCTTATTCAAATTAGATGATGAAGATCTTGGATTGGAAGGATTTATTTTAACCAATAAATTACTTTCAGCTGATTCTTTTATAACATCCCTAGAATTCTCTATCTATTATCTATAAGAAAAACAAGGACTTATACATAATTCCAACACCATATTGTACCATATAATAGAATTTTAGACTCTTATTGACT
Organism: Excoecaria agallocha; assembly: GCA_037975025.1. Classification (NCBI taxonomy): domain Eukaryota; kingdom Viridiplantae; phylum Streptophyta; class Magnoliopsida; order Malpighiales; family Euphorbiaceae; genus Excoecaria; species Excoecaria agallocha. Next base: position 32,359,077 of record CM075819.1, read on the forward strand.
AGAAAAGACTAAACCTTAGCTCTCATACCAAATTGTAACACCCTGATTATATTAACATAACCATATTACTATGTCATGCATCATTAATCAATTTTACTATGTTATTATACCATTGAGCATACTTTGATCATACTATCACATCATCTCGTTGGTTATCATACATATTGATTAGGTGTTGCTATAGTTGTTCACATACTTTATCTCTTTTTGTTACACATACATACTAACACCATACAAGTTTCCAACAATCTTCACCTATTATATATCATATGCATTTTATGGAATACTACCACTATTCTTATGTTTTAGTTATTTATACTTAAGTGTGTATAACATATGTTACGTGCTTTAGATCATATAGGCATACATTTACTGTTCTCTTTACAAAAATGAGGTTATGCTACTCAACATACCCAAACTAGATACATATTTACATACATATAATTGTTAATGCAAAATTATACAAAATATTCATATAAAAATCCCTACATCAACTTCTTTCCTTACTCATGTTGACCTTTCCTGATACAAAGAACGTTCCTGAGAAAAAGTCTTATCTACCAAACCTATATAGATAAGAACAACCCAAGCTAATCTATAAAACTTAGTGGGGAATAATATGTGTTAGATGACCACACACAATGGTCATCAACAAACACAGTTATCATACATCACTACCATAGTATAAGATCTCAATAATAATACAATATCAATAATAGAAACTTAACTAGGTATACAATCAATAAAATAACCAAGCTCATTATATAACCCATCATGCATAAATCTTTTGTATGATTAATATAATTTATGCTTTATAAATTGATGCATTCATGACATTTATTGTAATCATATAGTATGTGAATAACATCCAACACTTTATATTCTTGAGACATGCACTTACATCATAATTACAACTATAATTAGAGCAAATCATATGCTTAATCAATAATATTTGAATATTTATGCTTTGATTCATATACCATGTTTATAACTATAACTATACATAGTCTACCTAAGTTTTGAAAGTAGATACTGAGAATGGTAGATACTCGTAGGCATCGATCATGTAAATACCCATAGGTAATAAGTTTGGTATATCCAAATGGGATCAAATGGTAGTCCTAAACGGGCACAATGGTAGACCTAAATGGGGCCAGATGGTAGTAGTTGCGACTCAATCCCTATAGGTGCCTATCTATCCATAATTAAACTCTATTTGCAGGCATTAATAGTGTTTTTATACTTTGTAATTATCTTTTCATGATTGAGCTTTATTGTGTATTCTTACACATATACTATCATATACATAGATACACAAACTCATACATATTCTTGCATAATCAATCTCAGGTATCAATACAAGTAACTATAATTATGTAATACTATAATCATTTACCTTCACATGACAACTTATAAACATTGGTATATAAGCATATTCATATACATTCAATTAAATAATAATTAATATACTGGTTCATGGGCTTCTTGCATAGTATGTTTCCTCAAGTCACATATACATATAGCTCTACCTTCTGGTATTATCATACCTCTTAGTTATAGACATATATCATGTAAAACCCATAATGAAACACCATAAATATAGTGCCTTTATCATATATTATACCATACATTTCAGTCATATTATAGTTGGATGTTAAACCAACATTAATCATTCTAATGATCAATTTAATCAGTCAACCTAAATTGTAATTAGGTGTCTCTTATGACTTCATTTACTTTAATTACATATGCACAAGCACTCATCATGCAAACCACTTATCATATTCATGCTAGATACAACTATCTTAGTTTTATATTCATTATCATGCATATCATTCAACATTCCATCATTTATATATATATCTAAGCATTTAGCTCTTATATATATATATATATATATATATATATATATAAGCATTCTAGCTCCTGTATTCATGTACATACTAACATTCTCATGATGAGCTTAATACAACATCATTTTCCATATGATATACATATATTATAAAACATTTTATACATATTAAACATATTAAAGAAACTTATACAAAATTAACCAAAAATCCATACATCAACTTCTATGAACTGGTGTTGGCCTGTTTTGATGTAGAGAATATTCCTATGCAAAATCTTTGAATACAGAACCTACACAAATAAAATAACCCATGCTAAGTTGTAAAGCTTAGTAGGGATACTAAATATGAAAGACAACCACTCGTAGTGATCATTCGAATCATTTATCATACATAAATTGAAAACATTAAAAATAACCTTATATAATACATAAAATATAATATTTTAAACAAAAACGTAACCTTATATTTAATTCAACATCCTTAAATTTCAACATTACTTAAAATGATCTATACATTAATATATATATATATATAATACATGCATAAGAAACCACAGTTAAACATGTTACTCCATTTATCATATGCATTAGTTATACTATAATTAACTGTGATGTATTTATACTTTAACTTAGCCTGCTTAAGTTCTAAAGGTGGATAATGAGAATGGTAAATACCCGATGGTATCAAAACAGGAGATATCCGAGGATATAAAAAAAATAACCCAAATTGGGCCAACAGTACAGTAGATCGATCAAGCGAACCCAAAAGGGGCTGTTCATGATCAAAACGGGATCAATAGTAATTTACAGGGTCAACAGTAGCAGCTGCAAAATCCCTATAGGCGCCTATCTATCCATAGTTGAACTCTAGTAGTAGGCAATAATATTTCAAGTTCATTTTAAACATCATGAATGTGGTTTTATTATATAATTTTCACATGTATATGATCATATAAAAAAATAAATAATCTCTGGTGTATATACATGTATTCATAATTTCACATAACAATACGAGTAATGGTATTTGAATATATATATCTTTAGGATTAGGTACTTAAAAATGTTATCATTAGGTGCCATATGATCATAGTCATGCTAAAATATTTCTTATTTCATAATATAAGTGCATTTTTAATTACACATTTACTCTATCATACGAGTACATGCATGTAAATATAATTGCATATAACAAGCATGTACACAAGTTTGATCATATATGAATATTTTATTATCATTATTAATAATCTTTACTTATATACTTATATGAATATATATATATATATATATATACCTTTATTAATAATCATATCACATGCCATATATAATTCAATGTGCTTCTATGTTGGCACACATTTAACACAACAATATTCAAACCTTGATATAAAATACTTTAAAATTCTACCTCCAAAATTCTGGATCCAACTTGTGTGCCATTTTTAATTTGGAAAGAATCATTTTTAAGCCAAGTGCTCTTCTAAAAATTTAATCCCTTATGTTTCAAGTTTCCAAAACATTTTGGTTCATCTTAATATAACATCTATAATTTGAGATATTCAAGAGAAACCATAGGCTATTTATAAAATCAAAAACAGTTTTGGTTACCACTTATAAAATTCATAAAATAAAATAAGGAAAGAATTTGCTAACTTTCCTTGATCAAAGTTATACTGCTATGTATCTAATTTAACCATAATTTTACATCGTAGAAATCTGACTCCTCTACCAAGACTTATGCCCGAAATACCAAAATCTGTTCCTTAACAGTGCAAGCAGTTCCTACAAGATTCAAGCTAAGATTTGACATGCTTAAATTCATAATTAAGCTTAACTTCCTTCATATGAATTGTAGAGGTTGCAGTATAATTTTCATAGAAATTAGCCACATAGCATTTTGACCAGTGTACATCAAAATACATCATAATTACTACAACTTGTTCCAGAACCAAAATCAACAACTCACAATACAAAAATCTATTCTAGTTACAAATTTGAAGATACATAGAAGGAAATGTGTACAGATTTAGGCTAACCTTCCTTCAAAAAAATTGTTCTCCTTTAAGCCTATGTTATCCAGGATTTTTCCTCATAGGATTTAGACTAGTCTATCAAAAATTATGTAAAAAATACAACAACCTGCTCTCTATAACTAGAAAGCATCTCACTAAGAATTTCAAGTTAAACCAAGAAAACTTAGGGACATAATCTCATTTAGGTTTCTTCTACAAGATTTTACACCTATGTCTTAAGTCTAATTAGAAACTAGAATTTCCCAAATTAGAGCTATAAAACTCAAGATATTCACAAAATACTGAAACTAGTCCAAAGATACTTAATCCAAAATTTCAATTTCATTTATTTTTCTACTTTCAACTTTGATTTGAATGAGTTAAGTTCATCTCTTCCATAATCCAAATATTATAGTAACACATTTAACATCAATAAATTCATGCAAAAGCACATGCACAATAGATTTTAGACTTCAATTCCTCACCTTGGCCGAAATCCAAACTAATCACTTACTCCTCCAAAACCATCTTGCCTTTGTCCTTCTTTTTGTTTTCTTCAACTACAAAGAACATCCACTCTTAGAAACTAGAATTCATACTTACAAATACCATCAAAATCCAAAAAGAAGAAGATGAAAATCCTACCTTGCAATCACAACTTAAACATCCTTGCATGAAAAATGCAAAAGAGAAATTTTATGGAGAATTGAGAGAGAGGTTTTCCATGTTTAAGTGAGGGATTTTGAATGAATAATTTTGATTTTGTTCTCTTACATTGCCACCTCTTTTCACTCTAAGAACCAATAGACAATATTCTCTCTCCATCCGTCAAACACTAGTGGGAAAAATGTTCTAATGATCCACTAAGTTTTTTGCATGTCAAATAATGTTCCCGCTCGTTTTATTCCTCTGTTAAAATCAACCCCACTTTTTCATCTTTTACAAATAACCCACAAATCTATTTTCTTTATTTTAATTGCACCCTTAATTTATTTATTATACTTAATAACTCAAATACAAACATAAATAAATTACCACTATGTCATCTTTGATCCTAATATGAATTTCACATGATTAATTAAACCTTAATCAATTATAATAGTTTTTTAATCATGTATTATCTACTAGAGTCAAAGTTGGGGCCTTACAACTCTCTCCCCCTTAAAGAATTTCGTCCTCAAAATTCATACCTATTTTAAACAATTGGGGATGTTGCTCACTCTTGACTGCCTCTGGTTCCTAAGTTACTTCTTATACACCATGATGTTGCTAAAGTACTTTCAATAGAGGGATTTGCTTCTTCCTCAGTTGTTAGATTTTCCTAGGCAGAATTTCTTTCGATTCTTCATCATATGTCAAATCTGGTTGTACTTGAATATCTTGTACTTACAGCCTATGTGATTCATTTGAGCAATATCTTTTGAGCATAAACACATGAAATACATCATGAAGCTTGGCTAATTCCATAGGAAGAGCCAATCTATAAGCCACTGGTCCAACTCATTGAAGGATTTCATATGGACCAATGAATCTCGGACTGAGTTTCCCTTTTTTCCCTAAATTTAAGCACCTTTCTCCATGGAGATACCTTCAAAAACACCTTGTCACCCATTTGATACTCGATATCCTTTCTTTTCAAGTCAGCATAGGATTTTTATCTGTCACTACCTTTTTTCAGCCTCTATTTGATAATTTGTATTTTTCCTCTGCATCGTTAATAAGGTTAACATCGGTCATTCTGCATTTAGTCAACTCAGTCCAACAAACTGGGGTTCTACATTTCCTTCCATACAAAGCCTCATATGGTGCCATTTTAATGCTCCTCTAATAATTGTTGTTATTGGCAAATTCCACTAAAGCCATATTTGTCCCAACTTTTTGAAAACTCCAAAGCACATCCCCTCATCATATCCTTTAGAACTTGAATGACCCTTTCAGATTGTCCATCCATTTAAGGATGAAAAACTTTACTGTACTTAAGCTATGTTCCCAAGGCTTATTGTAAACTTTGCCAAAATCTTGATGTAAACCTAGGGTATCAATCAGAAATTGTTGACACCGGTATACCATGCAACCGTATAATCTCATTCACATATAATTCTACAAATTTATCAATAGAATAATATGTTCGAACCAGTACAAAGTGAGCTACTTTGGTTAACTTATCCACTATTACCCAAACAACATCATATTTTCTTTGAGTTAGAGGTAAACTGGTGACAAAATCTATGGTAATATCTTCCCATTTTCACTGTGGGGCCAAAATGGGGTTTAAAAAACTTTAAGGAAATGGATGAGGAAGATAACCAAATTTTTGAATTCTCATTTAAAAATCCAGCCTCTCCACTCATTCTCTCTCTATCATAAAAATGACTATTTATAATGGCAAGGGAAAATCCCCTTTTCACTCCTTCCTCTATTTGCATGTCCCACTAAAACATCTCACCTTTATGCACGTTGTACATTGGCCTCTCCATTTTAAATTTATCTTAAATCAACCACTAAATTCTTTCTTTATTCATAATTGGCCCTTAAAATACCATATTTACAATTTGACCCCTAAATTAGTACTTCATACTTCAATTACACCCTTGAACATTATTAAACCCAAAATAATAATTTAATTTCTTTCACACCATTAATATAATAAAAAGAATTTATCACTTGCCCTATACCTTATTTGAAATTCACATTTTTAATTTAATCTCAATTAAATAAAATCAAAAACCTACATTTTTTTCAAGTAGGGTCATGTTAGGGGTCTCACAAATTTAGCCTCAACCCACTTGGTGAAGTAATCTATGGCAACTATGATGAACCTATGCCCATTTGAAGCTGGCAGATGAATAATACCCTTGATGTCTATACCCCATGTGGTGAATGGTAAAGGTGATGTAAGATTGCACAATTATGAAACTAGTAAGTGTGTTAAGTCTACATACCATTGGAATAACTGACATTCTTTGACATACTTAGAATAGTTAGTGTCCAGAAGAACCTTGATACATGATCTTCTTTACTAAAGTTAATACATTCATGTGAGCTCTACATACCCCCCATATGTACCTCTTTTATGACTTTATTAGCCTCTTTCTCACTCTGAATCCCATCAGGTTGTCTCTTCTGAAGCACTCCACCTACGGTAATGAACTGAGTTGATAGCTTATAAATCATTCTTTGTTCCTTTTTAGTTGCTTCCTTTAGAAATACCAACCTTTCTAAGTAATTATGAACATCATAGTACCAAGGTTTTCCACCATCTATCTCGAAGTCCAGTATATGATCAATTTTAAAGTATAACTTATCAGAACTCGAGATCAATATTAGCTTTATGCTTACTCCTTTTGGGCTATCCCACATCGATACCAAAGTAGCCAATGCATTTGCTAGATGGTTCTTATCTCTAGGCATATATCTAAAAGTTTAAACTTTAAATTGGCTATTTAAGGCTTTTAAACACTTCACTGACCATTCACCTCTCATTTAATAGACTACCAAGGACAAATCCTTGAATACTTCTACAAATTTTTCCCCCATAGCTAGCAGGCCTTCCAACCTGAAGATTTAGGCTTCATATTTTGCATTGTTATTCGTTGCTTTACACCTCAATTTCTTAGGTAAAGGCATTTTCTCTCCTTTTAGGATTATTAGGATTACTCCCACTATAGCTCCTTTATTATTCATAGCTCCGTCAAAGTACATTTTCCAACCCTAAATTGTTATAGGTACGATATCTTTATTAGGAAACTCATAGTTTTTCTCTTCTCCCTCCAACGGTTGATCAGCTAGGAATTTCGCTATAGCTCTTCCTTTTATGATTTTTTTAGTGATGTCTTATATGTTGAACTCCTGTAAAAGGATTAACCACCTACCCATCTTCCCTTAGGAGTGAGGGTGATTCTTGTAGATACCTAAAGGGGTTTTACGTAGCTACTGCTTATACTATGTAAGAATGAAAAAAGTGTCTTAGCTTCTTTGAAGCCTAAATAATTGCTAAATAAATTTTTGTCAACTTTTATAGACTTAGCTTCATATGGAATAAATTTCTTACTAAGGTAGTAAATTATGTACTCAATCCCAAAATCATCCTCTTGAGCCATAATTGCCCCTGCCAAACTATCCTCTATGGCTAAATACAAGATCAAATGTTTGCCTGCCTATGGCGCTCTTAACACTGATGGATGTAAAAGGTATTCCTTGATGGTATCGAATGCCTTTTAACAATCTTTGTTCTAAACCCTTGGCTAATCTTTTCTAAATAGTTTGAATATTAGTTTACTAATCAAAGTCAATTTGGCTATGAACCTACTTATGTACTAAATCTTGCCTATAAATCCTCTAACTTCCTTTTCCTTATGAAGCACAAGCATCTCCCTAATATCCCTCACTTTGTTAGGATCTATCTTTATCCCTTTCTGGCTTACCATATCTCCTAAGTGCTTACCCAAAGTAACCCCAAATATGCACTTCTTTGGGTTGTGGCAGAGGTTATACTTATCAATCCTCTAAAAGAACTTTTCTAATGCCTCAAAGTGACCTTCTTGGGTAGCTAACTTAATCATCATGTAGTCCATATTCACCTCCACTTCTTTGTGGATCAAGTCATTTAGTGACATTCCTAGTTCTCCCTTACAACTTTGATGGTTAGCACCTGACCCTCATGAGGTATCTTGATTATCTGATGCAGTATTGAGGGCACTCCCCTTAACTTATGGAAACATGGTCTTTTAAGTAGCATGGAGAAGTTGACAAGAATTAGTAATAAGCTTCAAAAGTCCCAATAGCTTGCCTCTTTGAGTTGTCATAAGCAAAATTGATCAAATCAGACTTGTTCAGCATACTCTCATTTAGCCCAAAAGCAGGAATTATAACCAAAGGACACACATTGATTAAAGATCCATCATCCACCATTACATATGATATGTGCTTACCATTTATTTGAGCTTTAATATAGAGATGGCAATTGTGGTTTTTACCTTTAGTAGGTAAGTCAGCATTGGAATACATAACATTCTACCCTGTTTCTCACTTAACTAAATCTAACAACTTAAAAGGTCAAATTGTAGTGGCAACAGTAGACTCACTCAAAGCTTCCACCAATTTCTTCCTATGTGATTTAGACTAGCTTTACAAATCCTAAATAAAAATCTAGGTTTGTGTCTTCTTCAACTACTTAATTATCTAATTTTTCTCAGCTTCTTTCTTCATGGGCACTGCAACAGAAGTTGGTTGCTTTTCAATCTTTAGGGCCACCCTTTCACTCCTAGTGATTGCCTTCAATTTTGTTCTTCCCTTACTTATTCCTTATTCTCACTAGTTGAACTCCAGATATCAATGGGCACCATAGTCCCTTCATCCTCACATTCAATGGGGGAATCTCAATAATCAATCATTCAAACTGGATGATTTTCTTCACTTGGCTTTTATACTTTAGGGTCAAAACAAGTAACAGCCACGTAGTCATTCCCATATAGGTCTCTTATCACATACAACTTGGGTATATTAGACCCATACATAAATACCGAAAGCAGTACAACTTTGTTACCTTATTTCTTATTCTTTTCTCTCTTCTTAAGATCTAAAATTTATTTGTTATCTATTAAATCCTGAATATTGTTCCTTAGGGTGCGACAATAACCAATGAGATGTCCAATATGTTAGTGGTAAGCACAGTACCGATATTTCCTATAGTGGGCCAACCCTTGACTCTTCGTAAGTCTCAGTGGCAATGGTTAAAGTTTCCCTTCTTTGCTCAGCCGGTCTAATACATAAGATAGTGACTTATCGAGATTAGAATAGTACCTCTTATTAAAATCTATAGTAGACACTTCTACTGTCTTTTCAATTTTATTCACCTCATTACTACTGCCAATTATTTTGTTATTGCCAAAATTCATCCTCACACCCTCATTGTTGGCTCTCCTAGCCATATACTTACCTTCAGCCTCTATGGCTATATCTTTTAAAATCTTTAGGTTGTTCTTCAAGTAAGGACTTGTATTTGGATTAAATAACCTAATCTATTGGTTGTATCAGGCTCCCTCTTCATCTCTATTACTCAATATCTCCACCTCATGGGGTACTCATGAAAAGATTCATCATACTTTTGCAAGGCCTATTAAGCTCAAACAAAAATGTTCCACCTTCTGCTTCTCAGTCAACATAGTCCCTTTCATAACCAGTGTATATTGCTTAACATGTGCAAAAGGATCTAAAGTACCATCACATCTTGGTAGGTCAGGCATTTTGAACCTCTAGGGTAATGGCTCATCTCTATCTAAATCTTGATTCTCAAGGTTCATTCCTCTTCTAACATAGAGTAATTTGGACATTGATTTAACTTTCTCTTTCTTTTTCTCGAAGGCTGCATACTTGGTACTAGGACCCTTACTTCTCATATTCATTACAAAAGGAACATATTCTTCATCCTCTTCCTTAATGTAATCATTCTCTAGCTTATGCCTCCTTTCCCTCCTTAGCAAGTCTGAAAGCACAGTAGCATCTATCATGGTGGCATCCCCAACATGCATTGGCTTGGCTATCTTGCGAGCAGGTGCTATAGGCTGAGCTCTAGCATTTGGTGCTGAAAAAGCCACCAACTCACCAATTATGGCCATCAGCCTCTCTTGAAACTCTTGAAGCCATCTATCTAGCCTCCTTTCTAATTCATCTCCTATCACTGAAGGTCCTAAAGTAAAAGCATTCAACCTTTCCCTTAAAGATGGAAACCTTGTTACCTCGTCTGTAACTCTCCCAAACCCATTCAATTGTTCGTCATCCATTTTTGATCTTATTTCCTAACTACTTTCTAAAAATTGGTTCAAACTAAAACTTGAACTAACATCTGATTCAAACCCTAAACTTAACCTTGGCTCAGGTAACTTAAGTATCAATCTCTGAACAAGGCAACCGTCTGATCCTCTAGACCACCTAAGTAAATCTATGACTACTGCAAGAATCAAATATTAAGAGTGATGCATGATGGATGGTGTATGAGTATGGTATACATATGATGCATAAATACAATGAATGTATTTGTTAGATGTCAACCACAACACACATAAGCACAATAAAGCATTCCAACCTTATTACTCCCACACAAGAGGTCATACAGTCTCTTTCCTAGGTAGGCTTAACCCATGGATCAATAGGATACCCAATGGATGCATATGGTATAGGGCAAAAAATTGGTAGCATAACCTCTCTTAATTGAAAGCATAAGTATATAGGTTTTTACCCTAATGTATTTTGGACTAACTCATACATATCTAGTAGGGCCCGCCTAAGCATGGCAACCTTTACTGGTACCTTCCTAATTTGTTTGAGTTTGGTTAATACATAAAGGTCCATATAGCAAGTAACAGTTATTATGTTATACAACCTAGGGGAAGTAGCTATTGTCATTACTTGGGCTTGAGTCCAAGTGATGAATCTTTAGGGCTACCCAAGCATGGTCCTACCAATAGGTCTAGCTCATCACGAGTATAAAAATCGATGGGTCACCTTTTCATATACCAATTGGTATGAAACTTAGGCTGGTTATTCTCCTTAAGAACTCTCCACATTGAGTGAATGTAAGGTGTGCTTTAAGATAACATTAGAGCTATAAAAGGATGTTTAACTAATTCTAAGGCTCTAGCATAAATGCAATTTAGAAATAAGATAGGATTAATAAGAAAACCCCAATTGTAAAAAAGCTTAACTAAGATGTTTTTAGGAGCAAGGTCTCTTTAGTCCCTAATAGAGTCACCACTATGACGCATGTCGAAGCCCGCTCAGTATCCTGTTAGGTTCTTAAAGGATTACTTTTAGGGTCCAAGACTAGATGAGGCTTACTATAACTCATAAATTGGCTACTTCACAATAAAAAAGGGTTAGGCCCTAATTATTGTTGATAGTCAACCTATGAAGGCATCTAATATAGGCTCAGAGAGGTAGGTGTCATGGAGTCTCCACCTAACAAAATGTTGTAAATGAATCTCAACCTTTTGATGCCCAAATAGAGAACGGTATTTAGGACATCACTCTTACTTGGCAGCTCAATTGAGTGTTGTTTTATAATTGGGGTTCAAAC
>CM075819.1:32371208-32662124 GCA_037975025.1 Excoecaria agallocha
TGTATCAATAGGTATTGCATGAAGATTTGCTTAAACTATTAACTGTAATTTAGATATAAAAATGAGTTCGTGGCATTAATTTAAAGCTATATGAATTTTGATAGTTTCATATGAGATATAGGTATAAAAGTGTAGTTGAAAAATAGCACTAATTTGGCCTCTAGATTATCCCTACATTGATTGAATATTAAATACATCTTTGAATCCGATTTTGAACAGCTTGGGGTAAAATCTTCATAATTGATTGTAAAATGATCAGAATGACATGTGGTTAATTCCTACTTAAAATAGACTTCAAAACCTACAATATCTATGAAGAAAACGAAGTCAAATAATGCCTACAACATTGCCTAATATTTACTTGAAAATCGGAAATTCTGTGTAGTCTACTATGCTGAACAGTCTTTAGTAATTTCAACATATCTCGAGTTCTAGAAATGATATTGAAAATATTTTTGATGTACTAGAAACTAGAAATGTATATCTACAACTTTGTAGAAGACAACGTTTTCTAAATATGCCGTTTACTATGTCAAATACGAGGTACAAAATGATTTTGTTAAGCAGTTTGCAGGATTTTAAGAACAGAGTGAAAAACCTGTATGACCACGCTTACTGTCGCGAGCGCGACAGTGTCGCGAGCGCGACAGCATGTTGGTCACTAAATGTTTTTTTTATTCTCTTTTATTGGTATATTAGGCTACCCCCATGTGTAGCACATATAACTGAGCAAAAATTGACCTTAAATGCAAGTATACAAGAGTCATATACTAGTGTGTATATAAATTTGTATCACTTACATTGAAAATTGTCTATGAATGTATACCTATGCATCATGGAAATTGTACATTAATAGTTAATTTATAGCACCATGAATAATTATGAAATTGTTGTTAATCATATATGTGTATGATAATATGATTGTGATATGATGTGTTGTCTAAAGATCATATGTCTAAGTATAAGTTCATGATGAAAGTTAAAGGTATGTGCCTTATGGAAACATATTAATAGCATATGATTGATGAGTGATTGAGGTATATATATTGATAATCATGCTTATCAGAACAAGCTTATTAGATGCGAATGTACTACAGGTACGTACAATCTATGATTATATTTATGAGTGCATGAGCATGTAATTGCCCTATGAGATAGGAAATGATTAAATGTCATTTAATATGTGAGATTATATGCATGTGCAAATGGTATACTATAAGCACAGCTTTAAAGTATGAAATGAACATGAATAAAGTATCGCCTGCAATAGAGTTCAGTTATGGATAGATAGGCGCCTATAGGTAATTGCAGCTGCCAAAGTCGATCCTGCTGGATCTTACACAGCCCATTAGGGTTGTTTATTTTTGCCTTCGTGTGGGTGCTCACGTGCGAGCATTTGACCGGTCCAAAGTATAGTTGGCCCTACTTGGGTCCATAGTTATGATATCTTCAGATATCTATCATTTGATACCCTCGGGTATCCATCGATCCCGTTATCCATTCTTAGAACTTAAGCAGGCTAAAGTAAAGTAATAAAGTTTCAAAGTTATTCACAGTATGAGATATGCATCTGATATATGAATTATTATGGTTAACAGTGACTATGTGAACACGACTTAATATTTGTTTACATGATATATGGATCACTTCATGAACTATAACTAGTATGCTGATTAAATTGTGAAAAGCTATCTTGTTATGCAAGCTATTGTATTTTATAATTTTCTTTTCTTTTGCCATATGAGTATTGTTGCTAGTTATTTTATATTTTTGACAACCACTGTGAGTGGTTGTCTTTCATGTTTAGAATTTCCCCACTAAGCTGTAAAGCTTAGCACGGGTTATTTGATCCGTGTAGGTTTTGGGTAGCGAAGACTTTTTGCACAGGATCTAATTCTGCATCAGGACAGGCCAACACCAGTCTATAGAAGTGGATGTAGGAAACTTTTGATAAATCTTGTTTAGTTCCTTACATGTTTAACATGTATAAGGGTTGTAATATATGTATATGTAAATTATATGGAAGTGAAGACTGTAATAAGCTCATAGTGAAAATACTAGTTTATGCATGCATCTATAAGCTATAATACTTTATTTAAATGTGCTGAAATGCTAAATACTATACATGAAAGATAAATGGCTAAAGTATGATGATATAGTATTAACAATGATAAGATGTTGGGATTGCATATGAAGTCTACATGCTTGTTCAAATAAATGTACAGTAAAGATGCGATAATCCTGATTAATATGTTAGTCATATGATTAGATGGGTCAAATGGCATAGATTGCATTATATATAGTAAACATGGGTTATAGGGTGTTACAAGTATTATTTCACAGCTCACTCCTCCTGGAACACCTAAATGGAAATGTGTGTCCGAAAGGAGAAATCGAACTCTGTTGGACATGGTTCGATCTATGATGAGTCAAGCTAATCTTCCTATCTCTTTTTGGGGTTATGCATTAGAGACTGTTGCGTTTCTATTGAACCGTACTCCAACTAAAGCAGTTGAAAAGACACCATACGAGGTATGGACTGGGAAAGAACCCAATATGTCTTTTCTCAGGATTTGGGGCTGTGAAGCACATGTTAAGAAATTAACATCCGACAAACTAGAGTCCAAATCCACTGTCTGCTTGTTTGTGGGTTATCCCAAAGAAACAAAGGGAAACTACTTTTACTCACAAGCCGAGAACAAAGTATTTGTTGCTCGCAAGGCTGTTTTCTTGGAAAAGGAGTTCCTTCTCAAGAAAGACAGTGGGAGTAAAGTAGAACTTGGAGAAATTCAAGCACCACAAACTCCTATAGAGGATGTTTTGGAAATGGGATCAAGTTCACAACCAGTTGTGGAACAAGAACCCATTACACAAGAACCTAGAAGGTCAGGTAGGGTACGTCAGGAGATTGAGAGATATGGATTTCTAATCACTGATAGTGACACTATTGAGTTAGTAGATCGTGAGGATCCTACTACCTACCGCGAAGCTATTGAGAGCCCAGACTCGGAAAATTGGCTTGAAGCCATAAAATCTGAGATGCAATCAATGTACGATAACTAGGTTTGGACCTTGGTTGATCCACCGGAAGGTGCTAAGGTAATTGAATGCAAGTGGCTATTCAAACTCAAAGCTGATAAGACCTACAAAGGTAGACTAGTAGCAAAAGGTTTTCGACAAACTCATGGTGTAGACTATGATGAGACCTTTTCGCCTGTAGTCATGCTCAAGTCCATTAGGATCTTGCTTGCCATAGCTGCATATCACGATTATGAGATATGGCAAATGGATGTCAAAACTGCTTTCCTCAACGGAAATTTACTTGAGGATGTGTATATGACACAGCCTGAAGGTTTTGTCAATCCCAAGCATCCTAAGAAGGTTTGCAAGCTTCAAAAATCTATTTATGGATTAAAGCAAGCATCCTGAAGTTGGAATCTTCGTTTTGATGAGGCAGTCAAAGAATTTGACTTCATCAAGAATGAAGATGAGCCTTGTGTGTACAAAAAGGTTAGTGGGAGCATAGTAGTATTTCTGGTCCTATATGTGGACGACATCCTTCTCATTGGGAATGATATTCCAACATTGCAAAAGGTTAAGCAATGGTTGGGAAAATGTTTCTCAATGAAAGACTTAGGTGAAGCCGAGACAATACTTGGTATTCGAATCTATAGAGATAGATCGAATCGACTCTTGGGACTAAGTCAAGAAAAGTACATAGACAAAGTACTAAAGCGTTTTAGTATGGGAGACTCAAAGAAAGGGTACATACCTTTGGCTTTGGGAGTTCCTTTGACTAAAGAACAGTGCCCTAAAACAAAAGAGGAAAGGGACAACATGCGTAGAATCCCATATGCATCTACTATTGGATCTATCATGTATGCTATGTTATGTACTAGGTTGGATGTTGCTCATGCACTGAGTATAACCAGTAGGTTTCAGCAAGACCCTGGTGAAAAGCACTGGTCTGCTGTAAAAGGGATTCTAAAGTACCTGCGAAGGACTAAGAATCACTTCTTGGTGTATGGTGGTCAAGAAGAGCTTGTCATACAAGGTTATGCCGATGCTGCTTCTCAGACCAGCACTCAGGATTCTAGATCGCAATCTGGGTTTGTTTTTATTTTGAACGGTGGTGTTATCAGCTGGAGAAGCTCGAAGCAAGAAACCGTTGCCGACTCAACTACAGAATCTGAGTATATTGCAGCAAGTGAGGCTGCAAAAGAGGCTGTTTGGATTAAAAATTTTATTTCTGGATTAGGAGTGGTCCCAAGCATCCTAGATCCATTAGAAATTTTCTGTGACAACAACGGGGCCATAGCACAGGCCAAGGAGCCTCGGTCACACCAGAAATCCAAACACATACTCAGGAGGTACCACCTGATCAGAGAAATCATTGATCGTGGGGACGTCAAGGTTAGCAAGATAGCAAGTGAAGACAATGTAGCAGATCCTTTGACGAAACAGTTGCGTCTAAATCTGCACGAAGCTCATTTGAGAGCGTTCGGTCTTAGGGCTATGCCCAATTCGGACTAGTGCTAGTGGGAGATTATTAGTGTAAGCCCTAGCCCCAATGTATTGTAATAAAGCACTTTGAATTAATAAAATGAGGCATTTGTTTTATCCTTTGTATTCCTGTGCATATCAATTGATAAAACTATCCAAGAGTGTTGTTTCGGTTTAAGTTATCATGTGTGAGGCACATGGTTGTAAGACCTTAAAACAAATGAGACATCATTCTAAATATCCCTAGTAAGTCATTGTTATGGGAATAACAATGAATTAAGACTAGTATGCTCTCTCTGATATTATGAGTTCTGTCTTACGGATCATTAGGACAAGAGTGTCAATCAGAGATCATAGATACATGTTAAAGAACATGGTATCTGGATACGATCCGCTCATGAGAACACTACATGGTACAAGTCATAAGTGTTTCTCATATGTAAGTTTTGTATCGGAGTTCTTAGACCTAAAATGTAGCACCCCTTATGCAATTACCCTATTATCACATGTATCATGAATACTATTAATCATGCTCATACTACATGTTCAATTAACCATCACTTAGCCATTAATCATGCCATACGATTTCATATACTATTATTTATGCCACCTGTCTGTTCCTGTTTTTCATTTCATGCTTAGCATCATGCATACTAACTATATGGATATTTCTTCATGCATATCACATGCACACATGTTCTTTCGTAGCTTTACTACTAGTGAGTTACATTATCCCACATAGGTTATATACATATCAAAATATGACTGGCCATTATACAAAACATATGATAGCTGTATTACAAAAAAAACATCCTACATCAAGGTTATAAGTCGATGGTTGGCCCTTCCTGATGCAGAGAACGTCCCTGAGCAAAAGTCTTTCTAGAAGGTACCTACACGGATAAATAACCCGTGCTAAGCTATAAAGCTTAGTGGGGAATATCTACAGATGGATGGCCATACACAAGGCCATCAAAACATACACATATACAATATGTTCATATACTATAATCAACATGTCCAATGTAACATGGCAACAATAACATATACTTTAAAGCATAAGCATATTCTCATGTACATAAGCATTGTACCCAAGAGAGAAACACATATTTCTTTTTCCATAATTCATATAGATGGCAATATTCCAAGTGAACATACTCAATTGAAGCATAATTCCTGTGGTAAACCAACAATATAAGCCACATATCAATCTTTAGTCAAATAACTTTAACTGTTTACTTTTGATCATTACTATGAATAACGTTTAGCCTGCCTTAGCTTTATCAGTGGATGCGGGAACTATGGATACACAATGGTATCAAATGAGGGATATCCGAAGATATCGAATCTATAGACCCAAACGGGGCCAACTGTACTATGGACCGGTCAAGCATACCCAAACGGGGTAGCCTATCAACCCAAACGGGGCTGATCATGATCCAAACGGGATCATAAACTATGGACCCAAATGGGCCAACTATGGCAGCTGCAATTTCCCTATAGGCGCCTATCTATCCACATCTAAAACTCTATCGCAGGCGGAACTGTATTCGTGTTCAATTCACATTTTAATACTGTATTCATAGTATACTGTTTGCACATATGCATAGTCTTATCAACCTGTGAATTCTTTGGTGCATAATCAGATACATGCACATTTCATATGCCAAGATATATATATCTGGCTCATCTATATCTGTATGACTATATCATTTGCATCATATCATATAAGCATGACATATAATCATCATATCATAGACTTGATCATGCCCTCATTAAGCATTTCACATGTTCATAGTCATGCTAATTCATCTTCTATCTCATAGGCAATTACATGCTCATATACTCATATACATAATCATAAATGTACATACCTGTGGGTACATTCGCATATAGTCGATTTATTCTCATGAGCATGTTTCCAACACATATATATATATATATATATATATATATATATATATATATACCTTTATCATCATTCAAGTCATGTGCTATACAAAATATCAACATGTTTTCATATGGCATATACACATGCCAAGGTCATGCTATTATTCTCTTTTTCATATCACAAGTGCATATAAAAAGGTGCACTTACATGTCATAAGATTTACATGTATGGGTTTGATAATTCCTTTCTAGTCTTTATTCACATTCACAAATGAACGCATGTGTATGCATACAATTCCTTCATTGATAGTCAAATTACATGCCTTATTCATTTAACTTTCTATCACATAAGCAATTAGCTGTCTCAATCAATTTAAGAATCATATTATCAAGTGTAGCAACAATCTGTTCATACTAGCAATTTCTGTTACATAGAGTAGTCTAGAAAACTAGTCCGGATTCAACTATAGATTACATGTATATAGAGACAGATTTAAGCTTAGGTTTCTTCATGTGAAATATAGGTATAGAAGTCTATTTTTCAATGCAAAAAGAATCACTCAATTTGCTGTTCTATAACTCAACTTATGAGCAAAATATTCAAGATAGGTCATTCAGTCGTGAAGAGGAGTTCAACTCGTGAAGGGATTCACGAGTGAGGCAAATAAGGTGATTCTCACGACTCGTGAAGGGGTTCACGAGTAGAGAAGGAACTATACTTCACGACTCGTGAAGTGGCTCACGAGTGAGGAAGAAAAGCTGAACTTCACGACTCGTGAAAAAGCTCACGAGTGAAGAAGAAAGACTCGACTTCACGACTCGTGAAGAGCTTCACGAGTCGGACTGATGTTCACGACTCATGAAGTCATTCACGACTCGGCAAGTTTGTCTTCTTCAACCTTTCAACGATAAACTTCCAGAAAAACGTAAATTCAATTCTGTAAATTCTATTCACTTCCAGTAATCCATTTTTACATGCAATAGGAATGGCCTAAATTCCCATACCTTGGCTGATAAACCCAATGTCTTCAACCTCTATCAATTCCTTTTCCTTTGATCCTTCTTCCTTCCTCTTCTCCTTCATGAATACCATCACCATGAACATACATTTCCAGCAAATGACATATTCTCAGTCAACAGAAAATGAAGAAGAAGATGGTGATGATGAAGTGTTAAAATGAGAGTTTAATTACCTTAGCTTAGAGCCTTAAACTCTTGATTAACCAACATGCACCATTAACATCTAAATGCTTGAGATAAATCTATGGAAATCAAAGAGGAAGAAGAAGATGAATTTCTGGTTTTGCTCTCAACAAATGCCGATTCTCACAATCAAATTCTCTAACCCAAGCCTTTTATACCCACATGACAATCTCCTCTTTAGTCCTTCATCATTTTGCATGTCACACAAATGCCACAAGCCTTTATGCATGTTAGACTTTAACCCCTCCACTAATTCTTTTTCAAACATTAACCTATCCATTTAAGCATTCTTTCAATTTAACCTTGAATTAAATGCTTCTCTACACAATTGGCCACCAAAATGCCAAAAATACCAATTAACCCCAAATTAATACCTTTATCCTCAATTGCATCCTTAATTAACATTAAACCATACTCTTTTATTATATTTTCATGCAATTAACATAATAACATGTTAATTTATCCCCTTACTTAATTACAATAATATGCAAATTAAATTAGGGTCATGTTAGGGGCCTTACAATTCTCTCCCCCTTAAGAATTTCGTCCCCGAAATTCATACCTGTGTTGAATAAGTAAGGATGCTGTTCTTTCATAGCTGTCTCTGGCTCCCAAGTAACTTCTTGTATATCGTGATGTTGCCAGAGCACTTTGACAAGTGGAATTTGCTTATTTCTAAGCTGTCTAACTTCTCTAGCCAGAATTGCTATAGGCTCTTCATCATAAGTGAAATCTGACTGTACTTGCACATCTTGAACTGGTATCACATGAGATTCATCTGAACGATACTTCCGTAGCATAGAAACATGAAACACATCATGAAGTTTGGCTAGTTCCACAGGGAGAGCCAACCTATATGCCACTGGCCCAACTCTTTGAAGAATCTCATATGGGCCTATAAACCTCGGGCTCAGTTTACCCTTTTTCCCAAATCTTAATACTTTTCTCCAAGGGGACACTTTCAGAAACACTTTGTCACCCACATGATATTCAATATCCTTTCTTTTCAAATCAGCATAAGACTTCTGTCTATCACTAGCTTCCCTCAATCTCTGCTTGATAACTAGTACCTTTTCCTCTGTATCTTTGACAATATCAGGACCAATAACTTTGCTCTCAGACAATTCAGTCCAGTAAACAGGAGTTCTACATTTCCGACCATACAAGGCCTCATAAGGTGCCATCTCGATGCTCCTTTGATAACTATTATTGTAGGCGAACTCCATTAAGGGTAGATATCTTTCCCAACTTCCTGAAAAATTCAAAACACATCCTCTCATCATATCCTCTAGAATTTGAATAACCCGCTCAGATTGCCCATCAGTCTGAGGGTGGAATGCTGTACTGTAACGAAGCTGAGTTCCCAAAACTTGTTGCAAACTTTGCCAAAATCTCGATGTGAATCTCGGATCTCGATCGTAGATTATTGACACCGGAATGCCATGCAATCTGATGATCTCATTTACATAAAGCTCTGCTAACTTATCCATGGAGTAATCCCTCCGAACTGGTATGAAATGAGCTGATTTAGTCAGCTTGTCAACTATAACCCAAACTGCATCATGCTTTTTCTGTGTAAGGGGTAATCCTGTTACAAAATCCATGGTAATATCCTCCCATTTCCATTGTGGAATTGGAATGGGATTCAACAAACCAGAGGGTAACTGGTGCTCAGCTTTTACCTGTTGACATGTCAAACATATGGAGACATAGGCTACCACATCTCTCTTCATGCCAGGCCACCAATAACTTTGTTTCAAATCCTGGTACATCTTATTCCCACCAGGGTGCATAGTAAACACTGTATTGTGAGCCTCATTCAATACTGTTCTCTTTAACTCTTTGTCATCAGGAACATATAATCTATTATGATAATACACACCCCCATCTTCTTTCACTGAGTACTCAGACTGGGTCCCTTCATGTGAAGACTTTAAAATCTGTTGCAACTTTTCATCATGTTTCTGTGCATCAATCACTATTTGCCTCAAACAAGGGCTAGCCTTCAACTGTGCTATTAAAGCACCATCATAAGCAAGTCTCCATCGACCGCGATGTGAAATCATAGCAGCCATCATCTTACGACTCAAGGCATCAGCTACAACATTAGCTTTGCCTGGATGGTAATCCACTATACAATCATAATCTTTAAACAGTTCTAACCATCTTCGCTGTCTCAAGTTAAGTTCCTTTTGAGTGAGCAAATATTTGAGACTCTTGTGATCTGTGTAGATTTTGCACTTTTCCCCATACAAATAATGTCGCCAAATTTTCAAAGCAAACACTACTGCTGCTAACTCTAGGTCATGGGTTGGATAGTTTTGTTCATGTGGCTTCAACTGTCTAGATGCATAGGCAATTACTTTGCCATCTTGCATTAGCACACAACCCAAGCCAACTCTAGAAGCATCACTATACATAGCATACTCCTTTCCTGTAACTGGCTGTGCCAAAATTGGAGCCTCAGTCAGAAATTTCTTCAATTGATCAAAACTTGCTTGACATCGATCAGTCCACTCAAACTTTATACCCTTTCTCAACAGTTTAGTGAGTGGTGCGGCTATAACTGAAAAGCCTTTCACAAATCGACGGTAATAACCTGCTAAACCCAGAAAACTTCTCACTTCCGTCACATTTCGAGGCGGCTTCCAATTCACTATAGCCTCGATTTTTGCTGGATCCACTCTAATGCCTTCAAAAGACACAACATGACCAAGGAAAGAAATTTCCTTAAGCCAAAAATCACATTTGCTCAGCTTAGCATATAACCTATTCTCCCTCAGAGTCTGTAGAACAATTCTCAAGTGCTCAGCATGTTCCGCTTCATTTCTCGAATACACCAAAATGTCATCTATGAACACAACAACAAATTGATCCAAGTAGGGTCTAAATACCCTATTCATAAGGTCCATAAACGCAGCCGGTGCATTTATTAACCCAAATGGCATCACCAAAAACTCGTAATGCCCATATCGGGTTCTAAAAGCCGTTTTGGAAACATCCACATCCTTAACCCGGAGTTGATAATAACCCGTTCGTAAATCAATCTTGGAAAACACTCCAGCACCCTTCAACTGATCAAATAAATCTTCAATTCTGGGTAAAGGGTACTTATTTTTCACTGTTACCCTATTTAACTGTCTGTAGTCTATGCACATCCTCATAGACCCATCCTTTTTCTTCACAAACAAAACCGGTGCACCCCAAGGCGACACACTAGGCCTAATGAAGCCTTTGTCAAGCAACTCCTGTAGCTGTACTTTAAGTTCCTTCAATTCCAAAGGAGCCATCCTGTATGGTGCCTTCGAAACAGGAGCTGTACCCGGTAGAATGTCTATAGACAATTCAACTTCCCTTTCAGGTGGAAGACTAGGCAAGTCTTCTGGGAACACATCAGGAAACTCTTTCACCACTGGAATCTCTTGAAGATTTGCATACTCTATTCTTGAATCAAGCACAAGTGCTAAGAAAGCTTCACACCCTTTTCTCATAAATCGTTTAGCTTGCATAGCTGATATCACATTAGCTATTGGTTTAGCTCGAATGCCCTGAACTAACGTTTCTTTACCATCAGTACCAATAAGAGTTACAGTTTTAGCTTCACAATTAACCACTGCATGGTGTCTAGACAGCCAATCCATACCAAGTATAATATCAAATTCCCGGAATGGTAACTCAATAAGATCAGCAAGGAATTCTTTCCCTTGAATTACTATAGGACACTGTTTATGCACTCTATTAACAACAACACTGTGACCCAAAGGGTTAGTTACACATATATCATATTCCATTTCATGCACAGTAGACTCATTTCTACACAAATCCCCAGTGCAAACATAAGAATGAGTGGAGCCAGGATCAATAAGTGCATGCATGTCAGAATCAAAGAGAGAGAAAATACCAGCTATGACTTCTGGAGCACACTGATCCTCTCTAGCTTTCAATGCATAAGCCCGAATAGGAACAACTGGAGCTGCGGGCCTGTCAACGGATTCAGAAATGTTCCTGGACTGGGATCCCTGGGGCCTCAATCCCCCAAGTCCTCTTCCTCTGCCTCTACCAGAAGATGGTGCATTAAAAGTTCCTCTACTGCCTTGTTGTTCAACATCCTGATCCCTTTTCGAAGGACAGCTTGCCATGTAGTGACCAGCACCACCACACTTGTAACATGCTCCAGACAATTTCCTGCAACTGCCCCAATGTTTCCTAGTACAATGGAAACACTCTGGAGGTTGCCCCCCACTTTGGTTCCCTAAAGCTCCCTTTCCCTGTTTAGACATTACAGAAGACTCCTGTCTCCTGTCCCTCTTTGCAGAACTATAGCCAGATTCAGCTGGCTGATTTCCTTGTGCTCCTCTAACTCTCTTTCCTGTAAAAGATCCACCCTTGGACCTACTTCTTCTCTGTTCTCTTTCTCTCTTTGCCATTTCATTGTTTTCAACTCGCAAGGCTGCTGTAACCAATTGAGTGAAGTTAACCACTTGCAAAGATGTAGACCCAATCAACTTTTCTCTGATATGCTCATTCAACCCATCTTCAAACTGTCTACATTTAAAAGCATCAATCAACATCTCATTAGGAACATATTTGCACAAGCGACTGAATTCTTTCTCATACTCAGCCACAGACATAGCTCTCTGTTTCAAGTTGAGAAACTGCTTCAACTTCTCTTGCTTATATGCCTCTGTAACATACTTTTTCTTGAATTCAGCTGTGAAGAATTCCCATGTAAGGGGATCTGGTAGCTGGGGTTGTCTCAACACCAACTTCCACCAATCATAAGCTGCTCCTTGCAATAGAGACACAGCACAAGATGCCTTATGACCCACTGGACAGTGGATTTCATCAAAAATTCTCTCTAGTCTTTCCAGCCAAAATTCAGCTTCCTCAGACTGTTCCAGATTAGTGCCTAGAAACTCTTCAGCACCATGCTTCCTAATTTCAGAGATTGGAGCTTTAGGTGCTGTCATTCTTTGAAGAATTTGAGCCATATCCTGTGATATCTTTAACAATGCTTCTGCAGGGATGGCTGCTGGGACCTCATGTGGATTGGAGAATGAAGGTCCAGTATTGGAAGGATTAGTTCTAACCGGCCTATTACTTTCAGCCGATTCCTCCAAAGCATCTCTAGAGCTTTCCATCTTTGATCTATAAGAAAACAGGGACTTCTGCATCAGGCCAGCAATCACTATAACATACTATAGAATCCTAGGTTCATCTTTACCCAGAAAAGACTAAACCTAGGCTCTGATACCAAAATTTGTAGCACCCCTTATGCAATTACCCTATTATCAGATGTATCATGAATACTATTAATCATGCTCATACTACATGTTCAATTAACCATCACTTAGCCATTAATCATGCCATACGATTTCATATACTATTATTTATGCCACCTGTCTGTTCCTGTTTTTCATTTCATGCTTAGCATCATGCATACTAACTATATGGATATTTCTTCATGCATATCACATGCACACATGTTCTTTCGTAGCTTTACTACTAGTGAGTTACATTATCCCACATAGGTTATATACATATCAAAATATGACTGGCCATTATACAAAACATATGATAGCTGTATTACAAAAAAAACATCCTACATCAAGGTTATAAGTCGATGGTTGGCCCTTCCTGATACAGAGAATGTCCCTGAGCAAAAGTCTTTCTAGAAGGTACCTACACGGATAAATAACCCGTGCTAAGCTATAAAGTTTAGTGGGGAATATCTACAGATGGATGGCCATACACAAGGCCATCAAAACATACACATATACAATATGTTCATATACTATAATCAACATGTCCAACGTAACATGGCAACAATAACATATACTTTAAAGCATAAGCATATTCTCATGTACATAAGCATTGTACCCAAGAGAGAAACACATATTTCTTTTTCCATAATTCATATAGATGGCAATATTCCAAGTGAACATACTCAATTGAAGCATAATTCCTGTGGTAAACCAACAATATAAGCCACATATCAATCTTTAGTCAAATAACTTTAACTGTTTACTTTTGATCATTACTATGAATAACGTTTAGCCTGCCTTAGCTTTATCAGTGGATGCGGGAACTATGGATACACAATGGTATCAAATGAGGGATATCCGAAGATATCGAATCTATAGACCCAAACGGGGCCAACTGTACTATGGACCGGTCAAGCATACCCAAACGGGGTAGCCTATCAACCCAAACGGGGCTGATCATGATCCAAACGGGATCATAAACTATGGACCCAAATGGGCCAACTATGGCAGCTGCAATTTCCCTATAGGCGCCTATCTATCCACATCTAAAACTCTATCGCAGGCGGAACTGTATTCGTGTTCAATTCACATTTTAATACTGTATTCATAGTATACTGTTTGCACATATGCATAGTCTTATCAACCTGTGAATTCTCTGGTGCATAATCAGATACATGCACATTTCATATGCCAAGATATATATATCTGGCTCATCTATATCTGTATGACTATATCATTTGCATCATATCATATAAGCATGACATATAATCATCATATCATAGACTTGATCATGCCCTCATTAAGCATTTCACATGTTCATAGTCATGCTAATTCATCTTCTATCTCATAGGCAATTACATGCTCATATACTCATATACATAATCATAAATGTACATACCTGTGGGTACATTCGCATATAGTCGATTTATTCTCATGAGCATGTTTCCAACACACATATATATATATATATATACCTTTATCATCATTCAAGTCATGTGCTATACAAAATATCAACATGTTTTCATATGGCATATACACATGCCAAGGTCATGCTATTATTCTCTTTTTCATATCACAAGTGCATATAAAAAGGTGCACTTACATGTCATAAGATTTACATGTATGGGTTCGATAATTCCTTTCTAGTCTTTATTCACATTCACAAATGAACGCATGTGTATGCATACAATTCCTTCATTGATAGTCATATTACATGCCTTATTCATTTAACTTTCTATCACATAAGCAATTAGCTATCTCAATCAATTTAAGAATCATATTATCAAGTGTAGCAACAATCTGTTCATACTAGCAATTTCTGTTACATAGAGTAGTCTAGAAAACTAGTCCGGATTCAATTATAGATTACATGTATATAGAGACAGATTTAAGCTTAGGTTTCTTCATGTGAAATATAGGTATGGAAGTCTATTTTTCAATGCAAAAAGAATCACTCAATTTGCTGTTCTATAACTCAACTTATGAGCAAAACATTCAAGATAGGTCATTCAGTCGTGAAGAGGAGTTCAACTCGTGAAGGGATTCACGAGTGAGGCAAATAAGGTGATTCTCACGACTCGTGAAGGGGTTCACGAGTGGAGAAGGAACTATA
The DNA here is from genome assembly GCA_037975025.1 of Excoecaria agallocha. Classification (NCBI taxonomy): domain Eukaryota; kingdom Viridiplantae; phylum Streptophyta; class Magnoliopsida; order Malpighiales; family Euphorbiaceae; genus Excoecaria; species Excoecaria agallocha. Next base: position 32,386,182 of record CM075819.1, read on the forward strand.
CTTCACGACTCGTGAAGTGGCTCACGAGTGAGGAAGAAAAGCTGAACTTCACGACTCGTGAAGAAGCTCACGAGTGAAGAAGAAAGACTCGACTTCACGACTCGTGAAGAGCTTCACGAGTCGGACTGATGTTCACGACTCGTGAAGTCATTCACGACTTGGCAAGTCTGTCTTCTTCAACCTTTCAACGATAAACTTCCAGAAAAAATGTAAATTCAATTCTGTAAATTCTATTCACTTCCAGTAATCCATTTTTACATGCAATATGAATGGCCTAAATTCCCATACCTTGGCTGATAAACCCAATGTCTTCAACCTCTATCAATTCCTTTTCCTTTGATCCTTCTTCCTTCCTCTTCTCCTTCATAAATACCATCACCATGAACATACATTTCCAGCAAATGACATATTCTCAGTCAACAGAAAATGAAGAAGAAGATGGTGATGATGAAGTGTTAAAATGAGAGTTTAATTACCTTAGCTTAGAGCCTTAAACTCTTGATTAACCAACATGCACCATTAACATCTAAATGCTTGAGATAAATCTATGGAAATCAAAGAGGAAGAAGAAGATGAATTTCTGGTTTTGCTCTCAACAAATGCTGATTCTCACAATCAAATTCTCTAACCCAAGCCTTTTATACCCACATGACAATCTCCTCTTTAGTCCTTCATCATTTTGCATGTCACACAAATGCCACAAGCCTTTATGCATGTTAGACTTTAACCCCTCCACTAATTCTTTTTCAAACATTAACCTATCCATTTAAGCATTCTTTCAATTTAACCTTGAATTAAATGCTTCTCTACACAATTGGCCACCAAAATGCCAAAAATACCAATTAACCCCAAATTAATACCTTTATCCTCAATTGCATCCTTAATTAACATTAAACCATACTCTTTTATTATATTTTCATGCAATTAACATAATAACATGTTAATTTACCCCCTTACTTAATTACAATAATATGCAAATTAAATTAGGGTCATGTTAGGGGCCTTACATGAAATCTCTATGAAACTCTTTATGAATTATTGTGTGCTTTGACATACACCTAACGTGCTCGTAACAGAGTGACAAGTACGGGTATGATTGGGTATGCATTAATTCATGTTAGAGAGCATGAGAGAAGTGAAGGGATTACCCCTCTCAATAAGAGAGAAAATATCATCGGCCACTTGATCAGTGAACTGAGAAGTGTATGGCCATACCGAGATAAGATAATGAGTAATCATTATTTATCTGAGAGTTCAGTGTCACTGGAATATCAAGAAAGGAATTAATATATATAAGGATGACTAGTTCCATGCCTTATATTAATTCTGATATTTATGGGTAAGGGACTATACAAAATTGCATTCGGTCACTAAATGCCATATGCATTTTCATTTAATTTGGAATGCTATAATATCTTGCTAGAGAATATATATAGCCTTTGAATTAATTTATTAATTCATTGCCAACATTAAATGGACCTATAGGATCGCACACAAAGCATTGGGCTTAAAATGTTTAAATTAAGTATTGGGCATTAATTTGGGCTTTTAATTAAATTCAAATTAATGTATGTAATGGGTTATAAAATTGCTATTGGGCCTTGGTCCATAAGAGAGAGAAATTCAGCCCACAAGGTTTAATTTCAATTAATTAAATGTATTGTATTAATTTAATTAATTGAGTATTAAAGCCTAAAAGATTTATGATCAAATTAAATCTCTTAATTATAAATATAGGTGGCCGAAATTCCTAGAGAAAAGAAAATGAATTTCGGCACATGCTTTTATTTATTAAGTGATTTATTTGGTTACTATGTCTTATGTTTTAATCTTGGATTAATTCAAAAGAATTTAAATCAATATATATCTCTTATTTTAAAGAAGTGATAAAGGCTGAAATCTATTATCTTTAAGTATTTGATTTTAGATTTATCACTTAAAATAAAAGGATATATATTTGAAAGAAGAAAAAAACGCCAACCCTAGTTTTTAATTCTAGTTTTGCGTGAACTCTTCCTCTCTCTCTTAAGTTTTCTTTTAGCCAATTTTTCACAAGGAGAAAGGATAGTTCCTCATTCTCTTGTGATATTGGGTAGTAATAGCAACCTAAGAGAAGTACAAAATCAAATTTTGTAGCTTCAAACTATAACCATTACACAATACCGAAAAAGAGAGCTAGCAATCTCGATTTTAAGCCGTCGGTGCAATTGTGTGTGTGAGAATAGAGGGAGTGGCGTAAAAGGCTGTTCCTTGGCATTGGTGATTGAGATCTAAGGCGGACAAAGTTATCTTAGTTGCTGGCCATCACCTAATTCAATATTTAAAAGGCATCAAAAGTTGTAAGTTCTACAACCCTAAAATTGCATGTTTCGTTTCTAGCTTTGGATATGTATGGTATGTATGATAAAAAATTTTCCGCTGTGCTATCATGATATTCATACCATGTCATATTCCATCAACTCTTACTTGGCACCTCAATTGAGTGTTGTTTTATAATTGGGTTTCAAACATTAATCCACTAACTCCCTTCTGTAACACCCTAATTCATTAACCATGGGTAATCATCATCATAACTAATAGAGATCATGCAGAAATAATAATAACTATATAACAAGCCATAATTACATATCACGATAAATAATTAAGCTAATAAATAAATGATCATAACATAAGAGGCCTTTAAGTATCCGAAAATCCTCAAGGCAACTGCATCATGGCTGATCCTATGGAGCTTATCCTGAAACCTACACGGATAAATAAACCCGTGCTAAGCTATAAAGCTTAGTGGGGAACAAAACTCTATATATAACTTCTTTACACAATTTATCATGTCATATACAACATTCTATATAATACAACATAACATTTAAGTCTATTGTATTGACCATTTCACCAAGAACAAACTGGGGAACTACTCAAACTCATTAAGAATACCATACTTATGTCTAGAGCATTATATAACCTTTTTCTAATGAAAAACTCATCAATTAACTAACATCATCTTACTTCTTACCATTCTTTAAAATAGGTTAATTCCTATGTTTTTTCTCAATTTACTACAACTTCAGGATTCATACCTCCCAATTGTTGATAGTATAAACTTTAACTTAATGCATTAAGCACAACGTTACATAATTCATGCATATGTGTTTCTCAATATTATCTTCATCTGGTAATTTAAGCCTCTTACAACACCAATTCATATCATACGTTACACTTAATTAGGTTAATGTTATCATTATGCATATGTACATGTAAACCTTCATATACAGCTTATAATCCCTTTTTTTCCAAGAGGCTAGACATCATAGTTATTAATGGTATAATTCTCATATTAGATTCATTCTATGTCATGCCTTGCACTTGGTTGAATGAATGTTATCATTAAGCCTATATGTGTGTAAACATTTATATATAACTGAATAGATTGGTAGCATTGCATGTGATCACAAAGAATAAACGTTACATATCATGATTATAAAACAAGGTTTCGATGCCACATGTATGCATTTTATAATAGAGCACATGAAATTTAGTATACATGTTATAGTCAATGTAAGTTTTAGCACAATATGGTACATTTTGAGATCCATATATTCTCCGTGGAACCCATGATGGAGTTCAACTCACACCGGCACTCACACAGGATTATTTCTTAGGGTCGACGACATACATATCTCATAATCATGATATACTGAACATGGCATATCATTTCATAAAGAAAATTATAGCCAAAAAGGGAATTTAAGATAGACAACACAACACAATAAGTCATTCATCATGCGCATGATAACTACGTGAAGAAATCGATGCATAAATGTATACATATACCACTTTATTTCTTATACCTTTTTCTTTTTATCACATTTAATAGCCTGCCTAAGTACTGGTTCGAAAGGTGGATAACAGGAGCAATTGATACCCGAAGATATCAAACTATGGATATCCGAAGATATCAAACAATGGACCCAAATGGGGTCAAGCAATGATTACAACAAGGAACAAACAATAGACCCAAACGGGGTCAAACGATGGTTCCATTAAGGAACAAGACCCAAACAGGGTCAACTATGGCAGCTGCAACTATATCCCTCTAGGCATGCCTATCTAATCCATAACTAAACTAAGACCTGCAGGCTTAACTTCTAAGACATCTTTACTTTAACATGTCCTTCTTTATTTGGCATATCATTTGGCTTAAAGCCACTTTCATAAAAGAAGGCATATCATTCTTATCATATCTCAATGTTGAGCTTTAGGCTCTATTACATAAAGATGTCATCATAAAGTTGGATGCTTACACAAATTTTCCTTCATTCATATCATAATGGTTACATGTTTATGCAACAATAACAACACATCATTTCTCATGATTAACATTGCGTGCACCCACATGTACTCGTACATATATGTGTAGTTTAAAAATGGCAATACTTAATTTCATCACTCAAACTTCTTGACATATTAAATCAAGCTACTCATCATAGCATGCTCGAATCAATTTTACCACATACACTTACATAACCCATGAATAGTTCTCGATGACATACCTTGTTATTGCTTGCCGTGAGTAGTTTCCCTATTCTTATAATTAGTCACATAATGACATAATCATATTTTGTAGCACTCAACAATCATGATCCATATGATAGAATAATTATGTTCTCATATAGCTTAAGGTAAACACTTATTTATCTTTAGCCCCTGTAGCTCACTTCTATAGTCTACTATATCATAGGCAATAGATTATCTACCTTAACATTATCACATATATCATGATCATCTGATTGTTCTTTCTATTTTATTACATTACTTTCTTAGGTGAGTTATATAAGATTATCTCATCTTAAACGTTAGAACAATACTTGAAGACTTGTGACTTTGATCTTTACATCATAGGGTATGAATAACAGACGAGTATGATCCTTTACATCAAGGCTTGCCATTAATTTTCATTATGACTTGAAGCATAATCAAGCTTTTATAGTGTTATAATATCCCTTAAAACGTTCCTTCTCTTTTTAACTTAGGCTTATTACATACCTTATACCTGTGTGTAAAATACATTAATTAGCATGTATGTTTACAGTTACTATATTATATGTAACATTACAACTATTTTCTTATAAGCTAGGCTAAATAATATTATTCTCATGCCTTTGGAAAGGATCGTCAAAGTATAATGTCTAGGTAGAACCCTTTTCTTTGGCCGAGCATATACATTATGTTATACTATAAAGGCATATCAAATAGCATAACTGCTTGTGATTACTGTATTTCTTCTCACTCTTCTTAGTTTCTAGCTATTAGGCACTAAAACATATTTTTGAAACCTAATTATTTTAGCATCATTACCTGTAACTTCTTCTAATTAGAGTTCGAGTGGACTTTAATTCATATCTATATAGGATTATTGTTTTAAAGCCTTTCAATCTAATCTGTGTATAACACTGTATATATATATATATATATATATTTATTTATTTATTTATTTATTTATATACATACTTTTATTTTAAGCGATCATGCTTTATTCATTTGTAGGTGACTTTGGATGAATTACAGCTTAAATCAGTCTTCACCCTATCATATTAGCTTTTTGTGTCTTTTACTTTCTATAATAATTCATGCTATATTCATGTCTTTCTGAATCATATCTTTATAGACTTTAGCATTAGAACAAACTCTTATGATCTATCACTCCCTTAGTAATCAAGTGACATATTCATCTTTAGTTAATAACAATTTACCATTACTCATACTGATTACTAATCTAATTATCTCAATTCTTGCTCTCGTCAAGATCTTATGGGCCACATATTACTGCGTTCAACATCTAATTACATGGCTTAAATCTTGGGATGAGAATATACTCGAATGAATGAAGGAGTATATATATAAAGCATTGATGGTCAAGCATTTCATACAGAGAAAGGAGGGTTGGCCATGTATTTTCGGGGACAAAAGCATAATTGGTCGTGTACAAGAGGAAGATGGACATCACGTGGCTGTGGGTGAGAGGAAGGGAAGCATCACGTGGCCACGGGTTCCCAAAGAGAAAACCCATGCATGGCCATATGTGGAAAGAAGGCATTCCATGCGTGGCCACGTGCTTTGAAGAAGAAACACAGAAAAGACACACATGTGGCCGTGGGTGAGGGAAAAGGAAGCATCATATGGCCACGGGTTCCCAAAGAGTAACACATGCATTGCCATGTGTTTCCATAAGAAAGTGAGTGAGTGGCCACGCATGCTCAAGGAGAAAAGGGTGCATGGCCACGAGTGGGAAGTAAAGAAGAAAAGCCAGAATCCCGATCGTGCATAACATGAATTTAAATCATAAATCTCACTTCTCCACTTACTTATATGATCATTTAAATTACTAATGATGTTATAATCATCAAAATATATTAGATTAATCCTTAATCTCACAAAGAAACACATACAATAAGAGATGGGAAATGTATACAGTAACTTTTCCAAATAAATCCCATACCTCAACTCAAGCTTCATCTCCTTCAACATTCTCTTTTTCTCCTTCATTTCCTTAAACACAAAGACAACAAACATGACTTACCATCTCTTCCTACAACCCTGAGATCATTAAGCAAGCATGAAAGAAGAGATCTAAGGAAGGAAGACATTACCTTCATTCTAAAGCACCAAAACCCTAGAGCTTCTTCTTCAAATCGTGACGATAGAGAGAGAGAGAGAAAGAGAGAAAGAGAGAGAAAGAGAGAGAGAGAGAGAACTCTCCCAAATGCCGATCCTCCAATCCCCAAACGCTTGAGTGGGATAAATATCTCACAAGAAGAAATTCCTAAAATGCCCTTATACATTTTAACCGCTAACAACTTATTTAATTCAATTGCATCCTTCCTTAATATTTTAGCAACACTCCAATACACATGTGCATAATTACCAATATACTCATAATGTTACTTAACTTCAATAATACCAAATAATAAAATTTTACCTTATTAAACCTTAATCCTGATTAATTATCTATAATCCTGTTAGGGCCATGATTGGGTCCTTACACCTTCTCACATGATGCATTGCATAAATTTTAATAAACACATCAATCAATTAAATAAACGATAAATAAAGCGATAAAGAGATAAATGATCCAGCTACTTAAATTATTATAGAAGCAAATCGTCCAACTATAAAGAAAAAATAACATACATAAATTGGGGAATTTATTGGGTTGGGAATATTGGTTCCCTCGTGCATATTTAAAAAATGATTTTATTACTACCTATTATCCCCAAAAATAAATACATTAAAAATTAACAAAATACCAAAAATTGACTGATAAAATGATAATGGATGCTCAAAAACCTAATGAAAAATTACAACATGAAACAAACAATAATGGATGCTTAAAAAGGTGATGAAAATTACAGTAGATAGCTCAGTTTGTACATAAAGGAGGCCAATAAGAATATTCAATAGGAGAAAATGGAAGTGTTTATGCTTTATATCTTGCATTCTTTTTAGCTAATTTTAGAAACTTTTCACTTGTTTATTGATTTTGGTAATTGTAGGGTCAAATTTTGAGGAAGATTGTTTTTAAAGCCAACTCGAACTGATCTAGAAGAGCATTTTATTTTTGGTGCAATTTTGGGACAAAAAGCTATTGATTGTCAAAGTTTGACAATGAACCTTGACTAAGGTAAGAGGGCAAGGTCAAAGCTTAAGCCTTGCCCAAAGGAGTCAATAGTATAGAGTATCTGCTCCAGCTGATAGTTAGGAATGTTTAGGTTTTAATTTAGGAGACATAAGGTAGTGTTTTTAGGATTTTAAAATTACATTAGGTACTTTTATTTTATTTTCCAAGTTTGGGTAGGATTAAACTACTTTCCTTTTTTATTTTAGGAGTTTTGTTAGGAATAAAAAAGGGAGATCAAATCTTCTTCTTCAATCCTTATAGTCCTCACTCTCTATCTTTAGCTTTATAATATAAACATTTATTTTGGTTAAAGGTTAAATCAAGGGTGGGATTCAACCAATTGCTATGAGATTTTTTGTGCTTTAATTTCTTGTTTAATTTTATGTGATGTTCATGTTTTTTTATTATAGCTTAGAGAAACCATATCTCGAGTGTTATTTGTTTTATGTTCAATAAGGCATCGTTGTTCATTTAAGTAAATAAAATAAAACTAATTAAGATTTCCAAATCCGTAATTGTTTGGTAAAATCAATAACAAGTAGCAATTAGTATAGCTTCCTTACAAGGGTGGTTATATTAAGTAAATGCATGATTTGGTTTAAATTAATCTCGCTTGTAGGTTGGTTGGCTTAGGTTGGTTCTTTCTAAATTATAATGTTGTCAATAAATTAAATTCTTTCGCTGGTTAAATGATTTTTTATTGGTTAGGGGTTAATTATAGTCTTACTTGATTAGCCTATTAATATATATGGAAAGATTGGTTAAGCGTGCGAAGCAAACAACTATAACCAGTCCATTTCATGATTTTAAAATTATCTTTCTATCTATGATCAATAATTTGAATCCTATGCCGTGAATACCTTTAATTGAAATTTTTCATCCATTGATTTTGTCTTTTTTTATTTTCTGTATTTTTTTTAATTTTATTTTTAATTTTATTTTATTTTTAATTCTTAGTTTACAAAACTCCCTATCATTTATTTTTAGTTTGTTAATTTTCTCGTTATTTAAAAAATTATAACTCGACCATTCCCTATGGATTCGACCCTACTCATCATTAATTACAAGTTAGTTTTAAGTAGGAATTTTATTTGCATTGATTTTGACACCTATCAAATTTTGGCACTATTACTAGGGATTGGTGTCTATTAGTTTTCATTTTTTTAATGGCTAGATTTTTGTGTTCTCTTGAATCAAAAATTTCACATCCGACATCTTTGGTTTAGAACTTGGCTACAGGAAATAGGCAACATGATGGACCTTATTACCAAGAGAATTTTCATGAATCTAAAGGAATTTTAGGTCCACCACAATGGGGTTATGACCAATATCTGAATACTGACAATCCATGGTGGGTGGGTCAGTCAAAATTAAGTTTTGGGGATTGCCACAAACGTTCCAAAATTCCCAGCCTATTCTATCAAAGCAAAATTCTCCAAATTTGGGTACATCTCTTAAAGAAATTGTGAATTCAATTGCAATTAATATGCAACAATTTCAACAAGAAACAAGGGCCAACATTCAAAATTTAGAGAAATGATTAAGTGAATTAACAACATCTTTATGTAAGACAGAGTTTGAAGAAAAATTTAAATGTCAAATGGTGATTAATCACAAGCATAATACAAATGACGTCACCTTAAAGAGTGAAATAAAGCCATTGGATTTATCATATGAGACAAGCCATAGGCACCACATAAGTCTGTAGGTAAAACCAAAAGTAGTTCTCCAAAACCAAAAGTGTGACAAAACTTTCAAAACTGCACTTATCTAGCCTGAGCCAGTGGTTATCAGTCTTCTCTTCTTTAAAAGAAAAGCTGAATTCAATGAAAGCACGAAAGAGAAGGAAATTATCTAGACTTTTTGCAAGATTTAGATGTTGGCTCTTAATGAATAGGTAAACGTTGGGAAACATGTACCTCAAAGAAAATTTCCCTACAAGTACAAGGACCAAGTAGAACCTAACTGGCTAAAAGAAGTTAACAAAATTTGAGTTACTTGAGACCATAAAGACCTACAGTATCCAGCCAAAGATGTCAAATAAAGTTGCCTTTTGGGAGGCAACCCAATGTTTAGCTGTTTAGATTTAATTTTTAGTAATTTTATATGTTTTACTACCTTCTTCTTCCTCATTTGGCTGACTCCATATTGGGATGATTTTAATGGTGTAGAGCTGTATTTTTTAATCAAGGCATTATGTTTTTACGAAGCTTATTTTTTGTTAATGGGTTTCACTATAACCCATCAAATTATATTTTAGCTTAAATCAATTTTCGTTCTTTGAATTTTGCAAGAGAGCGATGGGCAATTGGAGCACTTTTAATAGTGGTATGCATAATTTTTTTAGTTGGGCTTTAAGATCTTTCTTGGTTTTAATGGGTTTTATTCTTAAGGTTTAATACTTTTACCTACCTGTTTAAACTTCAGTCCATTTCAATTTAGGGTTAATTACAAAAGAAATACCCCAACTATAATTGTTTTTCAATATTTGTATTAAACTTCAAAACCTTATAATGTGAGCACCAAACTTACAAATCCCTTCAAATGTTGGAACTCCATCAATTTATCCATTAGTTTAAATGGAATAAGCTGACTGGAATGCCTAGGTTGACTTAGCGATGGAATAAAAATATTTGGATGCCAATTAAGCTGCCACATCACCTTCTTCTTTTCCATTAAATTAGCAACAACAATTTCCATCACTATTCCAATGCTAAAATATGTAATTTTATTATTATTATTTTTTATATTTGAATTAATTAAAATGTATAATTAATTTTTAATTATAATTTATAAATAAATTAAATTATTTAATATTATCTTTATTTATTTTTAAAAAATTATAAATTTTAATTGATTGAAGTATGAAAATATTATTATTATTATTATTATTATTATTATTATTATTATTATTATTATTATTATTATTATTATTATTATTATTATTATTAATTATCCTTTGCTACATCTTTCAAGGATATTGTATTAGTATATATAAAAAGAGACATGTTCATTTTTCATAAGTAATTCACATGCATATTTTTGGTTTATATATTTTCGCTTGATAACATAATTATTTAAGAGATTATTTTTTTTCTTTTTAACCAATTAGGCACACATGAAGATACTAAAATCATGAATTGTATATGTGTTTATATATTTTATATCTAACATAAATTTCTTTTCTAAAATTATTTCAATTTTTTTCAAAGTATATATTTACCTTTTTTTAAAAAAATTATTAATGACACTAAAAAATTATCTCATACACACACACACACATACACCCCCACCTATTTTAGTCATAGGATGGTGACTCAAGAAATAATGAACTCTAATGGATCTCTCGTGTTTGGTTCAAATTTGCAAATACACATTTGCTTTTTAATTTTTTTTATGTCAAAAAAATAATCTTGACTTTTTTTGAATAAAATAAAATTTTAAGGGTAAATGTGTATTTTTTGTTTTTGGAAAATTTAGAATCAAATTTGTACCAAATATAAATACAGATAATATTAAATAATTTAATTTATTTATAAATTATAATAAAAATTAATTATAAATTTTAATTAATTCAAATATAAAAAAATTAAATATTTTTAGAGATTGAAAATTGTCGTTGCTAATTTGCTAGGAAAGAGGAAGGTAATGTGGCAGCTTAATTGGAATCCAAATATTTTTAGCAACAGATAGTGATGAAAATTTTCGTGGCTAAGTCCCCTTAGGCATCCCAGTTAGCTTATTCTGTTAAAAATGAAGAATAAATTGATTGAGTTCTAACATTGAAAGGGATTTGTAAGTTTGGTGTTCACATTATAAGGCTTTAAAGTTTGATATAAATATTGAAAAGCAACCTATAATTAGGGATTTTTTTTGTAATTAACCCTTTAATTTATTATCCACATAATACAAAGCAACCTAAATAATTTTATCTTTCACAATTGTCCATCTCTTCCTGCTTCCTCACATAGCCACCCAACCTCCATAGCCACTACATCTAAAGCTCTAAATTCTCAAATTTCCTCCATGGCTAGACTGAAGACGAACAAAATCAGCCCCTATACAATAGAGCTATAGCCACCGCAACTGATGATGACATTGACGTAATTAAAGCAGCAACAATTTTTTTTCCTTTTCGATTTTTTCCTTCCTTTTGATTTTTTTTTTGTTTTTTCCTTTTGCTAATTAAATATTTTTAGGTTATTAAAAAAAATAAGGATGTATGAATCTGGACTTTGCTTTTGTTTGTTTTAGTTCTAATTCTTATTTTTCTTTTAATTTTTGTTCTACATCACTTTTAATACCCATCCACCATATTTGACTTTCAAATTTTGTTTTATTATTATCTTTTTCTTCTCTTTTGTTTTGTTCACTTTTAACACATAACTATTAATTGATTTTTTTTTATTTTATTTTTCTTCTTTCTTTACCTAATGTGTTCAATTTCATTTATCTTATTGTATTTCTATCACTTCATTCCATTTGTCATTTACATTCATTATTTTTATTGTTTTACTTTAATTGTCATTTGTAACTTTTTTTCTTTTCTTTAGAGGACCTAACTTCAGCCATTTTTTGTCCCAAGCAAACCAAATAGAAATAATCCCTAATTTCAACTATATGTTTTATGAGGGGGAGAGAGAGAGTCACTATAAGAAAATACCCAAATAGAAATGTAAAATAGCAATAGAAATTGTTGAATTTTTGTTGCTAATCAAAATTAGCAATGGAAAATAGCAACGAAACGAGTGGTTGCTATTTTTTTGCAACAAAATTTTTTTTCATTGCTAAATTTAGCAATAGCATTTGAATTTCTTTGTAAAATCCAACCAATGTAAGTTCTCATGAATCGATCAAAATTACCAACAAAATACATTTCTGTTGCAAAACTTAATAATGGAATTAAATTTTGGTTGCTAAATATAGCAATAAAAATTAGTTTTTCGTTTGTAAATTTAGCAACTAAAATTGCAAAATTTCGATAGTTTCATATAATTTTTTAGTATCAATCAAAATTTATTGTTTATAAATAAATATAATCCAAATTCATAATGCAATTTAAGAAAATTAAAAAAAAAATATTCTAATTGATAGTATAATATCAAATTTGTAATGTACGACAATAAAAATCTTGAAAACATATTCTACTAATGTAAAGTAACAATCCATAAAAACCATAAAAAACACAACACAAAGTTGGTATCAATACCTAAATATTACAAATCTAAACTATGTAGTGGGTAAAGGAGGATAATCTAACTCCTAAGAGGTGTTGCCCTTTGTTTCCAACTCTTGTACATGATTTTTTAGCTGGGTTACACTATCCTTCAACATAGTGAGTGTGTTGTTTAAGATGAATGGCCCTCTCAGAAGGTTTAGACTGCCTACTAAAAGTAGCTGTAGATAATGCAGATGAATGCGAATGGGATGTGTTTGCAATAGAACCTAAGCCAAAAGTCCTTCCACTATTATTCTTACCATTAACTGATTGAAAGAAATATTTGACTCTCATTGACATTTTTAGAGCCCTACAGCTATTGAGTGAGAGTCTCTTATATTTTCTCTTAACATTACAATAGTTATAATTGATTAGCTATATTTTTATAAAATAAATAATATTGATGTATAAATTTTACATATATTGAGTTGTCTGCAATGGGTGTTAACGAATGTCTGACCATCATGCTTTTTTTGTATGGGTGTACATAAATACTTCAAGGTATGTAGGCTTTTTACCCATAGACGTCTTGCATAACCAAGTAAACTCAATTTTATAAAAAATTCAGTTGAATTTCCTCTATTTTTATCACATTTACCTCTTATGAAATAAAAAAAATTTATCTCAACAATGCAACCATCCATGGAAACTGACATTCATACATTAGATTAAATTGAAGTGTAAATGGATTTAGTTACTACATAAATTGAAATATAATCATAAAATTCAGATACTTACTAGTTTATTTGCATGCTCATGATGGCTTAAAGTTCCTCTAGTATGAATGGCTAAAATCTCTCCATCCGAGCCTCCTCGTTTGTTTGAAGAATTCCTCTCTAAAATGGCAATTGCTTCGAGTGATGCCTAGTATTGCTGCCAACAATCTCATATTTCTTCAAAAATAAAAGGAGCTCATTCACCACTCTTGTGTAATTTAGCAAAAAATTCTTTATAGCATTGGCGGGCACGCCTTTCCCAAACTTCATAAATGACACCATTAAATTTTGAGTCCCAAAAAAAATCTTTCTGATGAAAAAAACACATAATATAAGTATTATAAGTACAATAGATATCTCATTAATGTATGAAATCAGCTATGTTGAAACATATAATATAAATTATTTTTTGTACATCAAACTTCTGATAATAAAAATCCTTTGTCTGTAGAGAAAGATTTTTCCTTACAGAACCCTCAATTTCTGTCATCTCTTTAAGCTTGGATCTGATCTTTCTTGAGCAAATACTTGATAGAATAAACCTATTAATATGAAGAAATTTACATCAGTTTCAAATTAGATATCCATTTCATCAGTATAAACTTTTGTTTTTATCAACCAATACAAAATTTTTCATAATTTAACTCACATATTAATGTAAATTCTTCCATCAACTCCCTCCTCACCAAGCTGGAGGCATTTTTCTTCATCCTTAGCATCTAGCCCTGATACATTTGTTGGCATAGATTCAGGGTCTATAGTGGGAGTAAATGTATTTATAGATTGTGCTGATATATTTGGATTGTTGGATGTTAAATCACTAGGTACATGAGGAGAGCCACTAGGGTTTGTAGTTTGTGAAGGCGATGCCTTATATGGCTGGTGAGGATCTAAACATGACACACCTAAACTTGTACACCCTGTAAAATGAGATGGGTTCATTGGTGGTGCACTGTCATCTCCATTTGATGTTAATCTGAGCTTGGGTGGTAGCATTCCCTTCATTCTCTTGGGTGGCATATTTTCAACCTAAAAATCAAACAAATGTATTATTCTTGTAATAGGAAAATATAATTTTAGCATGTATAACAATATATCATTGATGCAAAAATAACACATTTGGGTTATGATATAATAAAACGTACAAAAATTAATCGCTATCATCACTAAATTGCACATCAAAATCATGTTCTATTTCTGAAGATTTAGGATTAAAGTTAGGCTCATCTTCAAATCTCTACCCATCTATAAATTCCTCATCATCTCCGAATAAAATTTCCATAAATTTATTATTTGGATCATTTAAAGGTTCATTCACAAAATATGTTACACACGCATTTATTTCATGTACATCTAGTTCTTCTTTTTGAAATGCTTCATTTTCATTTGTCTTACTTTCTCCCTTTACATGTCCTTCAAAAACACCTCTTGGTTTGACTTTGCAGATGGCTAACCAATCTAACTTATCTCATTTAAAGTTGGGATAAGGGACATAATACACTTGGGTCGCTTGCATTGCCAACAAGAATGGTTTAAATTGATTAAATCTTCTCTGCTGGTTAATTTTAGTGATACATAATACACCTAGGTCACTTGCATTGCTAACACGAATGGTTCAAATTGTTTAAATCTTCTCTGCTGGTTGATTTTAGTGAGATTGCATCGACTATGTACTTTTTCCCGACATTAGAAGTAGGATCAAACCATTCACACTTAAAAAGTACACACCGTTGTATTCAATTTCAAGTATCTCAATAATTTTTCCAAAATAATCCATTAGTTCCCTTTCTATGCAAACCACACTGTTTACTGTTGCCATGCTATGCCTATAATTTTTTTATGAAATTTATATCCATTAACGAAATCAACTAGATATGATTTAATAATTCACAAAGGTCCTTTTACAAGATCACATATTAGCCTATTCTCTATTCTATTTTCAAAAGCCTATATAATTAAAAAAATTAATCAATAAATATAGTATTTTGTAATTTTCATAGTAATTTATTAAAACATTCAATTTATTGCAGGTTAAAAACTTACATAATTTGTGAACTAATGTGAAAAGTTTTTCTCCACTTCTTTATTGATGTCATTCTATGGTTTTCTTAGCATTAGCTCACTTAACAAATCCTCGTATTCACTAAACTCCAATCCCCAAGAAAATGAAATTTTAAATATAACTTAAACTTATTGCATAAAAGGTTGAATTTCTTGGCAATTTAAAAAAATGTAACCATGGGCAGCCTCCTTTTTTTCTCTATTAATAGTCTTCTTATTGAGTGTCCATGTATTAATCCAGGATATGTAAAAATAGATAAGTTATTATCATCAATCCGCTCACCCCCATCGTCATTACGAGGAACTTTTTTTTCTCAAGTGATCACATACGGCTCAAAATAATGTGAACAAAATGTACTTGCTTCCTCTATGAAATACACATTACATATAAAGCCTTTAACTCTAGTGTTTTTTTTAACACTTTTCTTCAAATGATGCAAATTCTTACATTACAATTAGGGTAATTATATTTACTTATTTGGTATAAATATATATAAGTTTTTGTTAAATATGAACTTTAATTACCTATCAAATGGATACATCCATCGATATTAAACTAGACCATCAAGTTTAGCCTTATATACAAAATGTACGGGTAGATGCTCTATACAATCAAAGAAGCTAGATGGAAAAATACCCTCTAATTTGCATAAGATAACTAAAATGTCCCTTTCTATTCTTTCTATGTCAGACAACTATATTTCAAATTATGTTAAGCTTTTGAAAAACAAACTTAATTCTATTATAGCTTCCTAAACATTAATCAGTATGAGCCCCCAAAATGCAATTGGAATTAGCCTTTGCATAAATACATGACTTTTCATTCCAAATAATTTGTACTTCCTCATATCAACACACCTTTCCAAGTTTGAAACATAACCATCTAGAAACTTTATTCTTTTTAACCATTCACACAAAATTTCCTTTTGTTTTTTGTCCAAAGTGTAGCATGCTTTTGGATATTTCCCTATATTTAGATCTTTATCTAACTCACTTCTTCTTCAAAAAAATTTCAAATCAGCTCTTGATTTTGCATTGTCCTTTGTCCTCCTTTCAACGTTCATGATGGTGTTAAAAAGATTGTCAAAAATATTTTTTTCAATATGCATCATATCTAGATTATTACATATTGAATTAGATTTCCAATATGGTAAATCCCAAAATATACTCCATTTTATCCAATCAAAGTTTTTACTTATGCTCCTATTAACATCTTCAGCTTCAAATTCTATAACTTTCTGAAGCCCTAGCTGATTAATCTCCCCTAATATAATCTTTACCATATTTATTAAAGAGAAGAGGTGTTTTTACCACCCTATTCTTAATGAAATTTTATTTATTGCACCTAAATGGGTGATTTGGAGGAAGAAAACCAAGATGTTTTGCCCCCATTACGAAGATGAAATGCATCAAAATCATTGCCACAATAAGAGCAAGCCAATTTCCTTACTATGCTCCATCTAGACAACATAGCATATGCAGGAAAATCACTAACAGTCCGCATCAAAGCTGATTTCATCTTAAAATTTTATTTAAGGGCCACATCATAAGTTTCTACATCAAGTTCCCAAAGATGATTCAATTCAGATATCAATGGTTGCAAGAATACATCAATTTTATACTTTGAATTTGTAGGTCCCAACACAATCATTGTTAAGAACATGTATCCTCATCTATACACATCCATGGAAGTAAATTATATGGAGTAATTATGATTGACCATGATGAATATTGCTGGCTAGATTGACCAAAAGGTTAGAACCCATTTGTGGACAATCCCAACCTAACATTTTGACTTTTTATTGCGAACTTAGTATGGGTGTCATTGAAATGTTTTCATGTTAGTGCATCTGATGGATGGCACATACTTCCATCAATCTATTCATGTTCATTACGCTATCTCAATGGTGAGATGCAGTGACATCAGAGGCATATAGCCTTTGAAGTCTCAGAGTTAGCAAAAAATAATACATCCACTACCAAGGAACTAATTTTAGCTTCCTAGTGCGCTTTCTTGGTTAGAACCTAGGTTGACTACGGAATTTGCACTATTGTAATTCCACATCTTCTCCCAAAAACAAAATACATTCCAACCTACAACAATCTATTTTGTCAATAGGCAAACCAATACCCTAAATAAGCTTCTTTATTTCATAAAAATTCTAAACTATTTTATGATTAGGAGGCAATGAATCATTGTACCATGTGAGTATTTTATCCAAACTTCATTCAAAAATATAACCTTCAAACTTTATGTTCAATATTTAGGCGATTGTAGATAGTTGAGCCATGTTCTCACAATTTGGCCATAATTCTTAGGCAGCTGACTTTAATAAGTCAAAAAACCTTTTTACATTTTGGTTTGGTTCCTCTTCAAGAGTCTACATATTTTCTTGAAAGGAATAACAAACTGTGTCTACATATGCAGGCTGTGAACTTGCATAGTCAATGAATGATTGCACTCCTGTAGCAAATTTAAGATTAATGAAACCATCTACGTTAATCACCTATACATCCAAGATATATCAATATTACACATTCTTGCATAACTATTATTAAGATAAGGTAATTTCATAATTAGATTAATGGGTTAAATGAATAGGAATGGGTGATCAATGTATACATGTATATATGTAACTCAGAATGCAAGAAATATTTGGTTTTTTTCATATTAGATGGTTTTGGTCATTTATATGCGATGTGAAATTCTTGTTACAATAACTTATCTAACAGATACTTCCAACTAATTATCAACCAATTAATTTAAATGTAATCAACCATGTTGTATTGTATTTAAAATAGTAGAAATGAAAGTAAATAATACTAACAAAAAAAAAGTCTCCTTGCAATGGTTCAATCTCAATTCGCAAACCAATTATCACTATTCTAAAATTTTATGAGCAAATTTTGTGTAATTGATCTAATAATTTCATGATATCTATGAAAAAACACATAAAGTAACAAATAAATGAATTAAAAAAAAAAGACAGCAAACTTAGTACCTTTGGAATGTAGAAAGGGATAGGTCTAAACCAAGGAGAATGAGAGAGACCTAAAATATAACCCAAAATAGTAGTTTTCACTTCTTTGCTGCTATTATTATATGCTTTTAAGAAAACAAAAATAAAAAATAGGTTGATCCATTCTTTGTGCTCTTAATCAAACATTTACTTGACATCTCAAATATTACATAGATAAAAAGGGTGATAATAAGTATAATAAAATCAAATTATATTTAACATAAAGTCACGAAATGCTCAAAAGTATTTATGCAAATAGTCATCAACCTAAAGAAAATTACAACAAACCCAAAAAGTCTAGGCTACAACCAAAACAATAAGAACCTCAACATCAACTAAACTGGGTACTCCTGCATTCCACCAGAAGAAAACAAAACACAGCACTAAAACAAGGGAGCACAGCAGCCAATCAACAAAAATAACACCTATCATAATAAAATACAGCAACCTAGACAGACTTAGAAAGCAAAATTCTGTAGAACTTTAAGGATAAATAGAGCCTAGAATTTTGCAAAGCCTCAAGAACAGCCATCAAACAGAAATATGTAGAGCCTCATGACTAACAAAAAATTTATAGCACTCCAACCAAACCGGAACAAAACAGTACCTGCTCTATTGACAACAATGTATAAGCATTATCATTACTTAACGTGCAAGAACTTGATAGCAGTATATAGGCATTATCTACTCATTGAACAAAACTTACTACAAATTGTTTAAAAAAATAAAAGTCTAATATTGTTTATTATTTTGTTGAAGAAAATTCAAACACGTGCAACTTGGGTACCAAGAATTTTTTCTATAGCAGAAACTACTATGTGATTTCATCACATTATAGGTTTTTAAAGACACATAAAAAGCATATATACAATAGAGTAAGGTGCAACAACAAATTAAGAAAATATTTTCTTTTCCAAAAGGATATGCTAAAAATAAAAGAAAATTAAGAGCTAGCTTATCTTTAATTAACACATTTGAAACCTAAATTTTTAGTAGATGTACATATACTATAATATAGCCAGTCAGCCATCTATTAGAAATGAAGAAAATGAAGCAGCATGAAAAATCATCATCATCAGCCAAAAAAATTAATTGTTTGTACAATTTGTGAATTAACTATTCACATAATTCTTGCTATTCCAGCACTGACTCTCTATATCTAAAAATAAAAAATAAAAATAAGATATGTAATTATTTAAATTTCAACCTCAACTGTAAATGCTTTATCCAAAACCCTAAGTTTAATGAATAAGAAAAAGCCGTAATGTTACGCATTAAATAAACCATCATAACATTTAGATCAATAGATACCAATTATATATACTCTTTCTATACATAACTGCTGCCCTATTTCTTTAGATAAATAAAACAGGGGAAGAATAGGTTCACTTACCTCACATGAAGCTTAACCACTCTAATTCTTTATGTGACAGCTTCAATTCACTTTTTTCCTTTTTCTTGATGATGCCACAACAAAATTCAGAATTTTGAGTAGAAATAGGCCAATCTAGAGTAGAAATTACAGTAGTTCAAAAACCTCGGAGGTCTATTTACTAAAAAGAAACAAAGATAAAAAAATAAAGATGAAAAATTGAACAGAAAAGGAAGAAACTATTAATCACATTTGTTTAGATCCATTAAATTATTGAAAATCAACATGCATAAAGTCTAAATCATAGCAGACTCTAGCTCCACCATGAACAAAAACTCAAACTCTCAATATGACTTTATTCTTTGTAGTTATAACCCACTTCATTCATCAAGCAATATATTGCTTGAATCAGATAAGGAAAAATAAAAATTAAAATAACAATATCATTATCTAGTGAAGCCATTGCTAAGTGTTTGTCCTAATGTACATGAAATAATGTATTATGAGCAGTGCAGCAATATAATTTAATAGGATTTATGTTAGAGACCTATAACTAAATTGAACCTAAATTTGTCATAAGGTAGGACCACTTATAAACATTGAAGATCAACAATCATGAATGAGTTACAAGAATTCATACAAGATGAGGCTTTCTTTAAACAATCTCATACACTATAAATATATGTACCATATTGAAAGGAAAAGAAAAGCAATCCGAAATTCTTATTTAACTAGAACTCATAGTCAATCAAAAGATCTATGAACAATAGGATATATATATGTCAATCAAGAATGCATAAAAACATCAATTTCTTGCACACACACAAAACATTTTCAATAACAGTAACATATAGCATAAGCAATAGCACCTTATTGCCTTTGTTGCTGGTTTCTCATAGTGAAACAATATCCATAATCCAATGTCCAATTATCCCCCTATTTACTGCCTTCCATATATAATCAACATGTTGAAACATTTAAACTTTATGTGTTATAAACCAGGTACAAAAAATAAACAAAAGCATATCAAAACTTATATATACCAAAATAGCATGAAAAAAGACCTAAGCAGCAGATAAAAATGAGAACCCCAAACCAAAAACCAAAAAACCAAAAAAAATTAAAAGAAAAAATGGATACACAACCAGGTACAACCAAATAAGTTAACTCATACACTAGTGTTGACAGCCTCTAAATGTACAAAATAATTTTAGGCAATAAAAATATACAAAAAATTTTGACCACTACTTACTTAACTCCCAGTTCAAAAATAATGGTACAAAATTCAGACCTCAAATTCCAAACATGCCTTTTATCCTTATTGTATTTACATTTTGTGTGATCCTAGAAAATCTGGACTCCTAAATAGGGAGCTTAATGGAAAAGACAATTCGGTGCTTTTCTTTTTTGAAGTTCTAGAAACCATAGGGGTAAGTTGTTGTCACCAAAATAATTTCTACCAAGTCTAGAAGAAAAGAAGAAGAATAGATACTCTATCAGTTATATTTTTTTGCCTATCCAATGCTAACCCTACCTCATTAGTGTGATTAATTATCTCCAACACAACTACTATGACTTGTTGAATAATTATTCAATGAGATATATCAAAAGATGTAGCTTTCCATTGAGACAAACTTCCTCCAATCAATATGCTAGTGGAGTTGCATGGCTATTTTAGTTTCAAAATCCAATCACATGCTTCATATTTATTAGTTTATTATCAAGTCATGGCAAGATTAGTTAGTGTAAGCTAGTTGTCCAAAAAATGAATTATATCATGCATTTATTCAAATCTAAATTGTATACTTGAATTTTTTTTTATTTAAGAAAAAAAAGTAGTAAACAATAAGAACTCCAAGAAAGAGAAAAAAAGGAAGAAAAATAACAACTGAAAAGATATCCTGCAAGATCCTTTTCATAGGATGGAAGCCCAACCTTTGTGTCTAAGATAACTTGTCGCACTGAACTTGAAATCAACTGAAAGAATGCACAAACAATCAATTAAAAACTTTGTCTCTATAGTTGGACAGTATATAGTAAACAATAATGCATAAACAAAATTGTAGTTTCAACTACAGGTTATTATCAATGATCACTACTGGCATGCAACTTCAAGTTTTCCTTTATGACCAATAAGTTGTTGTTCCTATAGCTCCAATTCAGCATGAACCTTTACAAGCTTAAAGCAAAATTCTTCTGTTTCAACTATTTATCAACCCTTAGTTTCTATTTCTCTTTCATTTGGCCTAACAACCAAGAAAAATCCAAGCTTTTGCATCAATTTTCAGCTTTAACTAATCATTTTAAAGTTAATCCATCCATTCCTAAACATATACTTTCAATTTCATCTTTTTAGCCTACGGACATAAAAATTAGCTAACTATTTAAAACAAAAAAAATCGAAAACCTCATACACACATTAAAACTTAACCAATTCTTTCATATAAACATCAACTTTAGCCATTTTATTCAAATCCAAATCGTATTTGACAGTCCATTTTGGTTAAGTCATTAAATGACACCATCACAAAGTTTAAAAGTATTAATCTATATAACAACAACTACAAGCTTTTTTCTATTTTTTTTGTAAGGTTGTAAAAAATTAATGCATGCTTTAAAGTTTCACTAACCAAATTAATAAAAGTAAAACAATTGGCTAATGTTGCAAATGACAAACAACCTTAATTTATGTCCGCCTACCCAATTACTAAACTAAAGCTCAGCATAGCAAAATGCATTAACTAGTCGAGCATAACAAAATGCTAAAGAAGCACCAGTAGAGAATAAAGGATTTATTATTAACATAAAAGTATTGCCATGAAAATAGACCAAAATAGAAATAGAGAACCAAAGTAATAGAGTCCTAAAATCAATAACTTGACCAAATTATTTAATTAAGACACATAAGTGTATTATGTACTATGATGGTTTTATGCTAATAAATTATAAGAGGAATAATAGTGAATGAAACATTCAGAATTGATATAGGGGAATGCTGCTAATATTGATTTCTCTCTAACAGATGGATCAGGTATTGTGGTACAATGATATAGTGTTTGTTAATTTGGATAAAATTGCAAAAAGATAGACCTCTACCTCATATCAAAACTTCAAACAACCAAACAAACCAACAATACAAACCAGCCAATCTAGCTTACAAAAATAAGAAAAAATAGAACTCAAGGTGGAAAGCCATAAAGGCCCTGTTTAGAATTCTTTAGCAAAAAAAACCTTAGCAAGTTTCACAAGCAATACTTAGCAGTGTATATGTCCATGGATTAAAAAATAAATTTAAAAAAAGAAATGCACAATAAGAATCTAAAGAAATAATGGCATAGAAGATAAAAATCTCAAACCAAAACTAATATTCTCTTAAGTGATTCACTAACCTTGCACCCAACCTTTCTTAAAGCCAAGGGAACAGCTTTACCAATACCCCTAGAAGCTTCGATTGCCACAACAACAGGCACTTCTAATGCAATAATACTTTGTTTAAACTAAATTTCTACATTCAAAAAAAACCATATAAAGCAATAAGTGTCTAGCAGATGCATTTGAAGGAAAATGGTTTTTAGATCTAATAGTTAAAGGAAACATGTGAAAATTCTTAGATTGTTTCCAAAATAACAACACGAAGATAAGATGTGTATAACTAAATCACTCAAATTGAAAAGGCACACAAACAAAATTTCAGATCCATTACTAAGTGATTTCACAATTCAAATAGAAAATTGAAGAAAAAAATCCAATGAATATGTCGAAACACATATCTAATAGAAAAGAAAAATAAGTTTAAAATGAAAATATGAGGTCTATAACAAAAAAAAAAAAGAAGAAATATTAAGCTATTTAATTTCCACAACATTAAATAGACCATGGATCAAAAATTCTTCTCTTTATTCTTAATTTGTATTTATGTAATACCAAAACACATACAACATCCTCATAAAACTTTAGAGCTTCAACCCAATCTCCTTATTAATTGTTGCATGATAAAGATTGTTTTATAAAGCTCTACATTAATTAATTTCAATTAATTAAAAGATAAAAATATAAATTTACAATATGAAAAACTTATTTACAACAAATTTGCAATAAATTAGCAAATGAAAAACTTGTTCATACAAGCAGTAAACTAAGCATACAAATAATAACTTATTCTAATTAGACACAAAAATGATTGTGTCTACCACTTTGTATCAAGTCAATTCTTAATGACTGTCGACCGTTTTCCCCAAACTTTAACCCTGTATAAATTCAATATGGATTGAAAGCAAAAAAATTGCTACCAACAAACCAAAATTACTAGATGAGGAAACTATACTTTTCTAGTAGCATTTGACAACACACTAAATTATGAATTCCCAAAACCTTATAAATATCAACGAAAACTTGCTAGATTTATAGCAGGCTAAGATATAGGAGAGGATTATGTTGCAATTCTAAATAGTATGCTAAAACCTAACTAACCTTGGAGATCATTTCCAAAAATAGGAAAACATCACCAAATCTGTAATTTTGTACAAGAATGCAAAATAAAGACAGAATAAGTCTAGCTTATGGGTACTCTTACCAATATTAAAGGCATAGAAATAAACAAGTTACTGAAATTTCAAAATCACTTTAAGATTTGAAAATAAAAAAAAGTAGCCAAAAGCTTATAATTCACAACCAAGAAAAATAGAGGAAAAAACGCACATTGAGCAACCACCTATAAGACCTATAAATTAAAGTAAACCAGATCTACATTCATTAAAGCCAAACTTACTCAAACAAGCAACTAATTTCAAGCAATAAACACTAGTAGAATGGAAAAAAGAATATAAAAAAAAGTTATTTTGAAGTTATATAAGCAAGAATCTTTGACAACAGATAATAGAAAAAGCAGGAAATCCATGGATACGACATAGAGAAGGCTAGAGAAGGATACCTTCAACTCGAGACACCGTACTATGGACCACCTTTGGCTTCACTACTTTTGGTGGCAACTAATGGAGGTAGATTTGAAAGAGATCGAGGCAACGACAGAATGGACTAATGAAGGCCGATAAGAAAAAGGTACAAAAGAGGAGGGAGAGGCTGAGGGTGAGGGAGAAGGAGAGGGCAAGGGCAAAGGACAGAGATAGGGATGAAGAACCAAGACGGCAAAAAAGAAAATTTCAATGAGAGAAGGAAAAATTCCAGCTGTATTTATACCAAGTAGAACCTAACTAGTAAAAAGCAGTTTAAAAAACTAGAATTACTGGAGACTATAAAACCCTACAATGTCTATCCAAAGACGTTAAATAAAGGCACATTTTGGAAGGCAATCCAATGTTTAGCTATTTACATTTAATTTTCAGTGTTTTTATTTTTATTTTTTTATTTTTTATTTTTTTACTACCTTCTTTTTCCTTATTTGGATGACTCCATATTGGAACGATTTTAATGGTGTAGGGTTGTATATTTTTTTTAATTAAGGCATTATGTTTTTATGAAGCTTATTTTTTGTTAATGGGTTTCACTGCAATCCATCTAATTATATTTTGGCTTAAACAAATTTTTGTTCTTTAAATTTTGCAGAAGAGCTGATAGGTAAATGGAGCACTTTTGATAGTTGAATGCATAATTTTTAGTTGGGCTTTAAGAGCTTTTTTGGTTTTAATGGGTTTTATTCTTAGAGGTAAATACTTTTACCTACCTTTTTAAAATTCAGTCCATTTCAATTTAGAGTTAATTACAAAAAAAGGCCCCAACAATAGGGTGTTTTTCAATGTTTGTATCAAACTTCGAAACCTTACAATGTCAGCACCAAACTTCCAAATCCCTTTTAATGTTAGAACTTCATCAATTTATCCGTTAGTTTATATGGAATAAGCTGACTGGGATGCCTAGGTGGACTTAACAATGAAAATTTCTTTCGCTATTCCATTGCTAAAAATATTTGGATCCAATTAAGCTGCCATCACCTTCTTCTTTTCTAGCAAATTAGCGACGACAATTTTTGTTGCTAAAAATATTTAACTTTTTTATTATTTTTTATATTTAAATTAATTAAAATTTATAATTAATTTATAATTATAATTTATAAATTAATTAAATTATTTAATATTATCTTTATTTATTTTAAAAAAATTATAAATTTTAATTGATTGAAGCATGAAAAATTATTATTATTATTATTATTATTATTATTATTATTATTATTATTATTATTATTATTATTATTATTATTATTATTATTATTATTATTATTATTATTACTTGCTACATATTTCAAGGATATTGTATTAGTATATCTAAAAAGAGACATAATCATTTTCCATAAGTAATTTACATGCATATTTTTGGTTTAGATATTTTCACTTGACAACATAATTGTTTGAGAGATTTTTTTTTTCGTTTTAACTAATTGGGTATGCATTAAGATATTAAAATCATGAGTTGTATGTGTGTTTATGTATTTTATATCTAACATAAATTTCTTTCCCTAAAATTATTCAAATTTTTTTCAAAGTACATATTTACCTTTTTAAAAAAAAAACTTATCAATGACGTTAAAAAATTATCTCCTATATATATCTACATATACACGTATTTTAGTAATAGGATGTTGACTCAAGCAATAATGAACCCCAATGGATATCTCGTGTTTGGTTCAAATTTGCAAATACACATTTACTTTTTAATTTTTTTGTCAAAAAAATAATCCTAACTTTTTTTAATAAAATTAAATTTAAAGGATAAATGTGTATTCTTTGTTTTTGGAAAATTTAAAATCAAATTTGTACCAAATATCAATAAAGATAATATTAAATAATTTAATTTATTTATTTATAAATTATAATAAAAATTAATTATAAATTTTAATTAATTCAAATAATAATAATAATAATAATAATAATAAATTAAATATTTTTAGCGACTAAAATTGTCGTCGCTAATTTGCTAGGAAAATGGAAGGTGATGTGGCAGATAATTGGCATCTAGATATTTTTAGCAACAAAATAGTGATGGAAATTTCCATCACTAAGTCCACCTGGGCATCCCAATTAGCTTATTTTGTTAAAACTAACAGATAAATTTATGAAGTTCCAACATTAAAAGGGATTTGTAACTTTGGTGCTCACATTGAAAGGTTTTGAAGTTGGATACAAATATTGAAAAACACCTTATAGTTGGGGCCTTTTTTTTGTAATTAACCCTTCAATTTATTACCCATATAATCCAAACAAACCTAAATAATTTATCTTTCCCAATTGTCCATCTCTTCCCTGCCGCCCTACCTTCTTTCTTCCTTACACAGCCACACAACCTCCATAGTCACTACATCTAAAGCTCTAAATTCTCAAATTTCCTCTATGGCTAGACTGAAAAAACAACCAAAGCAACCCATATACAGTAGAGTCATTGCCACCACAACTGATGACGACATCATTGTAATCAAAGCAGCAATAATTTTTTTCCTTATCGATTTTTTTCCTTCTCTTTGATTTTTTTGTTCTCCTTTTGATAATTAAAGATTTTTTTATGTTATTAAAAAAAT
Source organism: Excoecaria agallocha (assembly GCA_037975025.1). Taxonomy (NCBI): domain Eukaryota; kingdom Viridiplantae; phylum Streptophyta; class Magnoliopsida; order Malpighiales; family Euphorbiaceae; genus Excoecaria; species Excoecaria agallocha. The sequence continues at coordinate 32,413,769 of CM075819.1, forward strand.
ATGGATGCATGAAGCTACACTTTGCTTTTGTTTGTTTTGGTTCTAATTCTTTTTTTTTTCTACATCACTTTTAATGCCCACCCACCTTGTTTGACTTTTAATTTTTTTAATATGTTTTTCTTCTTCTCTTTTGTTTTATTCACCTTCACATGTATCTATTAATTAATTTTTTTCTTTTCTTTTTCTTATTTCCTTACCTAATGTGTTCAATTTCATTTTTTTATTGTATTTTTATTTTTAAATTCATTATTTATATTGTTTTACTTTAATTGTCATTTGCAATTTTTTTCTTTTTCTTTAGAGGACCTAATTTCAGCCATTTTTCTTCCAAAGCCAACCAAATAGAAATAATCCTTAATTTCAGCTATATGTTTTGTGAGAGGGAGAGAGAGAGTTTAGTGGTTAAACAATACTAAGGTAATAAACTCCACTCTTTTCTTCTTTTGTCCCATATGTTAGGGACTAAAACTTTTAAAGTTAAATGATGTTAAAATCTATAAATTATTGTATGTACAAGAAGAAGGAAGCAAGAAGAATGAGAGAGAAGTAGAAAGAGATTGAAGAAAGCATTTTGTGGCATAAAAAAGGTATGAGAACTTCTAGTATCTTTGTGTATGTGCTTGTTATTATGTAATGCATTAAAATGATTTGATAGATGTATCAAAGGGCTATAAATGTGAATATAAGGTTTAGTTGTGCATAAAAACAAAAGTATAGGAGTTGTTCCTAAGATGGCAGAATTTTGTCCTAGGGTTCACTTAACCTAACAAGATTGTTTTACCTATAACTTGAGTTGTAGAACCACAAATTGAATAATTCTTATTAGGATAGAAACTAAACTCACAGAAAAATGTCTCATATGTAGTCAAAGTCTAAATTTATCTCTAATATTGTCTAAATTTAGCCTAAAAATTGGACATGCTAGCTGCCTTGTTATTGGGAGCAGTCTTCAGTATTTTGTAAATATCTTGAGATTTAGAAGTTTACATGAGATGATTTTTAATAATATAGAAACTAGAAACATAGAGGAATAAATTTTTAAAAGACTTATTTTCTGGAAAATTCATTTATTATGTCAAAAATTCATCACATGGTAAGGCCAAATAACTGCCAAAATTAACTCGGTAAGGACACTCATCATAGCCATCGATTCATAAGTCCTTGGAATAGACAAAACCAATTAACACGGTAAGGATACCCACCATCCCCATTGAGTCACCCACCATTCCCATCGAGTTACTCATTATCCTAATTGAGTCATATGTTCTTGAAAGTGGTAGAATCAATCAACTTGATAAGGTTAAACTTTATCCCCACCGAGTCACCTTTTATTTAGGGCCAAACTAGAATTTTATGCCCTAAAACACTACCAAAACTCACCTAAATTTTTTTAACATATTTAGAGATCTTAAGCTTGAAATGAAGGGCAATAGGTGACATGAAATGTATGTAAAGTATAAGAACACAAAAAAAGACATAAATATATATACAGGTGCTTAAGGATGCATGTATGGATATACAAAAATACACACATGAATATGTATGGCTAATAATGCTTCAATTAGGTGATGCACATATATATGAATGTTTGTATTATTGAGGATATACATTAATGGTTAAGTTACCCTATTGTGGTTATTTATAAATACTTGTGTATATATAACTATACACTTTGATGAATTATACATGATGAATGAAATGATATGAGAAATGATCTAATGCCTACATTTAGAGCTTGGTTGTGGATAGATAGGCATGCCTATAGGGGGTATAGTTGTAGCTGCTATAATTTAACCCCGTTTGGATCTGTATTTATCCTCGATTGGGACCTTAGTCTTGACCCTTATTGGGTCCACAAGATTGATATCTTTGGTTATCCATAGGTTAAATACCTATAGGTATTCGCATGAGTGATACCTATGGGTATCCACAACACCCATTATCCACACCTATAGAACCTAGGCAGACATCCACAGAAGATAATTATAAGATATAGTAAATGCTAAATAATTAGGTATTATGTATAATTATGCCTACTTTACAGATGTTGTATTGACATTGTATTTCCTTGTTGTTATGGAGTTACTTTTATGACTATTATAAAAGTAAACTATATCTTGTGCATGCTTGTGTGCTTGGGAATGACCATTATGAGTGGTTGTTCACATATTAATTGTTCCCCATTAAACTTTATAGTAGAATGGCTATAAATTTGTAAGGTATAATAATGCCTATTGACAAACTTATCCAATGTGATAATGTACTTATGTATAGTTTATTATTATTATTATGAAACTCATGAAAAGGACTATAATATGCTTAGTTATGTTTGAAACAATATGTATGATAACAGGAATCAATGACAATTAGTATGAGCATTACATTTTTGGTATTAGAGTATGGTTTAGTTAGCTTTGGCCAATAATAGTTTGAGAATATGCATGCATAGAATATTATCCATGTTGGCCTAATGCAAAAGTCCTTGTTTCTTATAGATAGTAGATTATAAAAGGATCTAGGAAAGTGATAGAAGAAATAGCTAAAAGTAATTTGCCCATGCGGTTGAATCCCTCCAACCCAAAATCTTTCGCTTCTACTAAGGGAAATATACATACTACTATTCTTAAGGAAGCACTGCTAAAAATTTCATAGGTTGTGGCTTAAATTTTACAAAGGATCACTGAACCTAAGGCTTTCATTATATAGATTAAAAAGCATGGTGTAGAAGAGTTTTTAGGTACCATATTGTAGGAGTTCAAGAAACTAGAGTTTGGGTAGAGAAAATTATATGAGTGTTCGATGAGATTCAATGTCCAATTAACTAAAAGGTGACTTATGATGTGTCCTTACTCCAAAGGGTAGCATACGATTGATGGAAGCTGGTGTTAAAGTAGCCTCAATTACCTGATCCACTTACTTAGGAGTTTTTTGAAGAGGATTTTAAAAAAAGTATGTTACCCAAGCCTATAAAGAGACAAAGTTATGATAGATTTTAAGTTTAAAGAAAAGGGCATGACTGTAGTGAAGTATGAGAAAGAGTTTAGTAGCCTAAGTAAATATGCCCCAAAACCTATATTAATTGACACTTTTAGATGCCGACAGTTTTAGGATGGTTTAAATGATAAAATTAAAGAGCAGTTGATAGGACTTACATTATTGCAACCCATGAATTTTTATCAACTAGTGCAAATAGCTATTCAAGTAGAAAAGAATAAACTTATTAAGAAAGAAAGAGAGCATAAGAGGATTTTTGCTAGAGATGGTTCCTCAACAGGAAAAAGACCAAAGGTTTCATAGGGAAATCAACCAGCTGAATCTGCTAATAATCCTGCTACAAGGGGAGGACGACAGGGATCATTTATAGTATCTAGATCTAATAGAGGGACATTAGTAAGACAGGACAGTGGATAAGCACCTGAGTGTACTTATTATTCTATGAGGCATTAGGAGACATGTAGCATGCTGACAGGGCCCTACTTTAGATGTGGTAGTAATGATCACTTTATAACCAACTATTCATTGAAGCAAGAATAAGGATCTACACAGTAAAGTAGTAGGGGAGCTTTTAATGGACCCTTAGCAGGTAGAGGATATGGAAGAGGTTGAGGTGGATCCAGTCAATTTAAAGCTCATTTTAGAAATGCATCCAAGAAAGTTGATCACCCCATTATTTCGGCAACCGCTACTCGAGTGCATCCAATGAAAGCTTGTAAAGATATGGATGCTCTAGAAGTGATAGCAGGTATTTTATCTTTCTTTAGCACCGATGTGCATGTACTTATTGACCTAAGTTCTAGTCATTCTTATTTATGTGTTAAGGATATGGGTAAAAACATATAATATGTGAATTAGCTAGATTTTGATATATGTGTCACTAGTCCTTTAGGCCTTGTGGAAATTATCCTATCATGATATAGGGAAAAGAATTCTCGGCTGATTTAATTGAGTTACCATTCTGTGAATTTGATTTAATACTCGGTATGGATTATTTAACTACGCAACACGTAGTAGTGAATTATAGGGCAAAGATAATGGTACTTAAAGATGCTGAAGGTAAAGAAATAGTAGTGTAGGGTATTCAATATAAACACCTTGCCAGAAATTGATTAGGTTGTTTATTGATACAAGATGGTAAGGTGGTAGCATATGCAATAAGGAAATTAAAGCCTCATGAATAAAACTACCCTACGTATGACTTAGAGTTGACAACAGTAGTATTAACTCTGAAAATATGGCAACACTACTTATACAGAGAAAAATGTTGGATCTATACAGATAACAAAAGTCTCAAATATCTGCTTACACAAAAAGACCACAACCTAAGATAGCATAAATGGTTGGAATTGTTGAAAGACTATGATTGCATAGTTGACTATCACTTAGGCAAGGCTAATGTGGTAGCTGATGCTTTGAGTCAAAAGATGATGGCAACCTTAATGCTACAACAATACAAAAGGAAATTTACACCAGATGAAGCATTGATAGCTCAATTAAGAGTGCAACACAACATGAGACAAAAAAACAATGGATGCTTAAAAAAGTGATGAAAAATTACAGCAGATAGCTTAGTTGTAGATGAAGGAGGCCAATCAGAATATTCAATAGGAGGAGATGGAAGTGTGTATTGTCAAAATAGGTTATGTGTACTAGATGGTCAAGAGTTAAAGAAACTTTTGTTATGTGAAGTGTATAACACAGTTTTTCACCATACAACTTGGCGGTAATAAGATTTACCAAGACTTGAAATACTTTTAGTGGTGGCCCGAAACGAAAAGGGATTTATTAAAGTATGTTTCTAAGTGCTTGACTTGTCAACAAGTGAAAGGTATACACCAATTTCCTTTAGGGTTGTTGAATCCCATCCCAATTCCATTATGGGAATGTGATAATATCACTATGGATTTTGTTATGGATTTACCCCTCACCCAAAGGAAACATGATGCAGTGTGGGTGATTGTGGATAGATTGACCATGATAGCCTGTTTCATACCAGTTCAGCAAGATTATTCATTGAAAAAGTTAGCTGAATTGTAAATAAAATTGTTTAGCTGCATGGAATCCCAGTGTTGGTAATTTCTTATATAGATTCAAGATTTACATCTAGATTTTGGAAAAGCTTACAATAGGCTTTGAGTACAAAACTCTACTACAATCGAGCCTTCCACCTATAAATGAATGGGCAATCTGAGAGCGTTATACAAGCACTGGAGGATAAGTTATAAGGATGCATCCCAAACATTCCAAGAAGTTGGGATAAGTACCTTGCTTTAATGGAGTTTGCATACAATAATAGTTATCAAGCTAGCATTGGTAAGGCACCCTATGAAACTTTGTATGGTTGAAAATGTAAAACTCCAATCTGTCGGACCAAATTAGCAGAGAATAAGATGATTGGTCCTAATATTATCAAAGACATTAAGGAGAAGGTGCAAATTATCAAGCAAAGATTGAAAATAGGAAGTGACAGACAAAAATCATATGTGATTCTGAAGAGGAGAGATTTTGAATATGAAGTTATTAATAAAGTGTTCTTAAATGTGTCACCTTAGAGAAAGGTTCCATAATTTGGAAAGAAATGGAAGCTCAGTCCTAGATTTATTGGTCCATATGAAGTTATGGAACTAGTTGGACCTGTTACATACAGATTGGCACTTTCTTCAGAGTTATCCAAATTGCATGACATTTTTCATGTTTTCATGCTTTAGAGATATCGATTAGATGAATCTAATATAGTGGCACTGCAAAAGATAAGGGTTCGACTTGATTACTCATATGATGAAAAATCAAAGGAAATCTTTACTGGAGAAGTCAGACAGTTACAAAAAAAGCAAATTCATTTGATTAAGGTGCTATGGCAAGATCACAGCATAGAAAAAGCAAATTAAGAACCTGAACCAGATATAAAAGCACAGTATCCGCAACTTTTCAAATCAAGTGTGAATTTTGAGGATGAAATTCTTTTAAGGGAGAGAGAAATTTGAGGCCCCTACTTATGCCCTAAAAGAATTATATATGTGTTTAAATGATAATATGATTGATATATGCTTGATTAGTCAATGCATTGTAGATCAAGACTTAAAGGTAATTTTTTTAAGAGAAAAGGGAAATATGTTCATTTCACATTAAGCATGCATATGCATAATTAAAAGGAAGTGTAATGCAAGGGATTTAAATTGAAATAAAAGAACTCAACGATGGAGGGAACTAAGTGAGGCTCACCTAAGGCCTACATGTAGGCTTATAACGTGAGCCCACCTAGCCCTCTCTAAAGGATTCATGAGAAAAACAAAAAAAAATCATAAAAAAGGAAGCCTTAATGGTTGGCCACTTTGAAAGACCCAATTTCAGCCATTTCTACCTAAGATAACCAATCTCACCATAGAAATAATCCCTAATTTTGGCTATTTGGTTTGTGAGTGTGAGATAGAGAGTTTAGTAGTTAAACAATACTAAGGTAATGAACTCCCTTCTTTTATTCTTTTATCCCATATGTTAGGGACTAAACTTTGTGAAGTAAAAGGTTGTTCATATCTATAAATTATTACAAGTATAAAAAGAAGGAAATAAGAAGAAAGAGAGAGAAGTAGAAAGAGATTTATTAAAGCATTATGTGGCATCACAAAGGTATGGGAACTTCTAGCATCTTTGTGTATGTGTTTGCTATTGTATAATGCATTGAAATGGTGTGATAGATGTATAAAAGGGTTATAAACATGAATATAAGGTTTAATTATGCATAAAAACAAAAGTATATGAGTTGTTCCTAAGATGACAAAATTATGTCTTAGGGTTTAGTTGGCCTAATAAGACTATTTTGCCTATAACTTGAGTTTTAGGACCCCAAATTGAGTAATTTTAGCTGGGATAGAAACTAGAATCATAGATCTAGATTTCATATGCAGAAGTCTAACTCTGCCTCTAAGCCTTTTGAAATTTAGCTTGAAAACTGAAAATGTATGTTGCCCTGTTATTGGGAGCAGTCTATAGTATTTTACGAATATATTGATATTTAGAATTTTAAATGAGATGATTTTTAATGATACAGAAACTATAAATATGTATGAACAACTTTGTAGAAGATCACTTTGCCCAAAAAATTCATTTGGCATGTCAAAAGTTCATCACAATATAAGGCAGAATAGCTACCAAAATCAACTTGGTAAGGACACTCATCATCCCTACTGACTGGATCATATGCATATATTCTAACTAAACATTTTCCATGACATATAAATATTTACATTACTAACCTATATATCAACTGCATCTATTAATAGATTTAATGTTGTTATTAGTTATTAAGTCATTCCTTTTATTTCTTGGGTACATTTCTAGTTTATTAATACAGTGAAACAATAGTTTATTTCCATCCCATGAATCAAATTAAATTGTATACACAAGCTGTGAGTTCATAATTCAATTATTCTTACATGCAAGGAGTCATGCATGTCATTTATCAATGACAAGTAATGAACATATAACTATAAGAGTATGTGAACTAGCAAATATGATTATTGAGAAGAAATTAATAATGCACGAGTTCATATGCATATAGCTTATAGTCTTAAGTATAGAAAGTGTTATGAAATTACAACAATAATTACATACATGCGATATTAAAATACTATATCTGCATATTTAAATTACAACTTCATCAGTAACATATTTTTGATCCATGATACAGGGATTCATAATTATGTAACATGTTGGAATATTTTAAGTAAAAAGATGCATAGGATATATACATAGTGAATGGTATACTTATGCATTTTTATAATGATATATATACATACGCACACTCAAATCACATGTACATATACCAATATCGGTAAATGTTATAGTATTGTAACTATATTCAATCATATGATAACATGAAGGTATAAACATTCATGCATATTTATACTATTCCAATTAAACATCTATAGTCATGTCTATTCATGTGTAAGTCATATGAATACATTAGCTTTACATTCATTGATTTCTATATAACAAAATACTATCATTCATACATGTGGTTTTATAACATGCTATGCCTTCATTTACATGGTTAAATTACTCTAAAATCATACAAATACTCGTTGGTTACATTTTAGTATCAAAAGATCATATATAGAGCAAAACAATGGAGGCACATGGTGGAGACAAAATGGTCTCTACAATGTACTTTAACTCATCAATAGTACAGAAAGGTGTACATAGCTCAAAACAATCTGTCTCTACCATGTACAACAAAGAAATTTCAATATAGAAGGGTGTATAGGGATGAGACAAATCTGTCTCTATCATGTGCCTATATTTTTCTTTAAAACAGAAGGGTGTACTAAGACCAAATGGTCTCTACTATGTACATTAGTCTATCAAAGAAATTCTCAATTGCAAAATTCTATAATGGCATGTCCCCAACACCTCAACAAAAGTTGTTTACTATACAATATATTTCTAACATTATGTCTCTTTATACATTTAATTATCAAATCAACCTGAGAACATCTTATTAAATCTCTAAATTCCAAGTTATTCACAAAGTAGAGTATTGTATATTTATTACTAAAATGGCCATTTTTGTTGTATTTTAATTGTCTTCCTTAGCTCATTGATTCATTAGGAGTAAACTTAAATTTATCTAGAAGGAGATAAACATGTAAATCTAGTCTTCTTTCAATTGGAATTACACACATGCTCATTTTAAAGCTCTATTTTTAAGCTATCATTTGCTTTGACCCAATATTCCTTAAAATTATCGCATGTAGAACCATCATCTATCTCATTAACCCAACTATTAAATAATACCATTCCAATTCATCTCAAAGAAAACACATGTAAAGTGATAGAAGTTCCCAAAACTGACATGCAATTCTAAAAATGCATTCTTTAAATTCTCTTTCTCTCTACTTTTTATTCCTTGTCTTTGCTTACTTCTCCTCTTAAAGACATCCTTCATCAAACTCTCCTTACTTGTGTAATAATAGAAATTTAAGGGTGCTCTTTAGGGTGGAAAGGCTGGCTTCTACTAGAAAGAGTGTGTGTGTAACACCCTCTACTAACAACCTATTTCTATCATCAATCAATTATCATTAGCCAATTTTTATTCTATTTTCTTGTCCTTTAAATCAGTTAACAGATAACTATGCATGTTATCACTTACATGTTTTACCTCAACAAACATTACTATTCATATATGTGTGTGTGTGTGTGTCTGTGTGTCTGTGTACATGCATGTGTCTGTGTGTCTGTCAACAAAAGTAAGAGCTTATCATGAGTACATGCTTATACTATTTTAGTTAAAAAATTGAACCTTATACAATACAAAATTATCATTTACATATACATTCTTACTTTTATACCATTCTTAAAACAATAAGCTATACAAAAGATAAACAAGGACTTCATACATCCAACTTCTCTTTAAGACTTGTGTTGGCCTTCTTGATGCATATTATGTCCCTGAGCAAAATTCTTAATTGAAGAACCTACACAGATAAACAACATGTGATAAGCTATAAAGCTTAGTGGGGAACAAATCATTATGAATAACCACTCACAACAGTCGTTGCCAAACACTCAACAAGTATAATTTATTACATAGTATTCATAATAATAATAAGAGTCAAGTTCATAATTAAGAATAATGAACACAAATTAATAAATATATTAGCACAATTTAATCATACAAGTTTATTGAAATCATTTATGTATTTTAGCATTTAATACATTTCTTGTAATATGCCTGCCCAAGTTCTATGAGTGTGGATAATGGGAACTATGGAAACTCATAGGTATCAGTCATATAAATACCCAAGGCTATTAAATTTCATGGATATCTGAAGATATCAATCCTATGACCTAATAGGTGAAGACTATGGTCCTAAACGGGGACAACTGTGGGCCCAAATAGGGTCAGACTATAGCAGCTACAACTTTTACCTCATTCGCATGCCTATTTATCAACAACCAAACTCTAAATGCATGCATTAAACCATTTCCATACACATTTCATTTATTAAGCTCAAACCTTTGTTGTATAATCATTTATATATATTGAAAGTATTCACTTAAAAAGGTGAAATTGTGAAGTTAGATGTAAGAGAAAATTTTTAAGCCAATTAGGAGAAAATTTTAACATAAAGAGAATAAATATAAAATTTATGAATCTGGCAATTTACTTAAGATATTAAGAAATTAATTGATTTAATTGCATGGCATATATATGTTAAGTGAAATTTTATGTAAATGTATCCACCACTAAACGACTATATTGCTTAGCAGGTAGTTTATTGTGACTACGCATAGGGACAGGGATGGCCAGCTGACACTGAAGACCACTAGTGGCATGTACAGAGTAGGAAAACTGTTGTTACATTTTGATTGTAAATATTTTCCAAAAATTTTCAAGTACCTTATGAAGTTATCTGTAATAACTTATGACCACTGTAAAATTTACTGTTGACGTGTTTGAAGAGATGCCTTTAGTTATTTATATGATGAGCTATATTGAAGTGTTGTGTTGATTGTTGAAGTTTGGGAGTTGGAGAAATGATATTTAGGAGTGTATTTTCAATATTGCAGGTTTTGGCAGTATGAATATTAAGCCATCATGCTGTCGGACTTTTCTCAAACTAAATAACAAATTAATTGTAGAAGAAATGTTAATAAAATAATACAGACTTGAAATTGTATAGAGGATGTTACATTTAATGGTATCAAAGCATGGTTTAGGTGGTCCTAAGATTGGAGTTAATGCGTAAAATGTGATGTTAACCGGGAGAATGGGTGGAAATATAATAATGATACAAGTGCATGCCACTATATTGTGATATAAATGCTGGAATTGAATTTTACTTGTCCTTTGTGTATTTCAGTATCGACTATGGCTTCCAGCTCCAGACAAATTGCTAAAATAACTAGTGATGCTAAGAGTGAGGCTCCTACGAGCCCAGAAACACCGAAATCAATACCGAGTACTAGATCGCAGTAGCCTACCTAGCACATTCCTGCACTAGTGCCATAGACTCGTCTGCCTCCTACACCAACTGATGTTATGCAGATGATGGCAGAGTTCTTTTAGAGATTTCAGCCTCAGCAGCAGGCACCACCATAGCCATCAAATAGGTCTATACTAGAAAAATAAAAAAGATTGGATGCAGAGGACTTTTATGGCAGAGAGCCAATCATAGCTACCCAAGCAGAAGAATGGCTTGATTAGATGGAAAGGTTGTTCCAAATCACACATAGTCCATTAGAAGAAAAGCTTGAGGGAGTAGTAGCATTATTCCAAGGACCGGCATACATATGGTGGGACACAATTAGATGTCATACACCACCAGAGCAGGTTACCTAGGACTACTTCTACAAGCATTTTTAGGATAAATATATGGGCAGAGAGTATCTGAGAGCCATGAAGGAAGCTTTTTCGTGACTATGCCAGGGTACACGGACAGTTTAGGAGTATGATCGAGAATTTGAGAGGCTAAGTTTCTATATGAAGGACTATAAATTCCCTCCAGAAAAGATGTGTTAGCTTTTTGAGAGAGGTCTCCATACTGATTTAAGAAAGGTCTTAGCAGTATGAGAATACATAAATAGGAAGGAGCTACTAGATGCAGCTATTAAAATAGAGACAGTTCAGCAAGAAGAAGTGAGGAGGCGAGTCAGATTCTAGCAAAGAAGAAGGCCAGCCCCAGGAGCATCGGGTAGTGGGTCCCGTAAGAGAACCAAGGGTCCTACAGTAGCTCCCCCATAGGAGTCCTTAGGCATACCAGCAATGAGTCAGCACACCATAGCATAGGCACCTCCCTCTATTATATCAGGGGGCAGTGCCCCATGGGTCCAGAGTTTTAGTAGACTAGAGGTGCCAGTTTGTGAGCATTATGGGAGAAAACATGCAGGGGAGTGTTGGAGACTGACAGAAGCATGTCTGAGTTGTGGATCTCTAGATCATTTACTGAAGAATTTCCCTAAGACATCGATGCAGACTATTGCATCAGCTGTACAGACTACTATTGGCAGACAAGGTGCTCCTTCAACCCGAGGTCAAGGTAGAGGTGGACCCAATGGGGCTGCATTCACCAAAGGCAATGCCCCAGCTCCTCCAGCTTCAGGTAAGCCATCTTTGGCCAGGGCTTATACTGTCAGAGCCTAGGAAGAACAGGATGCTCTGAATGTGATTATAGGTAAGTTTTACCTATTTGATCATACTGTTTGTGCATTGATAGATCTCGGCTCTACACATTCATATTGGAGCACTAAAGTTGCATAGGGAAAGGGATTAGAAAAAGCATAGTTAGATTAAGATATTCTGGTAAGTATCCCTTTAGGGAATAGTGTGGTTGTGAACAAAGTATATAGGGGTTGTCCTATCCAAATACAATAGATTACCTTCCATGCAATTTGATTAAAATTTCATTCCATAAGTTTGATATTATCCTAGGGATGGATTGGCTCCATAAACACCATGCAATTATTGACTGTCATTTAAAAAGGATTACCTAAAAACCCCTGGAAGGTCAGGAAATTCGTGGTTATAGGAGAACGATCTAACTTCTTATCTAATGTCATCTCAACCACTGCAGCATATAAATGTATTAAAAATGGCGTGTGCGGCTTACTTGGCTTTTGTTGCTAAATCTAAGGCTCAGAAGCCGCAGGTTAGTGATGTACCTACGGTTAGAGACTTCCTAATGATTTTCCTAATGAATTACTAGGATTACCCCCTTGTGAGGAAGATTAAATTTAGCATTGATGTGTTACCTAGTATAGCACTTATTGCCATGGCCCCTTACCGTATGGCACCAGCAGAATTGAAAGAACTGATGATTCAGCTACAAGAATTGTTAGAAAAAGGATTCATCCGTCCAAGTGTTTCCCTTTGGAGAGCCCTAGTGTTATTTGTAAAGAAGAAAGATGGGTCTCTCAGACTATGAATCGACTATAGACAGCTGAATAAAGTCACCATCAAAAATAAATATCCATTGCCCAGAATTGACGATTTGTTCTATCAACTGAAGGGTGCCAGTACATTTTCAAAAATTGACTTAAGATCGGGCTATTACCAGCTTGGAGTAAAGGAAGTAGACATTCCTAAAATTGCTTTCTGTATGAGGTATGTGCACTATGAATTTGCAGTTATGCCTTTTGGTCTCACTAATGCACCGGCTGCTTTTATTGATTTGATGAATCATATTTTTCATCCTTATCTGGATCAATTCGTAGTGGTATTTATTGATGACATCCTAATCTGTTCTAAGACACCAGAAGAACATGATTGACATTTAAGAATTGTACTACAGACACTGAGAGATAAACACTTATATGCTAAATTCAACAAATGTGAGTTTTGATTGAATGAGGTTGCTTTCCTTGGTCACGTAGTGTCAGCCGAAGGCATCAAGGTAGACCCTACAAAAATTGAAGCCGTACTTGATTGGAAGCCACCTAAAAATGTTTCAGAAGTCCAAAGCTTTCTTGACTAGCTTGATATTACAGGTGATTTGTGAAATGATTTTCTATAATAGCCTCCCCACTCACTAAGTTATTACAGAAAATGTCAAATTTGAATGGATTGAGAAATGCTAACAAAGCTTTGAGAAACTAAAAAGCATGTTGACTAAAACTCTCGTTCTTACTCAACCCATTTCAGGTAAACTTTATATCATTTGTAGTGATGCCTCTAGGACTAGATTAGGGTGTGTACTTATACAGGAAGGAAAGGTAGTGGCATATACTTCTAGACAGTTAAAGCCACATGCAAGAAATTACCCTACCCATGATCTGGAACTAGCAACCATTGTGTTTGCTTTGAAGACATAGAGACACTACCTATATAGGGAGAAGTGCTATATTTATACCGACCATAAAAGTCTGAAATACTTGCCTATACAAAAAGAGCTCAACCTATGATAGAGACGGTGGCTAGAACTCATCAAGGACTATGATTGCTTGATTGACTACCATCCTGGCAAAGCAAACATGGTAGTTAATGCACTCAGCAGGAAGTATTTTATGGCCCTACGAGCTATGAAAGTGAGATTAAATGTAGCATAGGATGGAGCACTTCTGGCTGAAATGAAAATGAAACCAGATTGGCTTCAACAAGTAAAGGCTGCTCAGAGACATGATGAAAGGCTAACCTCCATTATCTCCCATCCTCAGACATGGGTAGGTAAAAGCATTGAATTCTCTCTGGGTCATGACGATTGCTTATACTGTAACGGCAGGATATGTGTACCCAGTGATGTAGAATTAAAGAAAAGCATTTTGATAGAAGCTCACAATAATCCCTATGCTATGTATCCCGGCAGCAATAAAATGTATCAAAAACTAAAGAAATCATACTGGTGGCCGGGGATAAAAAAGGAGATAGTGGATTTTGTAACAAGATGTTTAACTTGTCAATAGGTTAAGGCTAAACATCGAGTACCTTTGAGACCATTATATCCTATCACTATACAAGAATGGAAATGGGAACAGATCACTATGGATTTTGTGTCTAGTTTACCACTTACAAGAAAATAACATGACTCCATCTAGGTGATTATATGACTAAGTTAGCTCACTTTCTCCTAGTGAGATCGAATTTCTCTTTATTCAGACTTGCAGAAATTTATGTGAATGAGGTTGTGAGGCTTCATGGTGTTCTAATATCCATAATTTCTGATAGAGACCCATGGTTTACTTCTAGATTCTGGCAGAAACTTCAAAAAGCATTGGGAACCTGCTTAAATTATAGTACAGCCTTTCACCCACAGATATATGGCCATTCCGAGCAGGTTATACAGATATTGGAAGATATGTTACGATGTTGTGTACTAGAATTTGAAGGCAGTTGGGAGAGATATCTTCCATTAGCTTAATTCTCCTGTAACAACAGCTACTAGTCCAGCATTAAAATGGCACCATATGAAGCATTGTAAGGGAGAAAATGTAGAACACCTTTATGCTAGACAAAATTGAGTGAAAGTAAGTTAGTAGGACTCGACTTGATCAAAGAAATGAAGGAAAAGGTGAAACTAATCAGAGATAACTTGAAAGCAACAATAGATCAACATAAGTCATATGCATATTTGAAGAGAAAAGGCATAGAATTTAACGTAGGAGATAAAATATTTCTAAAATTTTCACCATGGCGAAAGGTTCTCTGATTTGGTAAAAAGGGAAAGCTTAGCCCTAGATTCATCGGGCCTTATGAGGTAATACAGCACGTGGGACTAGTGACGTACAGGTTAAAACTACCCTCTAAGTTAGAGAAGATCCATGATGTATTCCATATTTCTATGTTAAGGAGATATCATTTGGATCCTTCTCATGTTATCACATTAGAAGGAATACAGTTGAGCCTAACTTGTCTTATTTGAAGAACCGATGAGGATTTTAGCACGAGAAACTAGGCAACTGCGGAATAAACATATCCCATTAGTCAAAGTGCTTTGGACACGCCACAATGTGGAAGAAGCTACCTGGGAACCTAAAGTGGCAATGAGAAAACAGTAGCCCCACCTCTTCAATCTAGATAAATTTTGAGGATGAAATTTTATTTCAGGGGGGCAGTACTGTAACACCCCAATTTTTGCTTCATCTCAAGCTTTATTTCCTTAAATCACAAGCTCTAATCACAACCTAATACTCATAAATTCATTCCCTTCAACTTGGAAAAGGATTTCTACCAAAAAGAGGCTAAGAAATTAGGGATTTAAGGTAAAAACCCTAAGGTAAGATTTTGCGATTTCTTGAGTTTTAGGTTGAATTTAAAGGGTAAGTTTCATAGGCATATAGAGTTGGGCGAGGGTATTACATTAGTGATTTTAAATTGATTAAAAACATGCGTTAATCTTGTGATTTTCTATATTGCAAATTTGGCCTAAAAAGGAAAATATAGAGGAAGGGAAGAACCAAAGAGGAAAAGGAAAGGAAAAGGAAAATTAGGTGGAGAATAGCCTAATTGAGGTTAGTGGATGCAATCTACATTAAATTTCACTAATTTAATTAAATTTTCTATGATTTTTCCATTATGTAACTATGGAAAATTGCATAAAATGGTGAAATAATTTCATATGACTTGATATAATGGTAAATTACATCATTAGAAATATGAATTAAAGGTGGAATTAAAGTGGAAGCTAATGGGACTTTGATGGTCGAATGCAATACCTTAGGTAACCCATTATGTTTTGATGTTTAATTGAATAATCAATGACAATTAAGTGAAATAAGGTGTAGGAGAGGTGATGGCATTGATTAGAATAAAAAAAATGAATATGTACACCTATTATGTAAAAGTTACATAATGGGTAAAGTTAATGAAACTTGGGAATTTTCATATAATATTAGCATATATCATTATATTGTGATTTAAAAAGAGCATAGAAATAAATATGACATAAATTGGGAAAATAAAACCAGGTGGATGTGAAAATTTATGTGTTGGTCGAATATGGTACCTTAGGGTACCTTAGTGTAATTTTACTTTTAATTGAATGATTGATGATCATTTAATGGATAAAGGTATGAGAAATATAATAGAGGTGATTAGAGTGAAAAAATAATAAATGTACATTAATGTATGTAAGTGTACATAATGATGGAAGTTGGTGAACTTTAAGAATTTTAAGGTAAACTAAGTGTATTACATCATAATGATGCTTGAAAGGCATATAGAAATGTATATGGCATAAAAAGGAAGAATAAATCAATATGTAAGCGTGAGGCCCTTAAGTGGCCGAATTGTATACATGTGTATAATGCCATGTTTTAATTATATTTTTCTAATAATATGTGTATAATTGTGAAATGTATAGTTAATGAGCTTGAATGAATAGAAATGAAATTATGATAATGTTAACATACTATGTTTGGTATGTAGAATGGTGTAAAAATAAAATTAAGTAAGAAAATATAATAATTTTATTATGCCCTTAGTGCTCAGTGGGTAACCCAGGATCCTAGGATAGTATGGCTAGCCATAGGAGCACTTACCTCGCGGTATTTTGTATACTATACAGTTGTTTTACTGTCACTCCACTACTGTACTGGGTAAGTAAAATCACACTGTTAGCTAGCTCATTATACCAATATACTGGGGAGTAGCATCATACCATAGTGGATGGTTGCTCCTACCTACTGGATTTGCTCATCCACTTATTCGGTTCATGGTTTTCCTACTATCTACAACTAAGGGGAAAATGGTAATTTTACATGAAACTGTGAAAAGGGGTATTTATGGTCCTTAAGATATAAAAATGTGAATAAGAATGAAATAAGGTGAAAAATGAGGTATATATGTTCAATAGGGGTAAAAACATAATTACGCAATTAACTGAGGGAAAAATGGTCAAACTGTGGTAAAAATGTGGTTAAGGTGGTCAAGATGGGTAATTTGACTAAAAAGGGAAAAACCATAATTAAGGAAAGTTATAAGGACCAAAGGATAATTTTTCCATCTAAGGAAAAATTTTAAGGGCTCAAATATAATTTGTGTAATTAAAGCAAGTAAAAATCAAAGGGAGTCAACCAGGTCAAAATTGGGTCCAAATTAAAAAAGTCAAACTTCAAGGGTATAATTGAAAGTATTCACTTAAAAAGGTGAAATTGTGAAGTTAGATGTAAAAGAAAATTTTAACATAAAGAGAATAAATTTAAAATTTATGAATCTGGCAATTTACTTAAGATATTAAGAAATTAATTGATTTAATTGCATGGCATATATATGTTAAGTGAAATTTTATATAAATGTATCCACCACTAAATGACTATGTTGTTTAGCGTGTAGTTTATTGTGACTGCGCGCAGGGATTGGGATGGCCAGCTGATGCTGAAGACCAACAGTGGCATGTACAGAGTAGGCAAACTGTTGTTACATTTGGATTGTAAATATTTTCCAAAAATTTTCAAGTACCTTATGAAGTTATTTGTAATAACTTATGACCACTGTAAAATTATTGTTGATGTGTTTAAAGAGATGCCTTTAGTTGTTCATATGATGAGCTATATTGAAGTGTTGTGTTGATTGTTGAAGTTTGGGAGTTGGAGAAATGATATTTGGGAGTGTTATTTGAATATTGCAGGTTTGGACAGCATGTATATTAAGCCGTCATGCTGCCGAACTATTCTCAAATTAAATAACAAATTGACTATAGTAGAAGTGTTAATAAAATAATACAAACTTGGAATTGTATAGAGGGTGCTACAAGAACACACTAGTGGTTGACCCCCACTCTACCTTACTGATGTTTCTCTACCAAATCTAGATACTGTATATGATCCTTGAGGTCTTCCCCTAGTAGCAAAACTATTAACAGACTCAACTAGCTGATTCCCCTACTCTCCTCTAGGTCTCTTCCTAGTTGAAGATCCACCTCTAGCTCCACTCCTTCTCTGTTCCATTTCTCTCTTAGGTAGCTCATTCTTCTGTACACAAATGGTTGCTTGAATGTGTTCATAAAAATTCATAGATGGCAAAGATGTAGGTCCAATTAGCTTTTCTTTGATTCGGTCATTCAATCCATCTTCAAACATTTTGACACTTGAAAGATTCAGTTAGCATCGACTCCTGAATAGATTTACACAAATGGCTGAACTCTTTCTCATATTCTATCATGGTCATAACTCTCTGTTTTGAGCTCAAAAACTACCTCAGCTTTTCTTCTTTATATTCTATTAAGATTCTCCAACAAAAATTTTGCTTCATCAAATTGCTTTAAAGTAATGCCTAAGAATTCTTTCACACCATGCTTTCTAATCTCAGCTATTGGAGCTTTACGTACGGTTATCCTTTTTAAAATTTGAGTGATATATTGGGAAATCTTCAACAACACTTCCCCAAGAATGGCCATAGCTATATCATCCCGATTTGAAGTTTAATATCCTAAATTGGAAGGATTTGTTCAAACAAGCAAATTACTTTCAGCCGATTCTTCGATAGCTTCCTTAGATCTCTTTATCTACTGTCTAAAATAAAAATAGGGACATATGCATTAGTCCAACATCAAAATCTACCATATAACATAATCTGAGACTCCTATTGATTAGAAACAACTACACCTATGCTTTGATACCAATTGTAACACCCTCTACCAATAACCTATTTCTATCATCATTCAAATATCATCAACCAAGCTTTTTTTTGTCCTTTAAATTGGTTAACATCTAACTACACATGTTATCACTTATATGTTTTACCTCAACAAACATTACTATGCATATATATATATATATATATATGTGTCAACAAAAGTTAGAGCCTATTATAAGTACATGCTTATAATGTTTTAGTTACAAAAGTGAACATTATACAATAAACAATTATCATTTACATATACATGCTTACTTTTATACTATTCTTAATATAAGAAGTTATACAAAAGACAAACAAGGACCTCATACATCTAATTTCTCTTTAAGACTTGTGTTGGCCTTCCTGATGCAGATTATGTCTTTGAGCAAAAGTCCTAGCAAAAGAACCTACACAAATAAACAACTCATGCTAATCTATAAAGCTTAGTGGGGAACAAATCATTATGAAGGACCACTCATAGCGACTGTCGCCAAACACTTAACAAGTTATAATATAGTATTCATAATAAAAACAAGAGTCGAGTTCATAATTAAGAATAAAGAACACCACTTAATGAATATAGTAGAACAATATAATCATACAAGTTCATTGAAATCCTTTATGTATTTTAGCATTTAATACATTTCTTTTAATTTGCCTAACCAAGTTCTATAAGTGTGGATAATGGGACCTATGCATACACGTAGGTATCAATCATATAAATAACCGCGGCCATTAAATTTCATGGATATCTGAAGATATCAAACCTGTGAACCCAATGGGTTAAGATTATGGTCCCAAACGGGTACAACTGTTGACCCAAATGGGTTCAGACTATAGCAGCTACAAATTTTACCCTATAGGCATGCTTATCTATCAATAACCAAACTCTAAATGCAGGCATTAAATAATTTTAATACACATTTCATTTATCAAGCTCAAACCTTTGTTATATATATATATATATATATATATATATATATATATATATATAATCATGTATAATTGTACAATTCTCGATTTCTATTGAAATACTAATCCATCACAGTGTATGTCTATGCACATATAAGTATCTATAAATGATCATAATAGTGTGGCTTTGATCATTGACATAAATTACCATTTTCGTATTCTTCATAGTACACTTGAATTAACTTCAAAACATATGTTTATATAATTTCAATCAGAGTATAAATAAATTCTTAACCAAGTATTCACATAGGTTTATGTACTATATTAGTGTTCTAAATTAACTTAGTGTATTTGCAGTTCCTTTCATCATAACTCATGTTAGGAATACATTTGGTCACTTTGGACTAAAAGATTAGCATTTAAAAAGCAAGAAAATAAGATATGGGCCTATGCTGAGTTGTCACGGGTGTGATGACTCGTTACAGAGACCAAAGGTGCTAACTTGTTAGAAAGGTGCCGACTCGTGACAGGATAGCTTCCCTACTTCCTTTTTCTTTTTCATTTTTGACTTACTTCTAGCCAAGTTCAGACATGATAGTCTTCAACAAAGTTCTAGTTTATGTATCATTAAAAATCACACCATTCTCACTTTTAAATTTCAAGATATTCACAAAATACTAAATACTGCTCCTAATGAAAAGGCAATAGCTAAGTTTTAATAAGTTTAGAGGCAAAGTTACACTTTGACTTCTTCAGATGAAATCTTGGTATGTGAGTATAGTTTCTAACCCAACTGAAATTAATTAATTTTCTATTCTAAAACTCAAGATATAGACAATACAATCCCGCTGGGTCAAGTGAACCCAAAGACAAATTTTTGCCATCTTAGGGATATCTTCCTTATTTATATTCTCATTGCAACACCTCCAAAACCTATGTATTTCCTTAACTATAAATGCCATTTAAACTTAAGGTTACCTTTTGGAAACATTTAAATTTAAGAATTTCAGTAAAATAGAGCAACATACTCTTAAAGAAAGATGTGAAGCAATGTTGTGATTCTAACATGGTTTCTTTTATTACATTAAGAATAGAATTAAGCTTGAACTTCATAGACAAGTGAATTAACTTCCTTTCAATTAGGAATTACACAATTACAATTCTATGACTTTGTTTTAAACCATATATTTCTTTGAAATCAAATTAACTTTGTGATTTTAAAATGTAGAATTTAATGATATAGCTCCTTTATCCAATCTCTAATTTCATCTCAATCTTCATAGAATCAACACTTGCAACACCAAAAATTATTATAGTTCCTATAACTCTAATTGCAGTTCCAAGAACTATCCTTCAATCCTTTATTATCTCCTTTCCCTTGCTCTTACTAGCTTCACTTCTACAAAAGATAGTTTCATACATAAATACCCAGTTGTTCCCTCAATGCAAATTTGTTAATTAAGCTAAGAATAGGATGGAGAATGAGATAAAGTTAAAGGATCCCCTTACTTGAATCACCCATTAACCAATTTCATCTCCTCTCAAATTCAAATACTCTAGCAGATTTTAGATATTAAAGAGACAAAAAACTTATTTTTAGAGAGAGAAAGGAAACTCTACCTCTTTCTCTTAGAGTAACTGACCACACTCCTTTAAATACCTCCACTAATCTTTCTCTCTCTCATGAAAAATCTGGAGAGTCTAAGTGGAGATGAAAATCTAACTTGGCTCCCTCAACTTTTTCCATTTTAAATTCCTTCCATTAATTTATCTTCTTTTTAATATCTATCCCTAATTCTTACTTCTTTTATTTTAATCACACCTTTAATTGCCCTTATTCTTTAATTACACATAAGCATGTCATAATATAAAATGACCAAATTACTCTTTCATCCTTATCTTATATTTCATTTATCAATTTAGTATTTATTAGCTATAAATTACCACCTTAATCATGCATAATCTCCTAGGGTCTATGTTGGGGCCTCATAGAGAGAAGAGTGAAAATAGCGAATTTTTAAAGAGAGAGAGAGAGAAAAGTGGTTCTTTCTTTTTCCTTTTTCCCCTAGGGATGGCTGGCCCTCACAACCTATTTATACCCTAATTCTTTTCCCTTTCTTTCTAATGTAAGCATTATAGAGAGATAAGTGGAGAATGATCTCATCCCATAGCCCACAAGATAAATTCCCACTTAACTCCCTTCTCAATTTCCTATTTAATATTTCTACCCAAACTTCCTTTCTTTTATAATAATTAAAGCCTAAATCATATTTATGTTCCAATTGCACATATGTAAGTCTTAATACAAAATGACTACATTACCCTCTTTCATTCAAAACAATATCCTCTATGTTCTAACTTATAGTACATAAATAATCAAGCAAAAATGAACCTTAATACCATTATAACATATATGGATTCTCCTAAGGCCTATGTTGGTGCCTAACAATTATTATAAAAGTAAACTATATCTTGTACATGCTTGTTTGCTTGGGAATGACTGCTATAAGTTCACATATTAACTACTCCCCATTATTAACTACTCCCCATTATGCTTTATATCTTAGCACAGGTGTTCATCTATGTAAATACTCAAACTGGGATTCTTCAATAGGGATAAAAACTATAACAACAAGGCTAACACCAGGATTAAAAAAGTATGAAGTTGTTATCTTTTTCTTTTGTCTTTGTAAATAACATTTTATACCTAAACAGTTGAGATGTAATAGTAACAAAATGGCTATAAATTTGTAAGGTATAATAATGCTTATTAACAAACTTATCCAATGTGATAATATACTTATCTACGATTTATTATTATTATAAAACCCGTGAAAAAGACTATAATATGCTTAGTTATGTCTGAAATAGTATATATGATAACAAGAATGAAGGATAATTTGTATGAGCATTACATTATTACTACCTATTATATCCCCAAAAATAAATACATTCAAAATTAACAGAATATCAAAAATTAACTAATAAAATGAAACATAAAAAAAAGTAAATCTAAATGCAATACGAAGAAAAATAAGAAAGCAAAAGTGAATCAATTAGGAACATGATTCCCAAAAGCATAACCAATCTTTGAAAAGCACCATATGCACATTAAATCAATTACTCACAAAAAAAATAAGAAAAACCAATCAATTAGCATTTTAAAGGAAAATAATCGTAAAGAAACAAATTGAAATAACACACAAAAGAACTATACTAATTGGCATATATGCATGCAGGAATGAAAATATTCATATAAAAGTGTATAAAATGCCTCAAAAAAACAAATATTGAGAAAAGACAAATAAACATGAAAAAGGATAAAAAATTTAAAAAAAAAAGAAAATATCTAGCCACGAACACCTCCGGAAGGTGACGGATGCCCTTAACCAAAGGAGGGATGGGATGAGAAAAAAGTACCGCAATATCCCATCTATTTCATAATGCTTTCTTCCATCTATTACTCGAAGGACAGATACAGAAAACTAGTTTTCACATAAATATACACAAAAGCCTCAAATAGACCCTAAATATGTTATTTTATCGCCCTAAAGCATGTTTTTAGTTAAATAACATCAAGAAAGAACATTTAAAATAGAATTAAACATAAGGAACATATATGCATCCATAAAAGAAATCAAACTCTAATATATTATTCTAACATATTAACGAATTCAAATCACCATGGAATCTTTATTAACATGCAAATTTAAATGAATATACACAAAAACATATATCAAAAAATCATTAAATAACAAGTATATGGATAAGAATGAAACAGAAGGAAAGAAAGGAAACTCGAAACATTATCCTCAGGATATTCCTATTCTATAGGTTTTGAAATGCAGATCTCTGCTTCGATCCTTGATGCTTTGTGTTTTTAGAAAGAAAGAGTTTTTTGTGTTTTTTTGGTTGAAATCAATCTAGACTTTTGTTCCCCGAGAGAAGAAAAATGATTTTTTCTCTCTCTATGAATTTCGTTCCTTTTTTTCTTTTCTTTTTTTCAAAATCTGACCCCTTTTTACCCCTAATTTTTTATCTTTATACCTTGGGAGGAGTTGGATACTCACCCCAACTCTGTACCTCCAATTATGGAAGGATTAAAATCCCTCCAAATTTGGGAAAATCCTAAAATCATCCTTATCTTCAATTGAAAATTGAAAAAAGTGGGAATTCTAAAAATGCACCCACAAATAAGCATCCATTATGACAGGTGGTCGTCCCTCACACGATCTCTAAAAATTACAAAAATCCCCTAATATATCCTGGACAGGAGGAAAGTGGCCATAGACGATCGTCCCTCATGTGATAGATGACCGTCTATCATGGCTAAAGACCAAATTCAAGGTTTTTAATGCTCTTATGTTAAAACCTCCAAAACACTTGGTAAACCACAAAGTTTTAATGAAAAATGTGAAAAATCTAGGTTAGAGCTTTGAGATTCATATTCTTTATCAGAAATATGTTATTTTCTCATCATCGGGTGACCTTGATCTAGGCTGTCTCGGGTCACGATGTCTACACTATTATTTTACCCCTCAAAGTAAAACCCTTGTCTCCAAGTGATTCCTATTTTTTAAGTAAACTCAATTGATTTTCCACCAAAATGCCCCAATTCTCATTGTGAACAAATTGATTAACAAGTTACATATGGTGATCAAGCATATATAACACATTTAAACACCCAATTGAATTTACATACATTAATAAAGATATAGTTATAAAAGATCAATTCATACTTGCAATCCTAATTAAAAAAACTTAGCCTAAATACATTATGTTCAAAGCAAACAAAATACAATGAAGAGTAATAATCATCAAGCAATAACTAAAGAGAAAAAGAAGGAAAATGGTTGATAACTCTTCAAAAAAGTACTTAGTGATTGAATGACCTCTTTGAATCTTTTCTCTTCCTTGGAGTTTGGTTTTTCCTCATAATTTTTTTGAATTGAATTTTTATTTATTTAGTAGCTTTCTCTTGCCAAAAATAAGGCCAACTGTATGTATTTATAGGCCCCAAAATTTCCAAATTGGTGCCTTTTCAAAAGGTGGTGTAAATATGAAAGGGTATATAAAGGGTTGTGTTGATTGGCCATGGTGATGACTTGGCACACTAGTGCCGAGTTAGGCTGAGTTGGCATAAGGTGCCTCTATAACGAGTTGGTACAGTGAGAATGAGTTAGCACGACTTCTATTTTTTCACGACTCTGCACAACGGGGCACGAGCTGGCACAGAAAGGTTCTATAACAAGTTGGTACATTCGAGAACGAGTCAGTACAGTCTCAAATCCTTCCTTTTTTTCTTTAACCTTCAATTCTTTAAGCCAAAACTCCTATTTTCACTTTAAAACACATAATTGAATAAAAAGAGCCCACAAATACAAAGAAAACAAAAAGGTAACACATAACATAAAAAAATTAACCAAACATATGCATAAAAACTAAGAAAATGAAACATAACTAGCCTAAATAACTATACTATATTACATGGCATCACCTTCTAATAGATATTTTTATGCCACTCCCTATAGTGATTTGTGATCATTATCCCTTCTTGATAAGTAGTGTAATATTTTTTGGCATCACTCGAAATTTCTTTTAATCCTCTAACGAGGGTTTTTATTTTTTTTTCCCTCATATCCGGTAGATTCTATTTATTATCATAGCAATAAATTAAATGGTTTTTCTCTTTAGGAATAAATTCCTATCTTATAGTTCCCATCTTAATAAAGGTTTCCACAGATATTTTAGAATTAGATTCTTCATCCCATTCAAGAGTGATGCACATTGTTCTTAAATAGATTTTTGTTAACTTGGTAATATTTTTTAATATTCAGAGTTGATTTTTAATGGTTACTGGTAAATACTTGATTTCTTCCATATCTTCCCCGGATAGATGGTGTGAATTAATCCAAAATGATATTGTGATGCACGTCAGAGCCATATTCACTTCTGGTTGGGTTTTTGAAGGCCCACTTTTAGAGTCCAAGACCGAATGAGGCTTACTTTTAGTCATAAATTGGTTACTTTCATAATAAAAAGGGTTTAAATCCATATTATTGTTTATAGTTAACCTATGAAGGTATATATTAATAGGCCTAATAGAGATAGGTGTCTTGGATTTGCCACCCAACAAAACATTGGGAAATGATTCTCAACCTCTTGATGCCCAAATAGAGATTGATGTTCGGGACATCACTCTTATTAGACATCTTGGTTAGGTGTTATTTTATAATTGGGTTTTAAAAATTAATCCACTCTTCTTTCTCACATGATGCAAGGCAATAGAATTAAGTAAACATTTGAAGCTAACAATAAAAGTGATAAAAAAGATAAAAAAAAAGAATAAAGCCCTACTTAAGTTATTACATAAGCAAATCATCCAACAATAATCAATAAAAAATATACATACATAAATTAGGGTATTTGTTTGGATTGGGAACATTGTTCCCTCATGCATATTTTACAAAAATCCTCTTTTTATCTTTTGTTTGCCTTTTCAATGGAAAATTGAACATTGGTCCAAGTTTTAAATGAAAGTCCAAGTTATTTAATAGAAATCATTTTGAGTGCCTTTTCCTTTTTAATGCGAATAAAAAGCCCATTTTTTTACTAGCTTATCGATGTATTAACCCTTGTTTGGGTAATTAGCATCAGTTTATCGATGTGTTAACCTTGGATTAACTATCTAATTGGTACCTGAGGCATGTAGAATCAAGACGACTTGATTAAACCTAATTAGCACTTGAGGCATGAAGAATAAAATTATTTAAATGTGTCTTATTAGCACCCGAGGCATGCAGAATCAAATTGTTTAAATGTGTCTGATTACTGCCTGAGGCATACAGAATTGAGACGGGTTAATTGGATCTGATTAGTTCCTAGAGCGTGCAAAATCAGGTTGAGTTGATTAAATCTAATTAGTGCCTGGAAAATGCGAAATCATGTTGCTTGAGTAATACTTGGTTGGTGTCATCAGTAAATATACCAAACCTGCCAATTGTATTGGTTGATGGCCTGCTGTACCCTGAAATAATATTCCACTTAAGGACTTTCTAGCAAATATGCACTTGTGAGGAGTCACTTGTAACACCCTAATCTGATAAACCATTTCACAACTAAACCTAAGTCACTAGTTAAGATATAAACTCAATTGGTATCCTTAAACAAGTATATGAAGTAACATATATATCAAGCATAATGAACACCATTCATTCAATCACTTTATATTAATGTTGTGGTATAAAATATTTTATTTTTATTTTTTTTAAAACCTTTAACTATACTTGATCTCACTCTCTATCTTTATATATTGTGTTGGCCAACCCATTATTGATATCAAACTTGAACAAAAGTCTTGACCTAGGAACCTACACAGGTAAAACCCGTGCTAAGCTAAAATACTTAGTGAAGAGATTTAAACTATACACAATCTTCTATGAAAGTCATCAAATTAGGCGCTAGCACTAAGAGTAAATCAATATAGTTATGAGTTCACCATAAGTAACACTAGATACCATGCTACATTAATTCTAAAATACAAATAAAACCCATCTTGCCTCTATAAGCCATGCAAAAAATACTATGCTTAAGGCCATATCGTGATTTACCTATGTAGCAATTAAGAAAAAAACATTGCGAGTTTATCTTCTCTATGCCTATAAATCAATCTTGGTTACAAAAGTAACTTATATAACTTTCATGTTTTATAAGTCATATGTATAGATATTCTAGGTATTATCAGCATATAACAACCATGTTATACATTCAATCAAAATTATATTCATAAGTTGTGTATGACACATAACAGATTAATAGAATAACACCTATACATAATAGTGATGTTATGCCTTTTTCTATACATTTCTATATATAAAACTTGGATTTTCATGTAAACATAATATGAAGAAGAGCAATTTACAAAGGATTATGTTTCTCGAGTCTTTTAACTTATAATAATACTTTCCTTACTTTAATAATTTAAGCTTGTACTATTAAATCATCTGTATCAGAAGATATCAATGATAATAAGCTTTTAATTCTTGCAACTACTCAATGTATATTAACAATAACACAACAAAGATAAATAAATATCTCCATATACATAAGTCATGCGATTGAATCATATACTCTGAGCATATGTACTTGAGATACAATTAACTATAGTAAAAAACAATCATGTAGTTCAATAATAACATTTGATCAATGTATTAATAAAGCTCAACCATTAACTCAGCATACATAAATCATATATTTGCTTTTCATACTATAAGCATTTAAGCTTAAGAAAGGTTTTAAGCAATTAAGCCAACCATGTATTCAATGAATAACTGTAGATCGCTATTACTTTAATACTTTTACTGTATTTATATTTTAGCCTGCTTAAGTTCCAAGAGTGGATAATGGGAACGGTAGATACTCGAGGATATCAAAACGGTAGATATCTAAGGATATCAAAAACATAGACCCAAACGGAGCCAATAGTATAGTAAACCAGTCAAGCGGACCTAAACGGGGTCAGCTAACAACCTAAATGGGGCTATTCATGATCCAAATGGGATCAACTATAATTTAGACCCAAACGAGATCAATGGTAGCAGCTACAATATCCCTATAGGCGCCTATCTATCCACAACTAAATTATATTCGCAAGCTTAAACTATGCTCAAATACACTTTAAATTATCGAGTTACTCTTTTACAACACAATCTTCCTTTTGTAATATTATATGTAAAAATATAAGATCTTAGTCAATTATATGCACATATGAATGTATCAAAGTCTATTTGTGAACACATATTAAGGTAGCTGTATAATTTCATAAAGCACCATAAGAGTGTGGCCTTTAATAGTAAATAGATCTCTAAAAAGAGGAACATATTTTAACCTTGATAATATGCTTAGTATAAGCATACTATACATGTAACCCACCTAAAGGCATGTGTTTCATCACCAATACATAATATGATACTCATTAACATGTTTTATCCACTTTATATATCATTCCAAACATACAATATGATCTTAAAGGCATATGTTGAATATATTTAATAATAATCATGCTTGCTCAAGCATTCATAATATTGTATTTACAAAAGTGTAATCATATAAATTACATATGCATTTACCATCACTTAAACATATTATCATTATAGGAAAATGTACCTTTATGATTTGCCGTGATTATTTTCCATAAACCTTGTACTTACTTATCTCATTGCACATTCATACCTGATGGGTATATATATTAGGTACATATAATAATAACATATTATAAGGTATAAATTCACTTCTAAATTAAGAATATTACCTGCTTATACCATTCCACAGTGTTTTAATATCGACTCATATATAAGTATAGTCTATATCATATTCACATATATAAATACACAAATACATATAAACATATGCATAAACATGTAAATGCTTCACACTATACCTATGAAAAAGAATTGATATTAGTGCTCTTGCTCCTTTGTATGTTGGTTTTTTTTACCATTGTATATTAATTACATGTTTTCTTGTTAATTATAATGCATTCCCTTTTCATTTTTCTTTCCAAGCATATTGAGCATGTATAAAACAAAACATAATATAAGATAAGCACATAAATTAAATACAAGTTCTATCCTTATATACATCAAAAATATCTAAACAAAGTTCCAAACTCTATAAATACAAAATAATAGATATGTTGTGATGGCCTTGGTCTTTTGTGGTAAGTTAGCCCAGATTAAGGTCTAAAAGCTAAGGGCCTAGGAGGTCTAGCTGGTGCCATAGCCTATGGCACTACTGGGGCTTCTCATCGTCTTGTCTGAACCTAAAATGGAACCCTAGCAAAATGGCTATCAAGGGCTGTAGAACCTATGCTATCACCTCTACCAGTCGCTCTAATCCCTACCCAATCTCAAGGACTGCCCTAGAATGCTGCTCAAGATATCTCATCATATCTCCCCTCAAATACTCAATGTATCTCCTCAACTACTCATTAATCTCTACCACAGCCTATCTACCTTTGAGGACATCAATCTCAATACAAGTACCCTACTCCCTAATCTAGGTGAGTGACTCATTAACCACCTATAGGGTCACCTTAAATCTCTAGCATACAGTCACTAACTCCATTCTGACATCTTGTATGTCAGACTGTAAAGACTGTACTACTACTGGCAATGCTTAAAGAGACTGAACTACTATCAGCAATACCTATAATGTCTGATCCTAGCATTTGATTGTTGGAGTTTAACAGTTACATGAATCGCATACATGAGCGGAATTTTAAAATTTTTTAACCATTAGATTGGATCTTGCCATGAATACACAATATAACTATATGAGAATAAGAAAAATCACCTTTGATTTTTGTTGAACAATTGATTTTACTTCGCATCGGGTTATTGCAAACCACAGTGTCCAAAATCGAACACCTCTAATGAGTAATCCACACTAGAGAAGGATAAATTGAACCAACAAATTGGTATCAAACTAGGGCTGGCCGAAATTCTAAGAAGCTAGCTTGGAGGTGGCGCAAAAGAGAGAGAGAGAGAGGATAAGAGAAAAGGTCTTTCCTTTTTGTTTAATCACTTAACCCTAATTCCTCATTAGTTGGCCTTTTATAGTTAGGTTAAAATTCCAACTCCTTAATGAGATTGGGCTCTTTAAAATTGCTGGAGAGTTATTAATTGGGCCTCTAGAATTAATTATAATCATTTGGGCTTAATTAAATCCAATTTAAACCTTTTCATAAAAGACTATGCACAAAACCCATAAACTAGGCCCTTTGTGCAACTAATTGGATTTAAATACCAAAATGGATTTCAAATCCAACCAAATTAAATATGTGAGTTCCATAAAACTTATGTAACATATATAAATTAATTTGGTGCAAGAAAAAGACCTCTAAGGCCTTCTTTATGGAGTTGGCGTGTGGCCTCTACAGAAGGGCTTCCACACCAGCTCCATTCCTCTGGCCCCTTTATAACTCCTCCAATGGACTTATTAATTAATATATTAGTCCTATAACACTTATAGTATTCCTATAACACTTATAAGACAATAATAATTAATCATGAAATACATTATTTCAATTAGGTCTAACTTACAGAACATTTCTCAAAAGTTCCGCGGATAATTTTACTTGATCATAATTAATTAAACTCTTTAATTAATTATTATCTTATTCACTTTTCTACCCTCATAATAATATCAAATATTATTATCCTTGTCATTTTACCATTTTATCATTTTTCTCTATATGTGTGTGACCTATTGGGTTCCTGTCCATGTTGGCAGTATAATATGTAATTGTGAGTTCTATTCAAAACTCACATGATTTAAACTCCTTTAAATAATTTTATCAATCCCTATTGATATTTTGATACATCATTATACAAGTCATGATTAGCCTCTAGCTAGGCATCATGACTACCCAAATGTGAGGAAAGTCATGTTGTTTGACTATACCCTTCTATAGAAACAGTTACCGTGCAATTACTCCTTTAACCACTCTTATCTCAATTAGATTTTGAGTATGGATTTCTGTCAACTCATATAAATCTAATTATGTATGTTCTATTAATTTAATCATTGTTCCCAAAATGCCCTCCATGGATCTCTATCCATCTTGGCATTTTACTCTGGCCAAGGATTCTCTGGACAAGGTAATTATAGAATCATGTGAGATAACTTCCCTTATTAAATCTGGGATGGTGAATCCTTTGTCAATCACTCAACTATCTTCAAGTAGGTCATGATATACCCAATCTCCTAACTATGTTCACTCCTAGTTGGAAGTAATCAGTTATGGAGTGAAAGTATACCACTTGCTACTTAAGATAACTTTGGTGATCTCAAGTCTAAGGATACTTGCACAACCGCTATGTAGAGATTCCTCACTGACATAGATTTAATATCCATGTGAGGATTCTCTTTATAGGTCTCCAATGAACTTGTTCTTCTAACAAGCATCCACATGTTAGCTTTGATTATCTTCCATAATCACAGTTATGAGAACCACTACTTGAACCATTTAAGAAGCATAACATGTGCTAGTCTGTTCGAATTAACAATGTCCTATCTTGTTTATTCTATGACTAGGGATATTTAGATATTAACACATTTGCATGCAATAAACATCTCATATCATGAACACCTTCATGATTGCCTTTGCACTGTGTTTATAATATCTAGGACTTTATTTATTAATTTAAGATTTACAAACTCATGTATTTAAACATAGCATTAATAAATGAATGATGCCTTTTATTAATAATATAAATTTTATACATATGAAAAACATCCCTATTACATGGGCTCTAGGGCATACTCTCTAACAATCTCCCACTTGTACTAGAACCAATCACTCATATGTCTCAGACCCATGCTATTTATATGGTGATCATGCTTAAACTGGGAAAGTGCTTTAGTGAGGGGATCCGCTACATTGTCATATGTGGGAACCCTTTCTATTTTCACATCATTTCTAGCTACTATTTCCCTTATGAGATGGTAGCATCTGAGAACATGCTTGGATCACTGATGAGACTGTGGTTCCTTTGCTTGTGCAATGGCTCAATTGTTGTCACAATATAAAGGAATCGGATCAACAATGCTAGGCACCACTCCTAGTTCAGTTATGAACTTTTTGATCCAGACTGCTTCTTTGGCTGCTTCTGAAGCAGTAATGTACACAGCTTCCGTCAAGGAATCATCAGTTGTTTCTTGTCTGGAACTTTTCCAACTAACTACTCCTCCTCCCATTATGAACACATAACCAAACTAAGATTTACAATCATCTTTATCAGATTGGAAGCTAGCATTTGTATACCCATTTACTTCCAAATTACCCTCTCCATATACCAAGAATATATCCTTAGTCCTTCTTAAGTACTTAAGGATATTCTTGACAGCTGCCCAGTGTTCTTCTCCAAAATTGGATTGGAATCTGCTTGTGACACTCAAAGCAAATGCTACATCTGGACGTGTACATAACATAGCATATATGATAGAACCAATTGCAGATGCATATGGTATTCTATTCATGTTCTCTCTATCCTCTAGTGTCTGCAGACACATAGACTTAGAAAGGTGTTTCCCATGCACCATGGGTATAAACCCTTTCTTAGAGAGATCCATATTGAACCTCTTCAATACTTTATCTATATATGTACTCTGAGAAAGACCTAGCAACCTATTGGATCTATCTCTATATATCCTTATTCCCATAATATAGGATGCTTCTCCAAGGTCTTTCATGGAGAATTGCTTGGATAACCATCTTTTAACATATTGGAGAAGAGAAATGTTATTTCCCATGATCAATATGTCATCTACATATAGAACTAGGAAGACAATTGCACTCTCACTGACCCTTCTATACACACAAGGTTTAACTTCATTCTGTGAGAAACCAAACTCTTTAATTGTCTCATTGAATCGAATGTTCCAGCTCCTAGAGGTTTGCTTCAATCCATAAATGGATCGTTAAAGCTTGCATACCTTTTCGCCATTTCCTGATGTGAACCCTTCTGGTTGTGTCATATACACATGGTCAGTAAGATTTCCATTAAACAAAGCTATCTTCACATCCATTTGCCAAATCTCATAATCATAATGAGCTGCAATGGCTAAAAGTATTCTTATAGACTTAAGCATCGCTACAGGAGAAAAAGTTTCATCATAGTCAATACCTTCTTTTTTATGATAACCTTTTGCTACTAAGCGAGCTTTATAGGTAACTATATTACCTTCCATGTTGGTCTTCTTTTTGAAGACCCATTTGCACCCTATGGTTTTATCCCTTCAGGTGGTCGAGTTAAAGTCCATACTTTATTCTCAAACATGGAGTCCATTTCAGACTGCGTAGCCTTAAGCCATAAATCACGTTCTGAACTGTTTAAAACTTCTTGATAGCTTGTAGGCTCATTGTCCTCTACTACAATTATGCCTCTATCCGAATCAATGTGAAATCCATATCTCACAGGGATAGAATGCATCCTAGTAGATCTTCTAGGATTTTTTGTATAATCAGGTTCAATTGCAATCTCATCATTATGAAATTCAGTTTCGGGTTCAATCGGTTGATCATTTCTATTTTTGGGTATTGAACTTCAATAAGTTCAATTTTACTCCCACTGTCCTCTCGTAGGAGAAATTTTCTTTCCAATAAGACAGCATGCCTTGAAACAAACACCTTTTGTTCTAAGGGATGATAGAAATAATATCCAAACGTTTTTTTTGGATATCCCACAAATAAACATTTGTCAGACTTAACATCCAGTTTGTCTGACATTGTCCTCTTCACATAAGCAGGACAACCCCATACTTTCATATGAGAAAGCGTGGGTTTCTTGTTATTCCACATCTCATATGGAGTAACATCAACCGATTTACTAGGAACTCTGTTTAACATATAAACAGCAGTTTTTAGTGCATATCCCCAAAAGGACTTAGGCAAGTCCGCTCGGCTCATCATTGATCGAACCATATCTAATAGTGTTCGATTTCTCCTTTCAGATACACCATTGTGTTATGGTGTATATGGTGGAGTCCATTGAGATAAAATGCCATTATCTCTAAGATAATCCTGAAACTCTTGGCTTAAGTATTCTCCACCTCGATCTGATCTAAGTGTTTTAATACTTTTGCCAAGTTGTCTCTACTTCATTTCTGAATTCTTTAAACTTTTCAAATGCTTCTGATTTATACTTCATTAGATAGATATATCCAAACCTGGAATAATCATCTATGAAAGTAATGAAGTAGGAGTAACCTCCTCTAGCATGTGTAGTCATTGGACCACATACATCTGAATGTATTAAGTCCAAAACCATTTTAGCTCGTTCTCCTTTACCAATAAAGGGAGTTTTTGTCATTTTTTCCAATAAACAAGATTCACATGTATCAAATGATTCATAATCAAATGATCCCAAATCACCTGACTTGTGCAATTTGGTCATGCATTTTTCATTTATATGGCCTAAACAACAATGCCATAAGTATGAGGTATTTAGATTATCATGTTTCATTCTCTTGGTATCCACATTATGTACTTCTTTAATTAAATCAAGAACAAATATACCATTCTCAATTATAGCTTTTGCATAAAACATATTGTTCTTAAAAATGTAACAACATTTGTCCTTTAAAGAAATATCATAATCGTTCATCAAACAACTGAAAGAAATAATACTTTTGGACAAAGCTGGAACATAATAACAATTATTTAATTCCAGTACTAATCCACTAGGAAGAGGCAAATAGTAAGTCCCCACAACTGTTCTAGAGATATTTTGTCCAGTAGCTGGCTGTAAACATATCTCTACCTTTCCAACTCTTCTAAAGCTTCTAAGCCCCTGTAGATCATTACATAAGTGAGATCCACATCCGGTATCTAATACCCAAGATTGTTTTGAAGCAATAGAATAAGTATTAATTTCAATCATATGAATACCTAAAGTAGAAGCATCAGCTTGCTTCTTCTCCTTGAGAGAATCTAGATAGGCCTTGCAGTTACGCTTCCAATGACCATCCTTTCCACAATGGAAGCAAGTTCCTTTGGGATTCTCTTTCTTGGCAACCTTCTTCTTGGAGATCCCACCATTCTTTGGCTGTGCCTTGGTTATCTTCTTCTTCTTCTTCTTCTTCTGCTTCTTGCCTTTAGCAGAAGCGACAACCATGACACTTTTTGGATCCTTCTTAAATGATCCATCAGCTGTCTTGAGCATATTGATTAATTCAGGAATGGATACTTGGATCTTGTTCATGTTGAAGTTAAGCACGAAAGGTGCATAACTTGGAGCCAACGAGTACAAGATTAAATCTATGTACAGATCATTATCCATAACATAGCCAAGTCTACTCAAATGCTCAATATACCCATACATCTTCAATGCATGAGTAGCAGCTGAAGTGCCTTCCACCATTTTACGGCTAAATAGAGCTCGAGCAATCTCATATTGCTCAGTTCTTGCTTGAGAAGAATATAGCTCTTTTAGATGCAAAATGATGGTTCTAACATCCATCAGCTCATGTTGGTTCTGAAGCTCCGAGGACATAGCACCTAGCATCAGACATGCTGCTGCTTCACTATCCTCCATGTATTTTTGATAATTGCCTTTGATCTCATCAACGGCATCATCTGATGGAAGTGGTGGTGGATCTTTATCCAAGATATAGTGGATCTTTTCAACTCTGAGAACAATTCTTACTTGCCTGATCCAGTCAGAATAGTTGCTGCCAACCAGCTTGTTATCCAAGATTGATCGTATATTAATGTTTGATGTGCTCATAATGATGACCTAGATGTGAAAAAGAAAAGATATGAGAGTATGTTCATATATATGTATGCATTAATAAGGTTTTTAATTAATCTATTTACTCCCACTATTTTATTGCGAATTAATAGCCCTCACTATTTAATCCGAGAAAACCCCGATGGTTTTCTTAGTGGGCCAATATCCAATCCTTGATATGTAATTTGACCTTGATTGTGGTCAACAAGCCAAATTCCATACCCTTGAAAGCTAGGTATCTCTATACCAATTGTGTCTCTACACAACTATTGGATCATTAGGTTATCAACTCGTGATGCATGCATATCGTATATGCATTCCCTAATCTTGCCTCTAGAACCATTAGCCTTGACTGTGGTCAACAAGCTAATGGGCTAGCTAAGATGACCCATTTAATTAGATTTGAACATATTCAATATAATGTGAGCTTGACTGTGGTCAACAACCCACACTATAAAGAACTCTGGTTCTCCTCAAATTATTGGAAGGCTTATATACCTTAGTATTTGTTTGAGGGTTTTAGTTAATTAAGTCTCATCATACATGGTTGGTATACATTGGTATGCATCCTATATCTATCACATAAATATAAGCATACAAATATGGTATAGTTATGGACTTCACTACATTGATTTCCCCAAGCCAAGAGGGAAATCAAAAGGTCACACTTAGGTAGTATGCATGATTCAAACAAGAAAATAATTACATTATCTTCAAGCTTGTTGGATCTCCATCCGACCCATCTTGCTCCTTGATAGTGGTCTCCATGTCTATTTCTAATTATAATCTAAGAAATCTAATTACATATTACAATTTGAAATGAAATACAAACCAAAAACAAGTGGCCGGGACATGAAAGTCCTCATTGGGCCAAAACATGCATAATGCTCAATCGCCTTGGGCTTTGTCCATAACTATCCGTCATGCCAATCATACACCCTTATATACCTTTCTAATGCATAAAGAAATGGATTACTAACTTTGTTTCAACCTTTGAAACAATATTTTGAGTTATTTTGATGATGTGATCAAATTAGGAAACTTTTTCCATTTTGGAAACTTTCATTTTAGGAAACCTTTTTGCATGCATGTGTTCTTGCCTTAATAATCAATCCAATTGATTATTAATTAATTATAAATTTATTATTTAATTGATTAATCATATTAAATAATTAAAAGAATCAATTTTGGGTTTAAAAACAAGTGTAGACCGAAACCCACAAAAGAAAACCCTAAATGTGTTCACACACAAACTAGTTTTGTGTCTTTTGGACCATTTGGGCCTTTTGGAATGAGCCAAGCCCACTCCAGCCCTTAAAACCCATTAATGAACTTAATTAATATTTATAATGTTTAATCTAAATCAGCTCCTTGGGCCCACCAAGTCATTCACTAATTTAAACCAAGTCCGTAAACATAATTAAGCCCATTAAGTGGTTTTA
This sequence comes from Excoecaria agallocha, assembly GCA_037975025.1. NCBI lineage: Eukaryota > Viridiplantae > Streptophyta > Magnoliopsida > Malpighiales > Euphorbiaceae > Excoecaria > Excoecaria agallocha. The sequence goes on from CM075819.1 coordinate 32,451,460, forward strand.
ATGAATTAAAATTAATCAAATTAATTTAAGGACCATTTTAATTAATTCAATTAATTAAAAACACTTTAATATATCATATATATCAGATTTAGAAGATTAAAAATCGTTCTGACCAAGAACACATCAAGAACATATGAAGAAAGCCAATTTATTGAACTTTTCGACTAAACTAGTTTTCATGCAAAACTTGTTCGATTTTAATTTTGTTCAATCTTATGGCTTAATATCACATATTAAACACATAAAATATCATCTAAATGATGTTTTAATGGACCCATAAGAAATCAAATTAGAACAGCCCCTTAAAATTCCATGGGTTTCACGCAAAACACGAGCACAATTCTTCAAAAGTTTCGTTTTTGTTTCCAACAAATTTATTTGATCACAATCACATCCAGAAATCAATATTTATCATTCATGAAAAATTAAATCTGATATTTTAAAGTTAATGAAATAGATAACTCAAAATAAAACAAAATTTATTCCGTAGAAAAAAATAGAATTGTATATCCATGGCAAAACCGTGGCTCTGATACCATGTTGGAGTTTAATGGTTACATGCATCGCATACATGAGCGAAATTTTAAAATTTTTTAAACATTAGATCTGATCTTTCCATGAATACATAATATAACCATATGAGAATAAGAAAAATAACCTTTGATTTTTGTTGAACAGTTGATTTTACTTCGCACCGGGTTGTCGCAAACCACAGTGTCCAAAAAAGAACACCTCCAATGAGTAATCCACACTAGAGAAGGATAATTTGAACAAAGAAATTGGTTATCAAACTAGGGCTGGCTGAAAATTCCAAGAAGCTAGCTTGGAGGTGGCGCAAAGAGAGAGAGAGAGGATAAGAGAAAAGGTCTTCCTTTTTGTTTAATCACTTAACCCTAATTCCTCATTAGTTGGCCTTTTATAGTTACGTTAAAATTCCAACTTCTTAATGAGATTGGGCTCTTTAAAATTTCTAGAGAATTATTAATTGGGCCTCTGGAATTAATTATAATCATTTCGGGCTTAATTAAATCCAATTTAAACCTTTCATAAAAGACTATGCACAAAACCCACAATCTAGGCCCTTTGTACAACTAATTGGATTTAAATACCCAAATGGATTTCAAACCCAACCAAATTAAATATGTGAGTTCCATATCACTTATTTAACATATATAAATTAATTTGGTGCAAGAAAAAGACCTCTAAGGCCTTTTGTATGGAGTTAGCGTGTGGCCCTCTACAGAAGGGCTTCCACACCAGCTCCATTCCTCTGGCCCCTTTATAACTCCTCCAATGGACTTATTAATTAATATAATAGTCTTATAACACTTATAGTAGTACTATAACACTTATAAGACAATAATAACTAATCATAAAATACATTATTTCAATTACGTCCAACTTACAGAACATTTCTTAAAAGTTTTGCGGACAATTTTACTTGATCATAATTAATTAAACTCTTTAATTAATTATTATCTTATTCACTTCTCTACCCTCATAATAATATCAAATATTATTATCCTTGTCATTTTACCATTTTATCCTTTTTCTCTATATGTGTGTGACCTATTGGGTTCCTATCTATGTTGGCAGTATAATATGTAATTGTGAGTTCTATTCAAAACTCACATGATTTAAACTCCTTTAAATCATTTTATCAATCCCTATTGATATTTTGATACATCATTATACAAGTCATGATTGGCCTCTAGCTAGGCATCATGACTACCCAAATGTCAGGAAAGTCATGTGGTTTGACTATACCCTTCCATAGAAATAGTTACCGTGCAATTACTCCTTTCACCACTCTTATCTCAATTAGATTCTGATTATGGATTTCTGTCAACTCATATAAATCTAATTATGCATGTTCTATTAATTTAACCATTGTTCCCAAAATTCCCTCCATGGATCTCTATCCATCTTGGCATTTTACTCTGGCCAAAGATTCTCTAAACAAGGTAATTATAGAATCATGCGAGATAACTTCCCTTATTAAATCTGGGATGGTGAATCCTTTGTCAATCACTCAACTATCTTCAAGTAGGTCATGATATACCCAATCTCCTAACTATGTTCACTCCCAGTTGGAAGTAATCAGTTATGGAGTCAAAGTATACCACTTGCTACTTAAGATAACTTTGGTGATCTCAAGTCTAAGGATACTTGCACAACCGCTATGAAGAGATTCCTCACTGACATAGATTTAATATCCATGTGACGATTCTCTTTGTAGGTCTCCAATGAACTTGTTCTTCTAACAAGCATCCACATGTTAGCTTTGATTATCTTCCATAATCACAGTTATGAGAACCACTGCTTGAACCATTCAAGAAGCATAACATGTGTTAGTCTGTCCGAATTAACAATGTCCTGTCTTGTTAATTCTATGACTAGGGATATTTAGATATTAACACATTTGCATGCAATAAACATCTCATATCATGAACACCTTCATGATTGCCTTTGCACTATGTTTATAATATCTAGGACTTTATTTATTAATTTAAGATTTACAAACTCATGTTTTTAAACATAGCATTAATAAATGAATGATGCCTTTTAATAAGAATATAAATTTTATACATATGAAAAACATCCTATTACATGGGCTCTAGGGCATACTCTCTAACATTGATAACCTTTTCCATCGCTGTCAGTCTCCTAGAGACATCGTTAGATGAAGGGATTAAAGATGGATGCGCTGGTGGTACAACAGGCAAAGATGTCTCTAGATGTGATAGTGGTGGTGGAGCAAGAGGTAGAGGCCCCTGGGTGTCCATATGGTGGAAGAGTTATAGATGTGGATTCCCTTTGATGTTCATAAGGAGAAAACCTCCCCATCCCTCTAACTGGTGATCACTGATCCTGATCTATGATCGAGGATGTGCTGGCAATTGAGGTGGCCCATTTAAAAGATCCTGCAAATCTATCTGCATATCAAACTCATAACCAGAATCAGCCCTTACCCCCTGATGCTCCTGCGGCTCCTCTACCTGATCCTCTACTATGACCGGCTATACTAGAGATGCCTGTGGGGCTACTAGTGCCTCCTGTGGTGAGTGGTCTTGGACATCCCCCTCTGCAAGTGCATTTGTCATTATAAGGTCAAGATAAAAATTCTATCTGGTCTCCAAAATAGTTAGTAGTTGATATTGCCCTCTCGTCCCTAGATGGGCTCCACCATCTTTATAGTGAGTGTGACCTGTAAGTTGACATAGATATCCTCCTAAGGAGGGTCCCTGAACCTACTCTCATTTTCCCCCAATGACAGCAATAGTCGAGTCATAACACCTCCTATACAGATCTGTGTGGCCACCCTGATTCATAAAGTAAAGATCTCGTGTGTGATGTCCACAAGCCTGTACTCTCACACCCCTCCCCCCCCCCCTACAGACAAATGATGTTAGTGGAGTTGACTAACCCTGGACTCCTTGTGCATCCCAAATAGGATATGGATAACACCCTCTGAATGTATTTATAAGTCTGGGTGGCTGGCATCTAACCGTTTTCCATATTTGACTGATATATAGCTCTACGCCCTCCTCGATGTCTAGTCTCTGAAAAGCCATCATACTCTAATGTAGCTAAGACCTCCTTGGTGACATATAGGTTGGTCCGAAATGTTGGAGAAAAAAACTATGTCTAATCTGCCCTAGCTAAGAGTCGATTAACCTCCTCCATGAGCCTTACAAACTGTAAAAATTATTTGGATATGAAGTGGCTAGCTCGAAACTATACTAGCAGTGCTCGACATCTGGCAGCTTGCTCAGGTGTCATCTATACGGGTATAGGCCTAGTAGGGGTTGTACATGCAGTCCATCGAGGCATCTTATAAAAAAATGATTACATGTTAATTTATGTAACTGAATCGGGTCACAAGTAAGTTAAAACATTAGACTCAATCAAAATTTTGGCAGTATGCTAGCTTATATGGAGATAACCAACCTGCATGGAAATACACGTATAAATGCCATAGTACAATGAACAACATCCTACGCCCATCATCAAGTGTTCTAGCAAGTATGCATGACAAGTGAGGTATAACAAATGCTTTAAATTCTAAGCAAATTCTAACAAAATTTTGGCAGCATTCTGGCTAGCAATGTGTCTGTCCCCTACATGGAAACTCAATTTAAACCAATACACAAGACATCATTATCCGCCAAGCAACATAGTCTAAGTTATTAAACTGTATTTGTCTTAAATTATTTTGGTGCAATTCAGTCCTAAGTACAACATGCTGTTAAAGGTATTAAAACAAAGGTTATGCATGCTAGTTGCTAAAAAAAGAGTTTTACAATTTTACGTGCTCATACGTAAGGCTTTTCCTAACTACAGTGTCATGTAAAAAGTTTTTATACACTTAAACTATGATCCTAAAGGAATTATTCAATCCTAGACTAAAAGGTAGCATGCTTTCACAAATTGTCATACTGCTAAACTCTAAAAATACATAAAAGAAATCTAAAGTATAACTAAACTAATAAGATAACTAAAAAAATGTAAAAAAAAATACAAATGGTACTTACTTTTGCAGTAAACACGAGACAAAATAAATGCGAAAGAAAAATAAAAACAAACTGCTCTACGGAGTGTGTATCACTCCCAAGAGAATTTACGTACAAATGGCTCAAAAATAAACCAAGAACGGGGGAGAAAACCCAAAAAAAAAATCAAAAGAGAAAGCTTGGAATCAGAAAAAATGATGGTTATAGAAAATGAGGAAGAAGAAGAAGAAAAGACCTTTTATTTTCAAATTTTTGAGTGACAGATGGGAAGCCTGTCCCTTGCTAGCAACAAACAATCGTATAGCACGTCCCATCTATCACTACTTTTTGACCATTTTTCCTTTTTTTCTTTTCAATTTTATTTCTTCATTTTTAATTCTTATTTACATTGTTTACCCCAAAAATACATTATTTTTTCCTTGCTCCATGTTTTATCTTATTTACACATTTACATACATGCATTATTTATTTTAGTCAAACATATTTACTAAAAACAAAAAATACTCTCTGAAATTTATCGTATTCCTGGTTTTTATCTCCAATATCTTCCGAATTTATTTGTCCTGGTCCTGGAACTTTTTGGACTCCCTACAAAAATGAAAACAAAGAAAATGAGCAATATGTATGTGCAATGTATGTGACATGCAAAAAAAATGCATTTTGGTCATTAAGAAGTGACAGACAAGCTAGTTGTGGCTTGCTTTTAAAGCCCATTTTCCTAGGTCTTTATGCCTTTGACTTCCCCCTTTACCAAGGAAGCTTCTGCCAAGTATTTCTCTTTCCTCCCTTTCTCTTTTCCTTTCCTTTTTTAGTCATTTTTATTTTAGCTAGTTATTTTTTCCTTGCAATTCTCGCACTTAGACCACTTTAAAATTCTTGTTACCATGACTTTCATACTTGCAAAATTACACCGGTTATTAAATGACCTAAGAATCTAAAAGGACCCCCTTCTTGCTATATACTCGAATCTGAGGTTCCTGCGGAGAGTAAACTTTAATAAAAACTTGATTTTTGCTGCTACCCGATATTAGGACCCTAGGTTCCATGTGTCTAGGTTCACACACCAAGAGTTGTGCCCTTTATCAAAGGAATTTGCTATAATAGTTGGTGCTAGTTTTTCCCTCTGTACTCGGCCATGCTTGCCTTCCATAATTCCTAATTATCCTAAGAGGGTAGCCCGTGCCCTAGGTATCCTTCCTTCCTAGGCTAGAGGTTTAGTACCTTATGAGAGGACCTTTTCTTGGAGCCCCTAATGGACGTACTAGACGACTTTGATAATGTGCCTACTTTTTAGTCTACCATCATTTTACTCTGCTGCTTTGCTTAGTGCCTACTGATGCATACTAACGACTTGATGATTGGGAACTATGCACTATTTAGTATTGTAGATGGCGTGAGAAGAGGGCACAATCCCTTTCCTCTAATTTTAACAAAGACCATCATCGGCTTAGATGCCATTCATTATGATCCTCACTCCCGTCTCACTAGTAATCCCATGCTGCTTTAGGTATGTCTTTATTTTGAAGGTAGTATGCCCCTTATGGGTTTTTGTACTAGTTTTTCTTATTAGAAAATGTATCTTTTCATATTTTAACATATTTTCTTACCTTATTTATGCCTAAGATGAACCCAACTCACCCCAGCAGCTTTTTTTTTAGATCTGGCTTCGTGAGAAGTTAAAGTTGTAATTAGAGCCTCCCCTTCGAGTCAAAGCTATGGGCACTTACCCTATAAGATATGTCATACTCAAGCACTTGCAGCATGAGTTTCTATTGTTCTAAGATGGAGTCGATTGGCTATGCTGTTTGATAGATGATGATATTATGTTCAGGTGTACCTGAATGTCCATCACTTCAATGGTTCAAGATGGAGCATTCGGATATATCCCCCTATGCGGATTGCATCGTGCTACCTTTTATGTCAGTGCTACTATGCTCACCATTTCGGGAATCAACTGGACATCGTTAGGTGTTAGTTGGGCTTTTAAGGTGGTAGACTTATTTTTCCTTTTGCGTCAAAGTACTATAAGAGGATTTAGACCCGACTCCATATGAGGACTACTATTCTTGAGATCGATGCGTGCGACTTCACTACTTTAGGCTCATACAAGCAATGGGTGACTAGTCCATCAATTGACAACAAGCTATCATATCTTAGGCACTTGGATGGAGAGAGAGAGATCTGATACAAATAGACTAGATCAGATACTATAACAGATTATGTTTTTGTTTTTATTGAACTTTTTAATTTTGAACAAATGAAAAGAATATGCTACTTTCAAAGACATTAATGATGTTATGAATACATGCATGACATTTCCTTCTAATTTCAATACATGTGATCAGCATTTGATATTATCCCAATGACACATATTATTTAATCTCGACATGAAACTTTAAAAGCATCATAACTCCTATCATCAATAAGCCCTTTCTAGTGTTCTTGATTGATTATTTTCTCTTAGCCTCTAATTTTTGCCCGAGGTGCCTTTTTTCAATTTTTACCCTGATGAGGCTCCCAATTTTAGCAAGGGCACCATTTTTTATTTTCAACCTGCAGGGCATATATTCTCTTCTTTTTCTTTATTTTAGTCTTAGCCATAAAATCATTTTAATTTGTCTATGTTCACCAGTTCTCTAAACTTATTGCCATTACTATCTGATGGAATGGCTGCTTCTTTGGATAACAACTATTTAAGCACAAGAGGTCCTTCCTATACGAGCCTAAACTTGCCTCAGATGTCTGGAATTCTCTATCTCATATATTTGTACACCAGATCTCCCTTTTCAGAGGATGCTTCTTAACTTTCTTCCCAAATAAACGAGCTAGTCTCTTCTAATAAATTTTATTATAGTAATATGCTCTCATCCTATCCCTATCTAGTAGGTTGAGCTATGATAACCTCTATCTAGCCCATTTCACTTTTGGTATATCAACTTCTAAAACTACCCTTAAGGATTGATGCTTAATTTCTACTGGCAATACTTCTTTTATCCCATAAACCAAGGAAAATGGGGTAAGCCCTGTTGAAGTTCTAGTTGTGGTCCTATAAACCTATAATACAAAAGGTAGCTTATCAACCCAATCTTTGTAAGTTCAAACCATCATGGCCAGAATTCTTTTGACATTCTTATTAGCCGCCTTGACCACTTCATTTGCCTAAAGTCTATAAGGAAAATAGTTATGGCATTGAACCCCATACTTAATGTGCATCTACCTGGTTTTATTGAAGAACTATAACCTATTATCCGACACTAAATGATGAGGTAAACCACATCTACATATCAAATTCCTTTCAATGAACTTAGCCACGTCTCTTACGTCTACCTTCTTAAAGAACTCTATTTCTACCCATTCAGTAAAGTAATCAATGGCCACTATGATGAACTTGTGCCCATTTAAAGTTGGTGGATGAATCATACCCATAATGTCTATGGCCCATCCAGGGAATGGCCATGGTGACGTAAGGTTGCATAACTCAAAAACAATTAAATGCCTTACGTCTGTATACTATTAGCATAGTTGGCATTTTCTGGCATACATAGAACAATTAGAGTCCATTGTGAGCCAAAACAATCCCTAATGCATGATTTTCTTGGATAAGGCTAAACCACTCATGTGGGCTCCATATACTTCTTTCATAATCTTTTTTGCCTCCCTTTTATCTAGACACCTTTACTAGATTCCATTAAGCTATCTCTTGTAAAGTACTCCTCCTATAATGATAAATTATATTAATAGCTTACAAATCATGCTTTGATCCTTTTCAATAGCTTCCTTAGGAAATACTAACCTTTCTAGATAGTTATGAATTTCATAATAAAAACGTTTTCCATTATCCACCTCGACGTCCATAATCTACTTATTTTCAAAACATGGCTTCTTAGAACTCAAAATTAGCATAGGCATCATAGTCACCCCTTTCAAATTATCCCATATTGATACCAAAGTGGCCATGGCATCCACTAGTTGGTTTTCCTCTCTAGGTACATACCCATAGGTACAAAATTCAAATGGGTTGCTCAAAGCTTTTAAGAACTTAAGATAGGGCAATAATCGCTCTTCCTTAACCGACCATTCACCTCTTGATAAGTGTGCATTTTATAATGTTTTTAAGTATGTTTAGTTGGTTTATTGTGTTAGTTTTATAGTATTTTAGTTAGTCTAGAGTTTAATTTGTTTAACTTGTGATGAAAGGACTTAATTGTGCTTATTTGTGTTTTTAGGTGTAAAATTGAAAGAAAAAGAAGAAGTTAAAGGACTGAAAGGGTAATTTTGCAAAACAAGATGCAAAGAATGAAGAAAAGCATCATTTGTAGTCCAGTAAAGGACCATTTGGTGGAATCACATTTTTATTCTACCTAATGGCCCTCTTAAAGTGAAGAAAAAAGACCATTCGGTGGAATCAAAATGTGATTCTACCGAATGGACTTCTTTAAAGGGTAATTGCTGGCTATTTAGTGGAATTGGCTTTTTTACTCTCCCAAATGAGTTTTGGATAAAGTTTTAGAGGAAGTGATTCGGTGGTTTCAAGTCCTATTATGCCGGTTCAAAAGAGTTCACTTAAATTGGAAGTTATTCTTCAAAACAAATTAGGAAGTCTTCTTTTCAAGAAATTTGTTGATGATCAGTTTAGGAAGTTGAGGTGGATTAAACTTCCTCTTTTGCTGCCTCTGCTTTGCCTATAAAAAGAAAAATCAAATCACAAGTGAAGAGAGTTGTTTTCATTTTTTATTTTTACGTAGCTAAAGTTTGAGTTTAATTTACATTCCTTGTAATTTTCTTTTAAACTCAGTTTTTAGCTTTCAATTATAAAGTGTGAGTATTTTTCTTAACTTTTGCCAAGGAAACTTGAATCCTTAATTTTTGTTGTGATGACTTAATTGAGCTTTAATGTAAACTCATGTTGATTGTTTCTCAGTTTTAAGCATATTCTTATCTTTGATTTTGTTTGAATTAATTGTTGGTTAATTGTTCTAAATAACTAAAAGTTGATTTAAGCACAATTAGGGATTTGTATGTTCTTGGATTAATCTTTTGAGTCAATGCATGATTGTTTTCTATTTTGAGATAAGTATGTCTTGATAATATTGATTAATATCAAGAAGGGAGAAACCAAGAATATACCGGAATTGAATTTTCTTGGAAAAGAGTTTAATGAAAGTGTAGGAAGTTAAACTAGATCTTTATGCTGAATGTTAAATTGTTCTTAACATGGAATTTAATATTTAAGAGAGATATTCTTGATTCAAGGTATCAAGTCTTATTCATCTAGTTTTCTATAATCACTTGTGTTTTTAAGAATTGAAGTCATTGGAATAATAGGCTAAGGTGGATAGTCCCTTAGTGAAAGTTGTTTTTAGATATTGATTGTTACCCTATTTTAATTACTTGTTTACTCTTGTTATTTATTTCAAGTCATTCATAATTTGTTTTGATATATTATTTCAGTTTTGAATCTTCATCATAACTTTTGGGATCTCTTCTCTCTCTCTACACATAATTTTCATTCTAAAACTCAAAATCTTTTCATACACACACAAGTTTCCCTTGGATTAGATATTTGGGGTCTTAATCTTTATTTCCCTATATTACAAGCCAATCTAGTACACTTACTAGACACCAGTCACCTCTCACTTTGTAGATTACCAAAGTCGAGTCTCCAAAAACTTTTGCAAACTTTAACCCTACGACTAACAAGGCTTCCAATCTGAAGATACAAGCTTCGTATTCGGCTTTGTTATTCATGGCCTTGTAACTCAATTTCTTGGTTAATGACATTTTCTCCCCTTTTGGGGAGACTAAGATTACACCTACTCCCGCTCTTTTTTTATTCATAGCCCTATTAAAGTACATTTGCCAACCCTAGACTGTTATGGCTGTAATGTTCATCTCTTCACCTTTTAGCAGTTCATCAGCCAAGAATTCTACTACTGCTCTCCCTTTAATGGTCTTCCTAGTGATGTATTTTATTTTGAACTCTTGTAGGAGAATCAACCACCTTCCCATCTTCCCTAAGAGTGAGGGCACTTCTTGTAGATACCTAAGAGGGTTTTGTTTTGCCATAGCTTGTATCCTATAGGAATGAAAGTACTATCTCTATTTCTTCGATGCCTACATGGCCGCTAGATAAATCTTTTTGACTTCTATATACTTGGCTTACCTACCTAAGGCAATGTTAACACTAGCAGATGCAACAGATATTCTAAGATGGTATCAAACACCTTTTGACAAACCTCATTCTAATCCATTGGCTGATCTTTCTTGAGTAGCTTGAATATTGGCTCATAAATCAAAGTCAACTTGGCTATAAACCTGCTAATGTACTGAATTCTCCCTAAAAAACCTCTAACCTCCTTTTCTTTGTAGGGTACTGGCATCTCCTTAATGGCTTTCACTTTATCAGGATCTACCTCTATACCCTTCTGGCTCACCATATGCCCTAAAAGCTTACTTGAAGTGACCCCAAAGATGCACTTCTTCAGGTTAAGGTAAAGATTATACTAGTCGATCCTCTGGAAGAAGTTCTTCAATGCCCAAAATGGCCTTCTCGAGTAACTAACTTGATCATCATATCATCCATGTATACCTCCACTTCCTTGTGAATCAAGTCATCCGATATCCTAGTTGCCATCCTCTGATCGGTAGCACCTACATTTTTAAATCTGAAAGGCATGACCCGGTAGGAATATGTACCGCCATTCAATTATGAAAGAAATTTTAATTTGATCTACTTTTTTGTTCAAAATCTGGTTAGCAAAATTAAGGAAAATTACTCACCAAACATTATTATAATGAAAGAAAAACCAAAATAAAGAGATACAATACTCATAAAGCTTCAAACTTGCTCTTGATGACTTTTTGGAACACTAGTAGAAAGCTTGAGTATTTTAGAGAATTGTAAACTAAAAAAAATAGAAAAACTAAGCTAAACTATTGTACAACATTAACTAAAGAAAACTAAGTTAAAAACTAAGTAAAATTTGTAATTGTAAATAGCCTCCAAATTCTGATGTTTAGGTGTGCTTTTATAGCTTGCAAAGAGGGAGTTTTGGGGGCTTCAAACTTCTTATTTCATCAAATAGAAGAATTTGATCGTAATTCCAATTCTCTATCTCGGTAAAGTGAAAAATTCACTCCACAAAGTGCCCTTTTGTCTTTTTCCTACTCTGTAGAGTGAAAAACTCACTCCACCAATGGCCTTCTTTTCCTTTTCTTCTTTAGTTGACTCGGTAGAGTGAAAATCCACTCTATCGAGTGGCTAGGCTCTGAACAAACATGGTGAAAGTTGGCTTTTTAAAATCCTTTAAGTGCTAAAATAACACTTTTGCCCTTGTAATTTCTCTTTTTCTTTAATTACACACCTAAAAGCACCAAATTAACCAATTGAGCTCAAAAAATGCTACTTAAGAAATTAAACACTAAATTAACCAAATTACCCTTAAATTAACATAATAAACACATTAAAAACACAATAATAATATAGTATAATTCATACTTATCAATGCATATTGAAATCAGAAGAAACATCACACAAGTAAGTAAAATTATTCATCTTATATAATCGTTGTTCTCATCAAAAATTTCAAGAACATAAATAATATTAATGAAAGTATCCTCTTCAGTCTTGGTAGCATCAGATGTCTCTCTAGCCTCAGCCTCGAGTGGGTCCTCAACTTCTATCTTCCTTTTGCCTTTCAGCTGAGTAACAAGCAGCTTCTTTGTCATGACCTCTTCAGGCAATTCTTTGTTTCAAGCTAAATGGTGCAAAAGAATCTCTTTATCCCAAAAACCCTCAACTAGCTTGATAATCCTTTGCTCCTAGTTAAAAACATCATTAAACAGCTCAAATCTTGGCACTAGTTCACCCCCTACTAGCTAAGGTTCATTCTCTCCACAATAAAGACAAATACTTGAAGCGGCACAAAGCACTGAGAGATGTGAGGGATCCCTTTCACTGCTTCCTTTCCTTTACTCTTCTGACTGGGACCAGTAAAGCCTAACCCCTTCTTATCTTTCTGACCCTTAGCAGCTATAGCATTTTGAGGTCCTTAGGAGTTCTTGCCTAACCAAGCACCTAGCAAGAAGTTCATCTTCCTCAGCCTATTAATCACTTAGGGGCTATTAGCAAAACTACCCCCACTTTATTCATCATTGATAACTGATATATGGAACCCACTGAAAGGCTGTTTAGTTATCTCAAGTACAGACTGTTGGAATTTAACGGTTACATACATCACATACATGAGCGGAATTTTAAAATTTTTTAACCATTAGATCTGATCTTGCCATGAATACACAATATAACTATATGAGAATAAGAAAAATCACCTTTGATTTTTGTTGAACAATTGATTTCACTTCGCACCGGGTTGTCGCAAACCACAGTGTCCAAAATTGAACACCTCCAATGCGTAATCCACACTAGAGAGGGGTAAATTGAACCAACAAATTGGTGTTTAACTAGGGCTGGCCGAAATTCCCAAGAGCTAGCTTAGGATTTGGCGCAAAAGGGAGAGAGAGATTAAGAGAAAAGACTTTCTTTTTGTTTTAATCACTTAACCCTAATTCTCATTAGTTGGCCTTTTATAGTTAGGTTAAAATTCCAACTCCTTAATGAGATTGGGCTCTTTAAAATTGCTGGAGAGTTATTAATTGGGCCTCTGGAATTAATTATAATCATTTGGGCAAAATTAAATCCAATTTAATCCTTTTCATAAAAGTCTATGCATAAAATCCACAAACTAGGCCCTTTGTGCATCTAATTGAATTTAAATACCCAAATGGATTCCAAATCCAACCAAAATAAATATGTGAGTTCCATAACACTTATGTAACATATATAAATTAATTTGGTCGAAGAAAAATCCCTCTAAGCCCTTCTGTATGCAGTTGGCGTGTGGCCCTCTTCTGGAGGGCTTCCTCCAACTTCTTCATTCCTTTGGCCCTTTATAATTTCTCCAATGGACCTATTAATTATTATAGCAGTCCTATAACACTTATAGTAGTCTTATAACACTTATGAGACGATAATGATTAATCATGAAATACATTATTTCAATTAGGTCTAATTTTGCAGAATATTTCTCAAAAGTTCCGCGGATAATTTTATTTGATCATAATTAATTAAACTCTTTAATTAATTATTATCTTATTCACTTCTCTACCTTCATAATAATATCAAATATCCTTGTTATTTTACCATTTTACCCTTTTTTCTATATGTGTGTGACCTATTGGGCTCCTGTCCATGTTGGCAGTATAATAAGTAATTGTGAGTTATATTCAAAACTCACATGATTTAACTCCTTTAAATCATCTTATCAATCCCTATTGATACTTTTGATACATCATTATACAAGTCATGATTGGCCTCTAGCTAGGCATTATGACTACCCAAATGTCAGGAAAGTCATGTGGTTTGACTGTACCCTTCCATAGAAACAGTTACCGTGCAATTACTCCTTTCACCACTCTTATCTCAATTAGATTCTGAGTATGGATTTCTGTCAACTCATATAAATCTACTTATGGATTTTGTATAGTCCCTTACCCATAAATATCAGAATTAATATAAGGCATGGAACTAGTCATCCTTATATATATTAATTCCTTTCTTGATATTCCAGTGACACTGAACTCTCAGATAAATAATGATTACTCATTATTTTATCTCGGTATGGCCATACCACTTCTCAGTTCACTGATCAAGTGGCCGATGATATTTTCTCTCTTATTGAGAGGGGTAATCCTTCACTTCTCTCATGCTCTCTAACATGAATTAATGCATACCCAATCATACCCGTACTTGTCACTCTGTTACGAGCACGTTAGGTGTATGTCAAAGTACACAGTAATTCATAAAGAGTTTCATAGAGATTTCAGGTCTAAGAACTTCGATACAAAACTTGCATATGAGAAACACTTATGACTTGTACCATGTAGTGTTCTCATGAGCGGATCGTATCCAGATACCATGTTCTTTTAACATGTATCTATGATATCTGATTGACACTCTTGTCCTAATGATCCGTAAGACAGAACTCATAATATCAGAGAGAGCATACTAGTCTTAATTCATTGTTATTCCCATAACAATGATGACTAGGGATATTTAGAATGATGTCTCATTTGTTTCAAGGTCTTACAACCATGTGCCTCACACATGATAACTTAAACCGAAACAACACTCTTGGATAGTTTTACCAATTGATATGCACAGGAATACAAAGGATAAACAAATGCCTCATTTTATTAATTCAAAGTGCTTTATTACATTGCTTGGGGCTAGGGCTTACACTAACAATCTCCCACTAGCACTAGTCCCAATTGGGCATAGCCCTAAGACCGAACGCTCTCAAATGAGCTTCGTGCAGATTTGGACGCAAGTTGTTTCATCAAAGGATCTGCTACATTGTCTTCACTTGCTATTTTGCTAACCTTGACGTCCCCACGATCAATGATTTCTCTGATCAGGTGGTACCTCCTGAGTATGTGTTTGGATTTCTGGTGTGACCGGGGCTCCTTGGCCTGTGCTATGGCCCCGTTGTTGTCACAAAAAATTTTTAATGGATCTAGGATGCTTGGGACCACTCCTAATCCAGAAATGAAATTTTTCATCCAAACAGCCTCTTTAGCAGCCTCACTTGCTGCAATATACTCAGATTCTGTAGTTGAGTCGGCAACGGTTTCTTGCTTCGAGCTTCTCCAGCTGACAGCACCACCATTCAAAACAAAAACAAACCCAAATTGCGATCTAGAATCTTGAGTGCTGGTCTGAAAAGCATCATCAGCATAACCTTGTATGACGAGCTCTTCTTGACCACCATACACCAAGAAGTGATCCTTAGTCCTTCGTAGGTACTTCAGAATCCCTTTTACAGCAGACCAGTGCTTCTCACCAGGGTCTTGCTGAAACCTACTGGTTATACTCAGTGCATGACCAACATCCAACCTAGTACATAACATAGCGTACATGATAGATCCAATAGCAGATGCATATGGGATTCTACTCATGTTGTCCCTTTCCTCTTTGGTTTTAGGGCACTGTTCTTTAGTCAAAGGAACTCCTAAAGCCAAAGGTATGTACCTTTTCTTTGAGTCTCCGATACTAAAATGCTTTAGTACTTTGTCTATGTACTTTTCTTAACTTAATCCCAAGAGCCGATTCGATCTATCTCTATAGATTCGAATACAAAGTATTGTCTCGGCTTCACCTAAGTCTTTCATTGAGAAACATTTTTCGAACCATTGCTTATCCTTTTGCAATGTTGGAATGTCATTCCCAATGAGAAGGATGTCGTCAACATATAGGACCAGAAATACTACTATGCTCCCACTAACCTTCTTGTACACACAAGGCTCATCTTCGTTCTTGATGAAGTCAAATTCTTTGACTGCCTCATCAAAACGAAGATTCCAACTTCGGGATGCTTGCTTTAATCCATAAATGGATTTTTGAAGCTTGCAAACCTTCTTAGGATGCTTGGGATTGACAAAACCTTCAGGCTGTGTCATATATACATCCTCAAGTAAATTTTCGTTGAGGAAAGCAGTTTTGACATCCATTTGCCATATCTCATAATCATGATATACAGCTATGGCAAGCAAGATCCTAATGGATTTGAGCATGACTACAGGCGAAAAGGTCTCGTCATAGTCTACACCATGAGTTTGTCGAAAACCTTTTGCTACTAGTCTACCTTTGTGGGTCTTATCAGCTTTGAGTTTGAATAGCCACTTGCATTCTATTAGCTTAGCACCTTCCGGTGGATCAACCAAGGTCCAAACCTGGTTATCGTACATTGATTGTATCTCAGATTTCATGGCTTCAAGCCAATTTTCCGAGTCTGGGCTCTCAATAGCTTCTCGGTAGGTAGTAGGTTCCTCACGATCTACTAACTCAATAGTGTCACTGTCAGTGATTAGAAATCCATATCTCTCAATCTCCTGACGTACCCTACCGGACCTTCTAGGTTCTTGTGTAATGGGTTCTTGTTCCACAACTGGTTGTGAACTTGATCCCATTTCCAAACCATCCTCTATAGGAGTTTGTGGTGCTTGAATTTCTCCAAGTTCTACTTTACTCCCACTGTCTTTCTTGAGAAGGAACTCCTTTTCCAAGAAAACAGCCTTGCGAGCAACAAATACTTTGTTCTCGGCTTGTGAGTAAAAGTAGTATCCCTTTTTTTCTTTAGGATACCCCACAAACAAGCAGACACTGGATTTCGACTCTAGTTTGTCAGATGTTAATTTCTTAACATGTGCTTCACAACCCTAAATCCTGAGAAAAGACATATTGGGTTCTTTCCCAGTCCATGCCTCGTATGGTGTCTTCTCAACTGCTTTAGTTGGAGTACGGTTCAATAGAAATGCAGCAGTTTCTAATGCATAACCCCAAAAAGAGATAGGAAGATTAGCTTGACTCATCATAGATCGAACCATGTCCAACAGAGTTCGATTTCTCCTTTCGAAAACACCATTCCATTGAGGTGTTCTAGGAGGAGTGAGCTGTGAAATAATACCACACTCCTTTAGATGACTGTCAAACTCTTGGCTTAAGTATTCGCCACCTCGATCTGATCGAATGGCTTTTATACTTTTTTCAAGTTGGTTTTCTACTTCATTCTCAAACTTTTTGAATTTCTCAAAAGTTTCAGACTTGTACTTCATTAGATAGACATAGCCATATCTACTGAAGTCATCTGTGAATGTCATGAAGTAGCTAAAACCACCTCTGGCATGCGTACTTAAAGGTCCACATACATCGGTATGTATTAGTTCCAATAAGCCATTAGTCCTCTCACCTTTTTTATTAAAAGGACTCTTTGTCATTTTTCCATGCAAACATGGCTCGCATGTGTCATAAAACTCTAAGTCGAATGACCCAAGCACTCCAGTTTTGTGGAGTCTTGAAATGCATTTTTCGTTTGCATGTCCTAAATGACAATGCCAAAAGTAAGTAGGATTCAATTCGTTTGATTTAACCCTCTTTGTATTAATGTTGTATATTGACTCTTTGTTTTGTAAATCAAGGATATAAAGGCCATTTTGCAACATGGCATTGCCATAAGAAATGCCTTGGCGATGAATATAAGCATTGCCATTTTTAATAACAAAATCAAATTCATCATTATCCAAACATGAAACTGAAATAATGTTTCTGCTCATAGCAGGCACATAATAACAATTATTCAAAACAATACAAAGTCCGGAAGGTAAAGTGAGGTGATAGTCGCCTATCTCCATGGCAGCAACTCGTGCTCCATTCCCCACAAGGAGGTCCACTTCATTCTTCCCAAGTAACCGCCTATTTCTTAGCCCCTGCACATTTGAACAAATGTGAGAACCACAACCGGTATCCAATACCCAAGTGGTAGAAATAGAAATGTTAATTTCAACAACAAAAATACCAGAACTGGAAGCCTTGGCTCCATTCTTCTTTTGTTCTTCCTTGAAGAGAGCGCAATTCTTCCTCCAATGCCCTATCTTGTTGCAATGGAAGCAAGTGCCCTCACTCTCTTTGGGTTTTGGGACCTTGGGCTTGGATTGGGCCTGAGGTGCACTCCCAACTGACTTGGGTTTTCCTTTTCCCTTTCCCTTTCCCTTAGCAGTTCCCTTCTTAATTCCCTTTTGAACCATTAGTACGGGATTGGTCTTTCGAATGTTCTCTTCAGCATTCTTAAGCATCCCATGAAGCTCAGTGACTGACTTGTTCATTGCATGCATGTTATAATTCATCACAAATGGATCATAAGCAGCAGGCAATGATCCTAAGATCAAGTTGGTAGCCAATTCCTTTGGCACTAGTACCTCAAGCTTCTCAAGAGTATCAAGATACCCTTTCATCTTGAGTACATGGGTACTAACAGGAGTACCCTCAGCCATCTTGCAAGAAATTAAGGCCTTTGTTGTCACGAACCTCTCGTGACGAGCTTGCTCTTGGAACATCTCCTTGAGGTGCACCATGATCGCATAGGCCTCTTGGTCCATAAATTGCTTTTGCAATTCAGGCACCATAGTGGCTAGCATCAAACAGGTCACATCATTAGAGTCACTTTTCTTGGTCTCAAAAGTTTCCTTTTGAACCACAGAAGCGTTCCTAGCAGGTTCCTCAGGTAAGGGTGCATCCAAAACATATGACTTCTTCTCTTGCTTAAGAACTATTCTTAAGTTTCGAGACCAGTCTATGAAATTGGTGCCATTCAATTTGTCCTTTTCAAGGACCGATCGCAATGAGAAATTGTTGTTTGAAGATGCCATTTTCAATCTACAATAAAATTTAGCAAGATCAAATGAGGTCTTATTTATGATCCCACAAACCGAATTAATATCCCTTTAAATAATTCGCGTTAGTGATTTAATGTGGGCCAAGATCCACTTTTCACAACAACTTATTAGTCAAGCTGAGCTTGTACACCTAATAAGTTAAGTTACTTAGGTAGGAAATCTCCAATCATGTCTCGTACATAACTCTTGGATCAAATGGGCTAACATCTTCAGATGTTATAGCACAACCCATTTATTAGTTGCCTAGGTCCGGGCATCCCTTTCCATGATAAGTCCAACCTACATTCACAACCCATGCCTCACAAAGATAATCGGGCGCATCTAGGACTCCTAGTCTACGTGACCGATGATCGATGCCTTGACATGTTTCGAATTAGGAAGGCAACTTTGTGACTTACTATTTTAGGGATTCATTTTATTACGGCTTAAATGGCATACGCTTTGTCATCCATACAAAGCATGCATATATAAATAATTGCATAAAGTAAAGCATGACAAACATGGGCCCAAAAACCTACAACTAAGATTCTATACTATTACATAAGAATCTTCGAGTTGGGCTTCTCCACTCCGGTGGGCTTCGTCTTGATTTACAAAGTCTTCAAGTATATTCTATTCTAAGAAATAAATGAAAAACTTTTACAACAAAATATAATGGCTCGCAGGCCATATTTAATTACAAAACCCAGGGCCCATGAATGCACCATGCATATCCATTCATCACACCAAATTAGCAAATAAATATACATAGCATTCATGGATAAAACAAAGTCTAAGTTTAATTAATTTAGCCAAGCCCATTAATGGAAATTGTGTACTTGAACCTTTAAGAGATGACCCCGTGATGGGCCTGGGCCGAAGCCCAATGGACTAAATCCTCTTATTGAATAAGTTCTCTTAAAAGCCCAAAACACAAACTAGTTAGATTTGTGCCATAAATCAACTCTAGTATAATTTCCAATTTTGCCATTTTTAATTTTATGTCATCAAGCCCATAAACATTAAAAATACATATAATATGTACCAACATTAATTAAAACACAAAATCATGAAGAACATATATATATGGTACACAGCATGCATGTAAAACAAACAAACAACAAAACTAGTTGTTTAATGCTTATGTAATGCCATAAAATGCACAAACATTTAAATCAATTTTATGAGTCATTTAATAATCTAAATAAGTTCATAAATATTGATTTAATGTTCTGTACCAATCTGATCTAAATGTGTTTTTACCATTTTAATCAAAACAAAATAAACAATCTTGATTAAACATGTAACAAACACAAACTAGTCATAGTTTTAAGTGATTTTAAAATTAATCAAATAAATTGTCATGGACCAGAATTAAAACCAAATTTAAAAAATGTACATACCTGATATTTAATCTTTAAAAATCACTTACAAACATACCAAAACATTTTTTACATTTAATTTTGAAAACTAGTTGTTAAAATAGCAATTTACATGCCAACAAGCACCTAGTTTCATAATTAACATGTACCATCAGGTATAAATAATTAAATCCGACCCTTACCAGCCCTAATAACATCTTAGGACAGTATATTAACATGTCATATTAATTATAATACCTATCTAATCAATTAAAATCGTTTTTACACCAAAACAATGCAAAAAACTCAAAACAGAAAATTTTAGATTTGCATGTTTTCATAATGACGATTTTTAATTAATTTTTTCATGCATCTAAAGCACTAAAATAAGCATGTTTAGTCTCTGATACCACTGATGGAATATGACATGGTATGAATGTGATGATAGCACAGCGGAAAAATAAAAATTTTTATCATACATACCATACAATTCCAAAGTAAGAAATGAAACATGCAATTTTAGGGTTGTATAACTTACAACTTATGATGCCTTTTGAAAATTGAATTTGATGATGCCCAGCAACTAAGGTGACTTTATCCGCCTTAGGTCTCGATCACCAATGCCAAGGAACAGCCTTTAACGCCACTTCCTCTATTCTCACACACACACTTGCACCGACGGCTTAAAATCGAGATTGCTAGCTCTCTTTTTTGGTATTGTGTAAAGGCACTGGTTTGAAGCTACAAGACTTGATCTTGTACTTCTTTTAGGTGCTATTAATGCCTAAGAACACAAGAAAGCTAGGAAGAATCCTTCTCCTTCTGTATTTCGGCCAAGAGAGAATTTTGAGGGAGAGAATGATTTCACGCCAAAAGCAAGGTGGCTAGGGTTTTTTTCACGCCAACTTCTATATCTCCTAGGGTTTTATTTCTTTTAATATATATGCTTATCCTTTGGCAAGTCTTTGATCTGAATTCAACTATCCTAAGATAATTAATTCAAACTCTTTCACTTCCTAAAGATAAGTAATATATTTTGAATTAAACTCCTTTGAATTTAAATTCAAATTTGAAATAAAACATAAGACATTTAATTAAATGAAAACACTTAATATAAATAATAAACATGTGCCAAAATTCCTTGATTTCCCTCTTGGAATTTCGGCCACTTCATCAATTATATAAGTGATTTAATTTAATTTAAATTCCTTTAGGCTTTAATACTCAATTAACTTAATTAATGTAACATAATTAATTAATTAAAATTAAACCTTGTGGGCTGAATTTCTCTCTCTCATGGACCAAAGCCCAATAGCAATTTTATAACCCATTACACACATTAATTAGACTTTAATTAAAAGCCTAAATTAATGTCCAATACTTAATTTAACTATTTTAAGCCCAATGCCTTGTGTGCGATCCTATAGGTCCATTTAATGTTGGCAATGAATTAATAAATTAATTCAAACTCTATATATATTCTCTAGCAAGATATTATAGCATTCCAAATTAAATGAAAATGCATATGGCATTTAGTGACCTAATGCAATTTTGTATAGTCCCTTACCCATAAATATCAGAATTAATATAAGGCATGGAACTAGTCATCCTTATATATATTAATTCCTTTCTTGATATTCCAGTGGCACTGAACTCTCAGATAAATAATGATTACTCATTATTTCATCTCGGTATGGCCATACACTTCTCAATTCACTGATCAAGTGGTCGATGATATTTTCTCTCTTATTGAGAGGGGTAATCCCTTCACTTCTCTCATGCTCTCTAACATGAATTAATGCATACCCAATCATACCCGTACTTGTCACTCTGTTACGAGCACGTTAGGTGTATGTCAAAGTACACAGTAATTCATAAAGAGTTTCATAGAGATTTCAGGTCTAAGAACTTCGATACAAAACTTGCATATGAGAAACACTTATGACTTGTACCATGTAGTGTTCTCATGAGCGGATCGTATCCAGATACCATATTCTTTAACATGTATCTATGATCTCTGATTGACACTCTTGTCCTAATGATCCGTAAGACAGAACTCATAATATCAGAGAGAGCATACTAGTCTTAATTCATTGTTATTCCCATAACAATGACTGAGTAGAGATATTTAGAATGATGTCTCATTTGTTTCAAGGTCTTACAACCATGTGCCTCACACATGATAACTTAAACCGAAACAACACTCTTGGATATTTTTATCAATTGATATGCACAGGAATACAAAGGATAAAACAAATGCCTCATTTTATTAATTCAAAGTGCTTTATTACAATGCATTGGGGCTAGGGCTTACACTAACAATCTCCCACTAGCACTAGTCCCAATTGGGCATAGCCCTAAGACCGAACGCTCTTTAATGAGCTTCGTGCAGATTTGGACGCAATTGTTTCGTCAAAGGATCTGCTACATTGTCTTCACTTGCTATCTTGCTAACCTTGACGTCCCCACGATCAATGATTTCTCTGATCATGTGGTACCTCCTGAGTATGTGTTTGGATTTCTGGTGTGACCGGGGCTCCTTGGCCTGTGCTATGGCCCCGTTGTTGTCACAAAAAATTTCTAATCCATCTAGGATGTTTGGGACCACTCCTAATCAAGAAATGAAATTTTTAATCCAAACAGCCTCTTTTGCAGCCTCACTTGCTGCAATATACTCAGATTCTGTAGTTGAGTCGGCAACGGTTTCATGCTTCGAGCTTCTCCAGCTAACAGCACCACCGTTCAGAACAAAAACAAACCCAAATTGCGATCTAGAATCCTTAGTGCTGGTCTGAAAAGCAGCATCGGCATAACCTTGTATGACGAGCTCTTCTTGACCACCATACACCAACAAGTGATCCTTAGTCCTTCGCAGGTACTTCAGAATCCCTTTTACAGCAGACCAGTGCTTCTCACCAGGGTCTTGCTGAAACCTACTGGTTATACTCAGTGCATGAGCAACATCCAACCTAGTACATAACATAGCGTACATTATAGATCCAATAGCAGATGCATATGGGATTCTACTCATGTTGTCCCTTTCCTCTTTGGTTTTAGGGCACTGTTCTTTAGTCAAAGGAACTCCCAAAGCCAAAGGTATGTACCCTTTCTTTGAGTCTCCCATACTAAAACGCTTTAGTACTTTGTCTATGTACTTTTCTTGACTTAGTCCCAAGACCCGATTCGATCTATCTCTATAGATTCGAATACCAAGTATTGTCTCGGCTTCACCTAAGTCTTTCATTGAGAAACATTTTCCCAACCATTGCTTAACCTTTTGCAATGTTGGAATGTCATTCCCAATGAGAAGGATGTCGTCCACATATAGGACCTGAAATACTACTATGCTCCCACTAACCTTCTTGTACACACAAGGCTCATCTTCGTTCTTGATGAAGTCAAATTCTTTGACTGCCTCATCAAAACGAAGATTCCAACTTCGGGATGCTTGCTTTAATCCATAAATGGATTTTTGAAGCTTGCAAACCTTCTTAGGATGCTTGGGATTGACAAAACTTTCAGGCTATGTCATATACACATCCTCAAGTAAATTTCCGTTGAGGAAAACAGTTTTGACATCCATTTGCGATATCTCATAATCATGATATGCAGCTATGGCAAGCAAGATCCTAATGGATTTGAGCATGACTACAGGCGAAAAGCTCTCGTCATAGTCTACACCATGAGTTTGTCGAAAACCTTTTGCTACTATTCTACCTTTGTAGGTCTTATCAGCTTTGAGTTTGAATAGCCACTTGCATTCTATTACCTTAGCACCTTCCGTTGGATCAACCAAGGTCCAAACCTGGTTATCGTACATTGATTGCATCTCGGATTTCATGGCTTCAAGCCAATTTTCCGAGTCTGGGCTCTCAATAGCTTCTTGGTAGGTAGTAGGATCCTCAAGATCTACTAACTCAATAGTGTCACTATCAGTGATTAGAAATCCAAATCTCTCAATCTCCTGACGTGCCCTATCGGACCTTTTAGGTTCTTGTGTAATGGGTTTTTGTTCCACAACTAGTTGTGAACTTGATCCCATTTCCAAACCATCCTCTATAGGAGTTTGTGGTGCTTGAATTTCTCCAAGTTCTACTTTACTCCCACTGTCTTTCTTGAGAAGGAACTCCTTTTCCAAGAAAACAGCCTTGCGAGCAACAAATACTTTATTCTCGGCTTGTGAGTAAAAGTAGTATCCCTTTTTTTCTTTAGGATACCCCACAAACAAGCAGACACTGGATTTGGACTCTAGTTTGTCAGATGTTAATTTCTTAACAAGTGCTTCACAACCCCAAATCCTGAGAAAAGACATATTGGGTTCTTTCCCAGCCCATACCTCGTATGGTGTCTTCTCAACTGTTTTAGTTGGAGTACGGTTCAATAGAAACGCAGTAGTTTCTAATGCATAACCCCAAAAAGAGATAGGAAGATTAGCTTGACTCATCATAGATCAAACCATGTCCAACAGAGTTCGATTTCTCCTTTCGGACACACCATTCCATTGAGGTGTTCCAGGAGGAGTGAGCTGTGAAATAATACCATACTCCTTTAGATGACTGTCAAACTCTTGGCTTAAGTATTCGCCACCTCGATCTGATCGAATGGCTTTTATACTTTTTCCAAGTTGGTTTTCTACTTCGTTCTCAAACTCTTTGAATTTCTCAAAAGTTTCAGACTTGTACTTCATTAGATAGACATAGCCATATCTACTGAAGTCATCTGTGAATGTCATGAAGTAGCTAAAACCACCTCTGGCATGCGTACTTAAAGGTCCACATACATCGGTATGTATTAGTTCCAATAAGCCATTAGTCCTCTCACCTTTTTTATTAAAAGGACTCTTTGTCATTTTTCCATGCAAACATGGCTCGCATGTGTCATAAAACTCTAAGTTAAATGACCCAAGCACTCCATTTTTGTGGAGTCTTGAAATGCATTTTTCGTTTGCATGTCCTAAACGACAATGGCAAAAGTAAGTAGGGTTCAATTCGTTTGATTTAACCCTCTTTGTATTAATGTTGTATATTGACTCTTTGTTTTGTAAATTAAGGATATAAAGGCCATTTTGCAACATGGCATTGCCATAAGAAATGCCTTGGCGACGAATATGAGCATTGCCATTTTTAATAACAAAATCAAATTCATCATTATCCAAACATGAAACTGAAATAATGTTTCTGCTCATAGCAGGCACATAATAACAATTATTCAAAACAATACAAAGTCCGGAAGGTAAAGTGAGGTGATAGTCGCCTATCTCCATGGCAGCAACTCGTGCTCCATTCCCCACACGGAGGTCCACTTCATTCTTCCCAAGTAATCGCCTATTTCTTAGCCCCTGCACATTTGAACAAATGTGAGAACCACAACCGGTATCCAATACCCAAGTGGTAGAAATAGAAATGTTAATTTTAACAACAAAAATACCAGAACTGGAAGCCTTGGCTCCATTCTTCTTTTGTTCTTCCTTGAAGAGAGCGCAATTCTTCCTCCAATGCCCTATCTTGTTGCAATGGAAGCAAGTGCGCTCACTCTCTTTGAGTTTTGGCGCCTTGGGCTTGGATTGGGCCTGAGGTGCACTCCCAACTAACTTGGGTTTTCCTTTTCCCTTTCCCTTTGCCTTAGCAGTTCCCTTCTTAATTCCCTTTTGAACCATTAGTACGGGATTTGTCTTTCGAATGTTCTCTTCAGCATTCTTAAGCATCCCATGAAGCTCAGTGACTGACTTGTTCATTGCATGCATGTTATAATTCATCACAAATGGATCATAAGCAGCAGGCAATGATCCTAAGATCAAGTCGGTGGCCAATTCCTTTGGCACTAGTACCTCAAGCTTCTCAAGAGTATCAAGATACCCTTTCATCTTGAGCACATGGGTACTACCAGGAGTACCCTTATCCATCTTGCAAGAAATTAAGGCCTTTGTTGTCACGAACCTCTCGTGACGAGCTTGCTCTTGGAACATCTCCTTGAGGTGCATCATGATCGCATAGGCCTCTTGGTCCATAAATTGCTTTTGCAATTCAGGCACCATAGTGGCTAGCATCAAACAGGTCATATCATTAGAGTCACTTTTCTTGGTCTCAAAAGTTTCCTTTTGAACCACAGAAGCGTTCCTAGCAGGTTCCTCAGGTAAGGGTGCATCCAAAACATATGACTTCTTCTCTTGCTTAAGAACTATTCTTAAGTTTCGAGACCAGTCTATGAAATTGGTGCCATTCAATTTTTCCTTTTCAAGGACCGATCACAATGAGAAATTGTTGTTTGAAGATGCCATTTTCAATCTACAATAAAATTTAGCAAGATTAAATGAGGTCTTATTTATGATCCCACAAACCGAATTAATATCCCTTTAAATAATTCGCGTTAGTGATTTAATGTGGGCCAAGATCCACTTTTCACAACAACTTATTAGTCAAGCTGAGCTTGTACACCTAATAAGTTAAGTTACTTAGGTAGGAAATCTCCAATCATGTCTCGTACATAACTCTTGGATCAAATGGGCTAACATCTTCAGATGTTATAGCACAACCCATTTATTAGTTGCCTAGGTCCGGGCATCCCTTTCCATGATAAGTCTAACCTACATTCACAGCCCATGCCTCACAAAGATAATCGGGCGCATCTAGGACTCCTAGTCTACGTGACCGAAGATCGATGCCTTGACATGTTTCGAATTAGGAAGGCAACTTTGTGACGTACTATTTTAGGGATTCATTTTATTACGGCTTAAATGGCATACGCTTTGTCATCCATACATAGCATGCATATATAAATAATTGCATAAAGTAAAGCGTGACAAACATGGGCCCAAAAACCTACAACTAAGATTCTATACTATTACATAAGAATCTTCGAGTTGGGCTTCTCCACTCCGGTCTTGATTTACAAAGTCTTCAAGTATATTCTATTCTAAGAAATAAATGAAAAACTTTTACAACAAAATATAATGGCTCACAGGCCATATTTAATTGCAAAACCCAGGGCCCATGAATGCACCATGCATATCCATTCATCACACCAAATTAGCAAATAAATATACATAGCATTCATGGATAAAACAAAGTCTAATTTTAAATAATTTAGCCAAGCCCATTAATGGAAATTGTGTACTTGAACCTTTACGAGATGACCCCGTGATGGGCCTCGGCCGAAGCCCAATGGACTAAATCCTCTTATTGAATAAGTTCTCTTAAAAGCCCAAAACACAAACTAGTTAGATTTGTGCCATAAATCAACTCTAGTATAATTTCCAATTTTGCCATTTTTAATTTTATGTCATCAAGCCCATAAACATTAAAAATACATATAATATGTACCAACGTTAATTAAAACACAAAATCATGAAGAACATATATATATGGTACACGGCATGCATGTAAAACAAACAAACAACAAAACTAGTTGTTTAATGCTTATGTAATGCCATAAAATGCACAAACATTTAAATCAATTTTATGAGTCATTTAATAATCTAAATAAGTTCATAAATATTGATTTAATGTTCTGTACCAATCTGATCTAAATGTGTTTTTACCATTTTAATCAAAACAAAACAAACAATCTTGATTAAACATGTAACAAACACAAACTAGTCATAGTTTTAAGTGATTTTAAAATTAATCAAATAAATTGTCATGGACCAGAATTAAAACCAAATTTAAAAAATTTTCAGACCTGATATTTAATCTTTAAAAATCACTTGCAAACATACCAAAACATTTTTTACATTTAATTTTGAAAACTAGTTGTTAAAATAGCAATTTACATGCCAACAAGCACCTAGTTTCATAATTAACATGTACCATCAGGTATAAATAATTAAATCCGACCATTACCAGCCCTAATAACATCTTAGGACAGTATATTAACATGTCATATTAATTATAATACCTATCTAATCAATTAAAATCATTTTTACACCAAAACAATGCAATAAACTCAAACCAGAAAATTTTAGATTTACATGTTTTCATAATGACGATTTTTAATTAATTTTTTCATGCATCTAAAGCACTAAAATAAGCATGTTTAGGCTCTGATACCACTGATGGAATATGACATGGTATGAATGTGATGATAGCACAGCGGAAAAACAAAAATTTTTATCATACATACCATACAATTCCAAAGCAAGAAACGAAACATGCAATTTTAGGGTTGTATAACTTACAACTTATGATGCCTTTTGAAAATTGAATTTGATGATGCCCAGCATCCACATGTTAGCT
The DNA here is from genome assembly GCA_037975025.1 of Excoecaria agallocha. Lineage (NCBI taxonomy): Eukaryota > Viridiplantae > Streptophyta > Magnoliopsida > Malpighiales > Euphorbiaceae > Excoecaria > Excoecaria agallocha. The sequence continues at coordinate 32,479,834 of CM075819.1, forward strand.
TTGATTATCTTCCATAATCACAGTTATGAAAACCACTGCTTGAACCATTAAAGAAGCATAACATATGCTAGTCTGTCCGAATTAACAATGTCCTATCTTGTTAATTCTTTGACTAGGGATATTTAGATATTAAGACATTTGCATGCAATAGACATCCCACATTATGAACACCTTCATGATTGCCTTTGCACTGTGTTTATAAAATCTAGGACTTCATTTATTAATTTAAGATTTACAAACTCATGTATTCAAACATAGCATTAATAAATGAATGATGCCTTTTATTAAGAATATAAATTTCATACATATGAAAAACATCCCTATTACATGGGCTCTAGGGCATACTCTCTAACACAGACACCTGGTTCTTCCTTGTCGCCTTAATAGTCACCACATGACCATCATAGGGAATCTTGATCATCTGATTTTAGGTGAAAGGTACCCCATCCAGCTTGTGAAACCACAATCTTTCCAGCAGCATAGAAAAGTTAGTTGGAATAGGCAGCACTAGAAATTTGACTTCCGTCTCAATGGGCTTTGTCTTCACTAAGGCCTAAAATATTCTAGCAGCTTGTCTTTTAGAGTTGTCATAAGAAAAAATGGTCAATTTGAACTTACTCAGCATGGTCTTATTTAGCCCAAAAGCCAAAATTGCCACTAAAAGACAAAAATTAATAAAAGAACCATCGTCAACCATCACATAGATCGTGTGTTTGCCATTTACATGGCCTTGATGTATAGGGGACAGTTATGGTTTCTTCCTTCAATAGGTAGTTCAGCATCAGAGTACACAACATTTTCTCCTGTCCCTCCCTTAACCAAGTCCAATAGCTCAAAGGGTGAAATGGTGGTGGCAATAGTAGATTCACTCAAGGTTTTCACTAGCTTTTGCCTATGTGAGGGAGACTGTCTTAGAAAATTCCAAATAGAAATTTGTGCTTGCATCTTCTTCAACTGCTTAATTATCTGGTCACCATCAACTTTCTTTTTTGCAGGCACTACAGTAGGAGCTAGCTGCTTTTCAATCTCTAGGGCCACCCTTCCACTCCTAGTGATTGCCTTTACCTTCTTCTCTTCTTTTATCTCCTCCTCACTTTCACTAGTTAAACTCCAAATTTCAATGGCCACCAAAGTCCCTTCATCCTCACTCTCTGTGGGAGTATCCCAATAATTAATTATTAAAACTAGCTAATTTTCATCACTTAGCTCTGTTACTTTAGGGGTAAAGCAAGTAAAAGCCACATACTCATTCCCATATAGGTCTCATAATGTACCATTCAGGCAAACTAGACCCAATCATAAACACTAGAGGTGGAATAGCATTGTAACCTCCTTTCTTCTTCTTATCCCTCTTCTCAAGATCTAAAATTTGTTTGTTGTCTATTAGATCCTGAATTTGATTTCTCAAGGTGTGATAATAGTCAGTTAGGTGTTTAGTTTGTTGATTGTAGGCACAATACTAATCTTCTCTTTGGTGGGACAACCCCTGACTCTTTGCAGGCCTTGAAGGCAGTGGTTAGAGCTTCCCTTCCTTACTTAAATAATCCAACACCCAGGACAGTGACTTACCCAAGTTGGAATAATGCCTCTATAGTAGACACTTCTACAGTCTTTTTAGTTTTATTCGACCCACTGTTGTTCCCAAATGCCTTGTTATTATTGAAGTTTCTTCTGGCACCCTCATTGCTCACCCTTCTGGTTAAGTACTCTTCCACAGCTCTATGGCTATATCCTTAAATGACTCCTAATCTTTTAAACCCTTCATTTTTAAGTCACCCCTTAAATATGGGCTTACATTTCTAATAAATAGCATTATCTTATCAGTTGTGTCAAGCTCTAGTGAGGTACTTATGGAAGGATTCATCATGTTTCTACAGAAGTAGCTTGAGGTCTTTTAGGGTAACCTTTATTTTGGTGTTGTAGTCATACTACTTAGGAACTCCTCAGTCAATAGATCCCAATCTTCCTTAGCACACCTATCCAACCCATGGTACCAATCTATTGCAAACCTTATCAAACTTAGATAAAAGTACTCCATCGTTTGCTTTTTGCTCAGGGTGATCCCTTTCATGATCAGTGAGTATTGTTTAATGTGAGTGAAGTACCATCAAACCTCGGTAGATCAGGCATCTTAAACCTCTAAGGCAATGGTTCATCTCCATCCAAGTCTCTATCCTCTAGATTCATTCCCCTGTCAGTAGGTAATGGCTCATCTCTATCTAACTTTCTCTTTCATCTTTTTACAAGTTGGATCCTTAACACTAGGACCTCTACTCCTCATATTCATCATAGAAGGGACATAGTCTTCATCTTCCTCTTTAATAAAGTCATTTTTTGTAACACCCTAATTCCTTAACCATGGATAATCATCAATCATCATCAATCATCAACCTAGTAAAGGTCATGCAGAAATAATAATAATAATAATAATAATAATAATAATAATAATAATAATAATAATAATAATAATAATAATAATAATAATAATAATAATAATAATAATAATAATACAAGCCATCATTACATGCCAAAATAAAATAATCAAGCTTATAGATAAATAATTATAACATATATTTCCTTCAAGAATCCTTACATCCTCAAGCCAACTGCATCCTGTCCAATCCTCAGAATCTTAGCTTGAAACCTACATAGATAAACGAACCTGTACTAAGCTATAAAGCTTAGTGGGGAACAAAACTCTATAGATAACTTATTTACACAATTTATCATATCATGTACAACTTTCTATATAATACTGAATAACATTTGGGTCTATTGTATTGATCATTTCACCAAGAAAATATTGGGGAAGTACTCAAACTTATTAAGAATACCATACTTACTTATGTCTAGAGAATTATATAGCATTCTCCTAATGAAAAACTCATCAATTAACTAACATCATCTTACTTCTTACCTTTCTTTAAACTAGCTTGATTCCTACCTTTTGAATTTACTATAGCTTCAAAATTCATACATCCCGGTTGTTGATAGTATAAAACTCTAACTTAATGCATTAAACACAACGTTACATAATTCATGCATATGTGTTCTTTAATATCATCTTCACATGGTAACTTAAACCTCTTACAACATCAATTGATATCATACATTACACTTAGTTAGGTTAATGTTATCATTATGCATATGTGCGTGCAAACCTTCATATACAGCTTATAGTCCTTTTTATCAAGAGGCTAGACATCATAGTTATTAATGGTACTATTCTCATATTAGATTCATAAACTTTTACATCCTTTATGTTATATTAGCATGGTAACCTGATTCTCATACCATCTTCATTCTATGTCATGCCTTACACTGGGTTAAATGAATGTTATCATTAAACCTATATGGGTGTAAACATTTATATATAATTGAATAGACTGGTAGCATTGCATGTGATCACAAAGAATAAGCATTACATATCATGATTATAAAACAAGGTTATAGCCATATATTCTCCATAAAACCCACCGATGGAGTTCAACTCACACCGGCACTCACATAGGAACCTTCCTCATGGTCGATGACATACATATCTCATAATCATAATATACTGAACATGGCATCTCATTTCAATAAGACAGTTATAGCCAAAAGGAATTTAAGATAAAACATCACAATAAAATAATTCATTCATCATGCATATGTTAACTACGTGAAGAAATCGATGCATGTATGTATACATATACCACTTTATTTCTTGTACCTTTTTCTTTTTATCACCTTTAATAGCCTGCATAAGTACTAGTTTGAAAGGTGGATAATGGGAGCAATAGATACCCAAAGGTATCAACTATGGATATCCGAAGATATCAAACAATGGACCCAAACGAGGTCAAGCAATGGTTCCAGCAAGGAACAACTATGGACCCAAACGGGGTTAACTATGGCAACTGCAACTGTATCCCTCTAGGCATGCCTATCTAATCCACAACTAAACTAAGACCCACAGGCTTATCCCATTATAATCATCTTTGAGTCATCATATTCTTCGTTACTTAATATATTATTTGGCTTTAAGCCACAATTCATAAAGAATGCATATCATTCTTATCATGCATCATTTTTAAGTTATAGGCTTCATTACACATGGGTGTAGATCATGTAGTCTCATGGTTTCATTAACATTTATTCATAGTTAGCGTTAAGCCTGATTTTAATGAAGCAATATGAAAGTGCAGATGCTGCTACTAAAACATTCATAAAATCATATGCATGTCCCTATACACATATGTTCATATGAATAACCACATCTTGAATCATGGCAATTTGTTCTTTTATTTCTCATATTCATTTACATATTGAATCCAGCTACTCATATTAGCACATTCATGTCAACAATACAATGTAGCTTATAAGACTCATGGATGGTTCTCAGTGACATACCTGGTTGTCGTTTGCCGTGAACAGCTTCTATATAATATCATAAATAGTCATATCGGTATTTAATTACTTGAATAACATCTAAACATCTTAGGGTTAGTATAATATGATGAACAGTTATTTCCTTCTTAAAGTCAACACTTGTTTTTAATTAACTCTTTAGTTCACTTTTATAGTCTATTAGATCATGAACAACAGATCATCTCTCCTAACTAGTTCATACTTGTTTTATTCATCTTACCAATACTCTTTCATCATATAACGTATTATACCCTGGTAAGTTATGTAAGATTATTTCATCCCGTGCTTACCCCCATAAGGTATAGGGCAACAAAGTAATTATGTTTCGTTATATCAAGGTTAATCATTAATTCTCGGTATGACTTAAATCATAATCAACTTCTATAGTTCCATCTTTGAGTGCCAATAAATATTCCATCTCTTTTAATTTAGTCAGGCACATTATAACTATCTTCTTAATGTTACTAGATCATAACATGGTAATTTCTTGCCATCGTACAGAAACATTGGTATATATATATATATATATATATATATATTGGGACAAAGCCAATTGCTTTGTTTGAGTTCTCACCAATACCAATTTCATAGGATACATTAAACAACATATACAATTTAGAGCTATTAGGTTACATCCTATTGTCCTTAGTTATGTGCTTATCATGCACCGAACCCTATTTTAGCGACTTAATTCGTATAAGCATTACCTCATAGAAGCCCCTTTAAAAATTAGTTCTTAAGGGTACCCCATACTATAGTATAGTGGTTGCATTATTTTAATTCTAAATTATTTATATGCATGCATAGAGGTTCTTCCATTTATGGACCACTCTAATATAGCATTTTGGTGGCTTAGATTACTTACAACTTAGTTCAGTTTACTTTCTCTTACCATAACATTCATTTCATCTAACTTCTGAGAATACTTCATCTTATGGTCCTGCTTTTCTAAATTATACCTCTATAGAATTTAATGTGGAATATCGGCTTTCATAATCTATTAATCCATCGGCATTTAACTTACATATTAAGCATTACTTAGTGAGCAATCATCATCCTTACATTTATGACTAACTTTATTTATCTTTCTTAGGTAACTCTTTTAATAACTTTAGATATCGCCAAACTTATAATTATGGGTAATTATTATTTAGGAGTATGTGTACAAGAAGCACATGTGGCCATGCAATAAGAAAAACAATAAGTTATGCTTGGTCGTGTATAGCAAGGACAAGGGTAATCGGTTGTGCATTTCTAAGAAAAAGAGTAAGCGACTGTGTGCAATGAGAAGAGAAACATCACTTGGCTGTGCATTCCCATGAATAAAGGTATGAGTGGCCATGGGTTTTCAAGAGGAAACCACACACGTGGCAGTGTGTTACCAAGAGGAAACACATGCGTGGCCATGTTTGAGAGGAAAGGAGCATTACATGGTCGTGGATGAGAAGTAGAAAAGCATCACATGGCCACGGGTGGGAGAAGAAGAATACATCATGTGGCCATGCATGGGGAAGAAGAAGACCACACATGGTCACGTATAGGGAAGAAGAAAAACATGTGTGGCCATGTGTGAGAAGAAAAAGAACATCACCACGTGGCCACGCATCCTCAAAGGCAGTTCAAGGTGTGGCCGTGTGTTCTCAATAATAAAATGGTGAGTGGCCACACGTGAACAAGAAGAAATTAGTGAGTGGCCATGCATGGGAAGAAAAGAAGAAAAACCCAAAATATCTATTATACAGACATGAAATTAAACCCTAAATCTCACTTCCCTACACACTTATATTATCATTTAAGTTGCTTAATCATGTTATAATCATCAAAACATATTAGATTAAACCCTTAATCTTGCTAAGGAAACACATACAACAAGAATGGAAAAACATATACAGTAGCCGTTCCAAAAAATATAACTCCCGTACCTTAAATCAAGCTTCATCTCCTTCAATCCTCAAGCTCCAACTCTACTACTCATGGTTCCTCTCTTCTTCTTCATGAAGCCAGCATCAAAACCCTAGTTCCCTTATACCTTAGAGAGAGAAAAGAGGAGAAAGGGAGATCCCTCTCTAAAAAATGTCAATCCCCAACTTCCCCCAAACCCTAAATAAGTGAGTGGGGTAAAAATCTCCCTAAGGAAAATCCAATAATACCCTTATACATTTTTAACCCTTAAAACTCATTTTCTTAACATTTAACCCCAAACTTCTCATTTAATTCAATTGTATCCTTACTCACTATTTTAGCTACTCTCCAATAAACATATGCATAATTACCACCATACCCTTTATATGACTTAACTTCGTTAATACAAGATAACCTACTTTTGCCTTATTAAATCTTAATCCTGATTAATTAACTATAATCCTATTAAGGCCATGATTGGCTCCTCACATTTTTAGCGTCATGTCTCCTTCCTCTCTTTGGTAGATTTAAGGTATAATAACATCTGCTGCGGTAGTGTCCCCAATATGGGTCAGGTTCACTATCTCACGAGCAGGTACTATAGGCCAAGTTCTAGCATTTAGTGTCAAAAAGGCCACCACTCTACCAATCATAGCCAGCATTCTTTCCTTAAACTCCTGGAGATGCCTATCTAGCCTCTTATCCAACTCATCCCTTGTCATCGAGGTCCCAACAACAAATGTAATTAACCTTTCTCTCAAAGAAGGCAACCTCCCAGTCTCCTCGATAACTCTCCTAATTTCATTCAACGGCTCGTTTTCCATGTCTAAACTTGTTTCTGGACTGCTTGCACTTAATTCTAAACTAACCTCTGAATCCAACTCTGAACTTGAACTCGATCTTGCAAACTCAAATATTGGTCTCTGAATTAGGCAATTGTCTGAGCCTATGGACCACCTAGATAGATCTATGATGGCTACAAGGATCAAATGTTAAGACTGATGCATAATGAATGATGCATAAACATGGTATATACATGATGCATATATGTAATGAATGCTTTCGTTAAGCATCAATCACAAACATAACAACAACCTTCTAACCTTAGTGCTCCAACGTACATAGTGTATGATGGGAAAACTAGCAGTATAACCTATTTAATTGAAAGCACATATGTATGGGTTTTGACCATCATATATTTCAACTAAATCATATAAATCGAGTTAGGCCTATCGGGGCATGGCAGTCTTTCATCGATACCCTCTTAATTCATTTGAGTTTGGTCAATCCATAAAGATCCCCATAGTAGGCAAAGCTATTATGGTCATAAAACCTAGGGAAAGTTGCTATTATCATTACAAAGGCTTGAGTCAAGGGTAGTGAAACTTTAGGGCTACCCAAGCATGGTTCCTACCAGTAGGTCTAGCTCATTACGAACATAACGATCGAGAGGTTACCATTTTATATACCATTTGGTACTAGACTTAGGCTGGTGGGTCTCCTTGATACCTCTCTACATTAAGTGAACATAGGGTGTGCTTCAAGATAGCACAAGGGCTAAAAAGGGATGCCTAACTTAATTCTAAGGCTCTAAGATGTATGCAATTTTTTAAAGGAGATAAGATTAATAAGGAAAACCTAATTATAATGAACTTAACCAAGATGCTTTTAAGAGCAAGGTCTCTTAATTCCCCAATGGAGTCGCCATTATGATGCGCGCCAGAGCCACATTTGTTTTCGGTTAGATTCTCGAAAGATCGGATAAGGCTCACTTTTAATCATAAATTGGCTACTTTATAATAAAAAAGGCTTAAGCCTAGATTATTACTGATATTCAACCTATGAAGGCATCTACTAATGGGCCCAAAAGAGGTAGGCGTCATGGAGTTTCCACCCAGCAGAATGTTGGGAAATGATTCTCGACCTTTTGATATCTAAACAAAGATCGGTGTTCAGGACATCACTCTTATTAAGCATCTTGGTTAGATATTATTTTATAATTGGGTTTTAAATATTAATCCACTCTCCTCTCTCACATGATGCAAGGTGATAGAATTAAGCAAACATTCTAAGTAAACAATAAAAACAATAAATAGATAAAAAAAAAAAAAGAATAAAGCCCTACTTAAGTTATTGCATAAGCAAATCATCCAACAACAATCAATAAAAAGATATACATACATAAATCGGGGTATTTGTTTGGATTGTTAACATTGGTTCCATTATGCATATTTTACAAAAATCCTCATTTTATCTTTTATTTGGATTTCAATGAAAAATTGGACAATGGTCCAAGTTTTGAATAAAAGTCCAAGTTATTTAATATAAATAATTTTCAGTGTCTTTTCCTTTTTAACGTGCACAAAAAGCCCTTTTTTACTAGCTATTTCATCCCCAAAATGAAATACATCGATAAGAAATACCAAAATAATAAATAATAATAAAATAAGCAAAAATAATGAAATAAATAATAAACAAATAAAATAATAAATAAATGGAATGAAATAGCCGCATGGGCAAGTGGTGATCCTCCAATCGGGGGCACGAATCCTAATGCAAAATTCCTCACAAAATCTCCTAAAAATGAAGGAAATCACACACTCACAAGAAACCACCAAAATGGCAAATAAATTAGCATTATACAAATTAATAATAGAATATAGAAAAGGGAATTGTTAATTTATACATTATAGAATAGAGGTACATACAGAAACAAAATAATATATAAAATGGCAAATAAATATTTATGGAACCAAAAAGGAATGCAAATACATTAAAATACATAAAATACATATATAAATTCTTAAAATATTAGCCACGAATGCCCCTAGAAGGGTGACGGATAGCCACAGTTGGATGAGGGACGGGACGAGAGGAAACTCCTGCGATGTCCCCCCTGTCGCTTTGATAGACAGCCATCTATGCGGGTTTCTTCCAGTCTGTCACTCACAAAACAAAGAAAAATGTAGAAAGGATATCAAAGATCATGCAAAATTATAACTAACCCTAAATATTCGATTATCAAGCCTTAAAACATGTCAAAATAAGACTGTAATCCTAAATCATGCTTTAAACACACTAAAAACTCATCAATTTGTAGAATTGCAGAATAAACACAAAGCTTGAAATTATACAACAATGGAGAAATCTTTATTTATTCATGCCATTAACATGTATATTGATCCAGATTCATATCTCATCATACTTTCAAACACATCAATCAATAAAACATTGCACATAAACACAATCATTCCAACAAAAATTAATATGATCATGCAATGGCAATTTTAGAAAGAGAAAATAAAAAGGAGACTAGAATATTACCCTCAAGAGATATTCTAACTCTAAATATGTTAAAGTCTATATGTTTACTCTGATTGTATTCTTTGTTTTTCAAAAAATCAAATGATTATTTTTGTGTGTGTGTGTTTGGATCAAAAGAATTGTTAGACCAAAACTTTCTTAGAGAGAGAAATTGATTTTCTTCTTCCCTAAGAATGTCTCTGTATCAAGGGTGATTCCCCCTAGAAATCCTAAAAATCTTACTTTTATACCCACGATAGAGTTAGAGTTGAATTCCAACTCTATCTTCCGAAATTTAAAGATCTTCTCCCCTAAAATCTAGATTCAAAATTCTTTAAAACTCATCTTCCTATTTTGAATTTCCAGAAACGTGAGAAATCTAGATTTTTAGAATTTATAAAAATATCCCTGATCTGACCTAGATAGGAGAGAGGCAGCCATAAACGAACATTCCTCACATGACAGATGACCGTTTGTAACCACTAAGGGCCAAAATCAAGGTTTTTTATGTTATTTTGCCAAAACACTCAAAAACATTTGACAAATCATAAAATCTTTGAGAAAACTACGAGAAATTCACAATCGAAGCTTTAAGATCCACACCTATTGTCAGTAATATACTTTATGTTAGTGTAAGCCCTAGCCCCAATCCATTGTTATAAAGCATTTAATTTAATAAATGAGGCATTTGTTTTATCTATTGTATTCCTGTGCATATCAATTGGTAGAACTATCCAAGAATGTTGTTTCAGTTTAAGCTATCATATGTGAGGCACATGGTTATAAGACCTTGAAACAAATGAGACTTCATTCTAAATATCCCTAGTCAGTCATTGTTATAGGAATAACAAATAAATTAAGATTAGTATGCTCTCTCTAATAAGATAAGTTCTGTCTTATGGATCATAAGGACAAGAGTGTCAATCAGAGATCATAGATACATGTTTAGAACATAGTATCTAGATTCAATCCATACATGAGAACACTACATGGTACAAGTCATAAGTGTTTCTCATGTGCAAGTTTTGCATCGGAGTTCTTAGACCTAAAATTTCTATGAAATTCTTTATGAATTACTGTGTACTTTGACATATACCTAACGTGCTCGTAACAGGGTGACAAGTATGGGTATGCTTGGGTATGCACTGATCCATGTTAGAGAGCATGAGAGAAGTGAAGGGATTACCCCTCTCGATAAGAGAGAAAATATCACCGGCCACTTGATCAGTGAACTGAGAAGTGTATGGCCATACTGATATGGAATAATGAGTAATCATTATTTATCTGAGAGTTCAGTGTCACTGGAATATCAAGAAAGGAATTAATATATATAAGAATGACTAATTCCATGCCTTATATTAATTCTGATATTTAAGGGTAGGGGACTATGCAAAATTACATTAGGTCACCAAATACCATTTTCATTTTCATTTAATTTGGAATGCTATAATATCTTACTAGAGAGTATATATAGCCTTTGAATTAATTTATTAATTCATTGCCCATATTAAATGGACTTATAGGATCGCACACAAAGCATTGGATTTAAAATTGGACTTTGTTTGATCCATGAATGTTATGTATATTTATTTGCTTGTTTGGTGTGATGAATGAATATGCATGGTGCATTCATGGGCCCTGGGTTTTTGTAATTAAATATGGCCTACGAACCACTATGTATTATTGTAAAAGTTTCATTTATTTCTTAGAATAGAATTTATTTGAAGACTTTGTAAATCAAGGCGAAGCCCACCGGAGTGGAGAAGCCCCACTCAAAGATTTTTATGTAATAGTATAGAATCTTAGTTGTAGTTTTTGGGCCCATGTTTATCACGCTTTACTTTATGCATTTATATATATATATATATATATGCACTATGAATGGATGACAAAGCATATGCCATGTAAACCGTATTAAAATGAATCCCTATAATCTTAAGTCACAAAGTTTCATTCCTAATTCGAAACATGTCAAGCATCGATCATCGATCACGTAGACTAGGAGTCCTAGATGCGCCCGATTATCCTTGTGAGGCATGGGTTGTGAATGTAGGTTAGACTTAACATGGAAAGGGATGCCCGAACCTAGGCAACTAATAAATGGGTTTGTGCTATAACATATTAAGATGTTAGCCCATTTGAACCAAGAGTCATGTACGAGACATGATTGGAGTTTTCCTACCTAAGTAACTTAACTTGTTAGGTGTACAAGCTCAGCTTGACTAATAAGTTGTTGTGAAAAGTGGATCTTGGCCCACATTAAATCACTAATGCGAATTATTTAAAAGGATATTAATTCGGTTTGTGGGATTATAAATAAGACCTCATTTAATCTTGCTAAGTTTTATTGTAGATTGACAATGGCTTCTTCAAACAACAACTTTTCATTGCAATTGGTCCGGAAAAAGGACAAAATGAATGGCACCAATTTCATAGACTGGTCTCGAAACTTAAGAATAATTCTTAAGCAAGAGAAAAAGTATATTGTTTTGGATGCACCCTTGCCTGAAGAACCTAGTAGGAACGCCTCTGCGGTTCAAAAGGAAACTTTTAAGACCAAGAAGAGCGACTCCAATGATGTGACCTATTTGATGTTGGCCACTATGGTGCCTGACTTGCAAAAGCAATTCATAGACCAAGAGGCTTATGCGATCATGGTACACCTCAAGGAGATGTTCCAAGAGCAAGCTTGTCACGAGAGGTTCGTGACAACAAAGGCCTAAATTTCTTGTAAGATGGTTGTGGGTACTCCTGTTAGTACCCATGTACTCAAGATGAAAGGCTATCTTGATACTCTTGAGAAACTTAAGGTACAAGTCCCGAAGGAATTGGCCACTGACTCGGTCTTAGGTTCATTGACTGATGATTATGATCCATTTGTTATGAATTATAACATGCATGCAATGAACAAGACAGTCATCGAGCTTCATGGGATGCTTAAGAATGCTGAAGAGAACATTCGAAAGACCAATCCCGTACTTATGGTTCAAGGGGGCATTAAGAAGGGACTCGCTAAGGGAAAGGGAAAGGGAAAGGCAAAACCCAAGAATGACCTGGCTTGGTTCAAGTTAAATGGGAGTGCACCTCAGGCCCAATCCAAACCCAATGTGCAAAAGTTCAAGGAGAGTGAGAGCACATGCTTCCATTGCAACAAGATAGGGTATTGGAGGAAGAATTGAACTCTTTTCTAGGAAGAACAAAAGAAGAATGGAGCCAAGGCATCCAGTTCTAGTATTTTTGTTGTTGAAATTAGCCTTTCTATTTCTGCCACTTTGGTATTTGATACCTGTTGTGGTTCTCATATTTGTTCAAATGTGCAGGGGCTAAGAAATAAGCGGTTACTTGGGAAGAATGAAGTGGACCTTCGTATGGGAAATGGAGCACGAGTTGCTGCCATGGAGATAGGTGACTATCAACTCACTTTACCTTTCGAACTTTGTTTAGTATTGAAAAATTGTTATTATGTGCCTGCTATGAGTAGAAACATTATTTCAGTTTCTTGTTTGGATTTGGACGAATTTGATTTTTTTATTAATAATGGCAATGCTCATATTCATCGCCAAGACATTTCATATGGCAATGCCATATTGCAAAATGGCCTTTATATCCTTGATCTACAAAACAAAGAGCTCATATAAATCATTAATACAAAGAGGGTTAAATCGAACGAATTGAACCCCACTTACTTCTGGCATTGTCATTTAGGGCATGTAAACAAAAAATGCATTTCAAGACTCCACAAATCTGGAGTGCTTGGGTCATTTGACTTAGAATCTTCTGACACGTGCGATCCATGTTTGCATGGAAAAATGACAAAGAGTCCTTCTAACAAGAAAGGCGAGAGTACTAATGACTTATTGGAGCTAATACATACCGATGTATGTGGACCATTAAGTACACAAGCTAGAGGTGGTTTTAGCTACTTCATAACGTTCACAGATGACTTCAGTAGATATGGCTACATCTATCTAATGAAGTACAAGTCTAAAACTTTTGAGAAATTTAAAGAGTTTAAGAACAAAGTAGAGAAACAACTTGGAAAAAGCATAAAAGCCATTCGATCAGATCTAGGTGGTGAATACTTAAGCCAAGAGGTTGACAGTCATCTGAAGGAGTGTGGAATCATTTCACAGCTCACTCCTCCTGGAACACCATAATGGAATGGTGTATCCGAAAGGAGAAATGGAACTCTTTTGGATATGGTTCGATCAATGATGAGTCAAGCAAATCTTTCTGTCTCTTTTTGGGGTTATGTATTAGAAAATGTTGCATTTCTACTAAATCGTACTCCAACTAAAGCAATTAAGAAAACACCAAATGAAGTATGGACTGGGAAAGAACCTAATATGTCATTTCTCAGGATTTGGGGCTATGAAGCACATGTTAAGAAATTAACATATGATAAACTAGAGTCCAAATCCGCTGTCTGTTTTTTTGTGGGTTATCCCAAAGAAATAAATGGATACTACTTTTACTCAAAAGCCAAGAACAAAGTGTTTGTTGCTCGCAAGGCTATTTTCTTGAAAAAGAAGTTCCTTCTCAAGAAAGACAGTGGGAGTAAAGTAGAACTTGGAGAAATTCAAGTGCTACAAACTCCTATAGAGGATAAGTTAGAAATGGGATCAAGTTCACAACCAGTTGTGGAACAGAAACCCGTTACACAAAAACCTAGAAGGTCCGATAGAGTACGTCTGGAGATTGAGAGATATGGATTTCTAATCACCGATAGTGACACTAATAAGTTAGTAGATCGAGAGGATCCTACTACCTATCGAGAAGCTATTGAGAGCCCAGACTCAAAAAATTGGCTTGAAGCCATGAAATCCGAGATGTAATCAATTTACAATAACCAGGTTTGGACCTTGGTTGATACACCGAAAGGTGCTAAGGTAATTGAATGCAAATGGCTATTTAAACTCAAAGCTAATAAGACCTACAAAGGTAGACTAATAGCAAAAGATTTTCGACAAACTCATGGTGTAGACTATTATGAAATCTTTTCGTCTGTAGTCATGCTCAAGTCCATTAGGATCTTGCTTGCTATAGCTGCATATCATGATTATGAGATATGGCAAATGGATGTCAAAACTGCTTTCCTCAACGAAAATTTACTTAAGGATGTGTATATGATATAGCCTTAGGGTTTTGTCAATTCCAAGCATCCTAAGAAGGTGTGCAAGCTTTAAAAATCCATTTATGGATTAAAGCAAGCATCCTAAAGTTGGAATCTTCATTTTGATGAGGTAGTCAAAGAATTTGACTTCTTCAAGAACGAAGATGAGCCTTGTGTGTACAATAAGGTTAGTGGGAGCATAATAGTATTTCTGGTCCTACATGTGGACGACATCCTTCTCATTAGGAATGACATTCCAACATTACAAAAGATTAAGCAATGGTTGGGAAAGTGTTTCTCAATGAAAGACTTAGGTGAAGCCGAGACAATACTTGGCATTCGGATCTATAGAGATAGATCGAATCGACTTTTGGGACTAAGTCAAGAAAAGTACATAGACAAAGTACTAAAGCATATTAGTATGGGAGACTCAATGAAAGGGTACATACATTTGGCTTTGGGAGTTCCTTTAACTAAATAACAGTGCCCTAAAACTAAAGAAGAAAGGGACAACATGAGTAGAATCCCATATGCATCTGCTAGTGGATCTATCATGTACGCTATGTTATGTACTAGGTTGGATATTGCTCATGCACTGAGTATAACCAGTAGGTTTGAGCAAGACCCTATGAGAAGCACTAGTCTACTGTAAAGGGGATTCTAAAGTACCTGCAAAGGACTAAGGATCACTTCTTGGTGTATGGTGGTTAAGAAGAGCTCGTCATACAAGGTTATGTCGATGCTGCTTTTTAGACTAGCACTCAGGATTCAAGATCACAATATGGTTTTGTTTTTGTTTTGAACGATGGTGCTGTCAGCTGGAGAAGCTCAAAGCAAGAGACTGTTACCGACTTAACTACAGAATCTGAGTATATTGCAGCAAACGAGGCTGTAAAAGAGGCTATTTGGATTAGAAATTTCATTTCTGGATTAGGAGTTCTCTCAAGCATCCTAGATCCATTAGAAATTTTCTGTGATAACAACGGGGCCATCGTAGAGGCCAAGGAGCCCCGGTCATACCAGAAATCCAAACACATACACAGGAGATACCACCTGATCAAAGAGATCATTGATCGTGGGGACGTCAAGGTTAGCAAGATAGCAAGTGAAGACAATGTAGCAGATCCTTTAACAAAACAGTTGCGTCCAAATCTGCGCGAAGCTCATTTGATAGCATTCGATATTAGGGCTATGCCCAATTGGGACTAGTACTAGTAAGAGATTGTTAGTGTAAGCCCTAGCCCCAATACACTGTTATAAAGCATTTAATTTAATAAATGAGGCATTTGTTTTATCTATTGTATTCCTGTGCATATCAATTGATAGAACTATCCAAGAATGTTGTTTCATTTTAAGTTATCATGTGTGAGGCACATGGTTGTAAGACCTTGAAACAAATGAGACTTCATTCTAAATATCCCTAGTCAATCATTGCTATGGGAATAACAAATAAATTAAGACTAGTATGCTCTCTCTGATAAGATGAGTTCTGTCTTATGAATCATAAGAACAAAAGTGCCAATCAGAGATCATAGATACATGTTTAGAACATGGTATCTGGATTCGATCCGTACATGAGAAACTACATGGTACAAGTCGTAAGTGTTTCTCATGTGCATGTTTTGTATCGAAGTTCTTAGACCTAAAATTTCTATAAAACTCTTTATGAATTACTGTGTACATTGACATACACCTAACGTGCTCGTAACAGGGTGACAAGTATGTTTATGCTTGGGTATGCATTGATCCATATTAGAGAGCATGAGAGAAGTGAAGGGATTACCCCTCTCGATAAGAGAGAAAATATCACCGGCCACTTGATCAGTGAACTGAGAAGTGTATGGCCATACCGAGATGAAATAATGAGTAATCATTATTTATTTGAGAGTTCAGTGTCACTGGAATATCAAAAAAGGAATTAATATTTATAAGGATGACTAATTCCATGTCTTATATTAATTATGATATTTAAGGGTAAGGGACTATGCAAAATTGCATTAGGTCACCAAATGCCATTTGAATTTTCATTTAATTTGAAATGCTATAATATCTTGCTAGAGAGTATATATAGCCTTTGAATTAATTTATTAATTCATTACCAATATGAAATAGACCTGTAGAATCGCACACAAAGCATTGGGCTTAAAATATTTAAATAGTATATTGAGTATTAATTTAGGCTTTTATTTAAAGTCAAATTAATGTGGATAATGGGTATTAAAATTGCTAAATGGACCTTGGCCCATAAGAGATGGATTTGCGGCATTAGTAGGTTTAATTTTAATTAATTAATTATCTTGTATTAATTAAGTTAATTGAGTATTAAATTCTAAATTATATTTGAATCAGAATAAATTACTTAAATGGGAGATAATGTGACCGAAAATTCAAGGAATAATCCTAGTGAATTTCGGCAATCACTAATCCCTAATGAAGTAGTTAATTTTGATTAAATGACTAATGCTAATTTAAATCAATTTGAATTTGAAAAACCTAATAGAATTTGAATTAATTTAAATTACTTAATTAGGGAGTGATGGAGGCTGAAAATATTCCTAATTGCAAGGGAATTTTGGCGTTACCTCTTTCCTAAATTAATGGTATAAATTAATTAATTCTAGTTTTTAACCTAAGTGACAAATATCTCTCTTGGTGCTGCCACTCTCAAGAGAAAGGATTTTTCCTTCATCTCTTGTGTTCTTGGACAGCAATAGCTAATTAAAAGAAGAACAAGATCAGATCTTGTTGCTTCAATCCATTATCATTGCCAATTATTTACACATAGAGCTAGCACTCTTGATTTTAAGCCTTCCTTGCAATTGTGTGTGTGAAATAGAGAGGAGTGGTGTAAAGGCAGCTCTTTTGGCATTGGTGATCAAGATCTAAGGCGAATAAATCCTTCTTAGTTGCTGGTCATCATCAAAATCAAATTTTGAAAGGCATCTAAGGTTGTAAGTTTTTCAAAAACCCTAAAATTGCATGTTTTCGATTCTTGTTTATGGATTGCGTGGTATGTATGATCGATTTTATTATTCTTTTGCTGTGTGATCATCATATATATGCCATGTAATATTCCATCGCTTTAAGCTAGCTTTCCATTATAAATTTTTGTAATAAAAGATTTTTTTAATATTATCTATTTTACTATAAATTTCTTAAGTAATAAAACTAGTTCAAACTTTTCAATTGCATATTTTACCACTAATAGTTCCTTCTCGTTACTATGATAATTCTTTTTTGATATTAGTAAATATTCCTGATGCATATCCATAAATCATTTTTCATCTTTACTTTTTATAATTGCTCCCTAATAATTGTCTAATGCATTCGTTTCTAATCATAGTTCTTCATTTTCTCATGGTAGGGGTAGGTTTGGTAAATTCTTACAATATTCCTTTATTTCTTTTACTACTTTAGTGTCCTTATCTGTCCATTTTCATGAATTATTTCCTTTTAGTTTGTCTTAAAATACTTTTCTCTTTTATGACCAATCATGGATAAATTCGTTGGCATAAGTTACATGTCCTAAAAATTATTGGACCATTTTTCTACTTTCTAATTGATTAGAAAACTTTAACAATGCTTCCGCTATATGTGGCTTTAATTCTATCTCTCCTTTAGATATTTTAAATCCTAAAAACTCTATTTTTCTTTTTGCTATATCTGTTATTTCTTTTGATAACTTAATTTCATGCTTAACACATCTTAATAAAAATTGTTTAAAATGTTCTTCTAATTTTTCACTAAATATTATAACATCATCAATATAAATTAAGCAAAAATATCTTAGATCTTTAAATGGCATTACCAACCATTCATAATGTCTTCTAGGTGTACTAAATGCAATATATTTTATATTATATGGATGCATTTTAATTTGCCAAAATTCAGATTTACAATCAAATTTTGAATACTAAGTTTTTCTTTTAATAATATTTATAAGAATTTCTTTATGAGGTATTAAGTATCTATTAAATTTTATTGCTTTATTTAATTTTTTATAGTTTACAACCATCCTAACTTTATTCCTTTTAATTTTTGCATAATTTTTAACTATAAATATTGAACTACTATATGGACTCTTACTTTCTCCAATTAATTTTTTCTCTAATAATACCTTTATTTGAATTTCAAATGCTTCTTCATCTTCTTTACTATATCGCATTTGTTTACTTCTAATAGGAACATAATGTTTTAATGTTAGTTTTGCATAGAATTTATTTTCCTTTCATTTTTCTATAGGAGTTGTTCCTATACATTTTACTAGTAAGAGTGCAATTTCTTTTGGAATTTCTATATTTTCTTTTTCATTTTCTATTTTACATGCTCTTACTGGTTCTTTTTGTATATTATTCTCATCACGGTTCGTTGCGTGGGGAACTAATGGAGGTGTTTTCCATTTATATGCTTGTTCTAATCTTAAACAAATTATCCTATGTTTACATGGAGTTGTTAATTGGATATATTGATTACCTACACTTATAGGGTAATAATTTGTTAGCCAATCATTTCCTAATAAAAGATCACATCTACAATTTCCAGATTGATAAATCTTAGCTATTTGAAGAATGTATGCATGAATTTAAATTTTTACATTTTCTACTATTAAATCGTATTTAGTTGTCTTTCCTATTATATCTACTCCTATCTTATATTCAGTCATTCTTTTCCATAATTCATCTGGGAATACATAATGTGCTAAATTACTAGCTGATCCCGTATTTAAAAATGCATTATATGAGACTGTGTGATAATCTTTGTAGATAATTTTTAGATTTATATAAATACTAAAAGGACTAGTTTCTAATTCTTGCAATTTTGTAATAAATTCAATTATATGTAAAAGTTATATATTTGTCAATAATATTATATATAACTATATTTTCTAAGAAATCTAATCCTAATAAAATCGGTATTTGAGTCAATGTTATTTTATCCATATTTTTTTCGTAGGTATAATTACTATTTTTCCACTTGTATATGTTAATGTTAGGCTCATTTTTACATAATTAGTTATTGTATGCTTATATCATGAATAGTTAAAAATTCATAATCTTTATCTAAGGTATACTTTGTAAATGTTGATACTAAACTTTTATTTATATGACTTTTTGTTGCACCGGTATCTATTAATGTTTTTAACATTTTTCATTCTCCTCTTACATCTAATTCTATTTCTATATAATATTGTTTTGCTCTTAATGATGATCTTAAATCTACTCCTTCTAGATTGAGAATAAATTCTTCCTTGTTCATTAAATATTATTGGTTCATTTTTAAATTGAGGCATAGGAGTTTCACTAGATGATTCTCCTGATGCTATTAATAATCTATCACATATATGTCTTATTATAGGAATAATTCATATATTTTTATTTATTTGTTTTAGATCCATAGTTAGTTCAGTCAACGTAGTCATACGAGTAGGTGTTAATTGTCTTAGTGGTATATATTCAATTATATCAGAGAATGTATCATCTATTTCTACTTGTAATTTGATATTGTCATTCTAAACCTTTTTTATGATGACTAGCAGTAAAGATATAGTCCTATATGCTACAGAAAATACTTTAGATCCACTTGCCATTTCTATCCTATTTAACTTATGATATAAATTTAGAGCTTTATCTATATTATAATCTCGTAAGCTTACTGAAAAATCTAGTATTAATTTAAATTTTAAATTTTTGTAAACTAGATTTCCTAATGTTGTGCCTAGTAGGGCATTTATGGGACCATTTAATATTATATCATCTATACAAAATAATTGTATCGAACTATCTATTACTTACTTAAAATGTGCTTTTATTATTATTTAGATTGCTCATAAGTATAAATTCTTATATCTATTTTTATCTGGTAATTTTGTTAACTCCTTATTAATTTTATCTTTATTGATTAAGGGTATTACTGTATTCTCTTTTGTATGATATATATCTATAGCTGACTCATAATGTTTGGCAATATACGTTGTCTTATAAAATCTATTAAACCATTATCTTTTAAATATATCTTCTATTTTTATATTTAATCTATGATGATTTAATTGACTAAATTTTCCTTCATCAAAAGATTTATTCTAACTAAATATATTATTATTATCTATTATATCTTGATCTTCGTTATCAAAGTTTATTCTTCTTCACTTTCTATTTTTGTTTCTGATTCAGAGCTTAAATTTTCAGAGTTATATTGAGATTCAATTTCATATATGCTTTCATTTTCTGATATATTACTATATTCTATAGCATCATAATCTGGCTCTATTAATTTTTCATATATTTTATATGCCTTATGATTTTCCTTCTTTCCTTTTCTAGGGCATTCATTAGCATAATGTCTTTTGTCTTTACATATCCAACACGTAAATTCTTTAGGATTTTTCTTACTAAATCTTTTATTTTTTTCCTAAAAAATTTCCTTTATTAAACCAATTTTTCTTAAAAGGTTTAAATTTTCTTTTGTAATATTTTTTAAATCTTGGTTTATAATATTTTTTTATTAGACCTTTATATCTTCTGTTTTTATTATAACATCCCCATTTGGTTGGTTCGGATATTACTGGACAGCATAATCCTCCTTTTTTCTTTTCTTATATTTTTTTAATTTCATAAACTTGGTTACACATTTCATTTATTCTTATTTTTATATATCCTTTATAAGTTCCTAAAAGTTCCTTCTAGTAATCCAGGATCATTTTGTATTTTTTTTTCACATAATATTAATCCCCATGATTTTGGCAACTTAGTTATATATATTTGTCTAAGTAATTTTATTTGTGCTTGTGGTAATATTCCTGTTTTAGCTATGTTATAATAATATTTGTTAAATTCACAAGTGTATTCCCGTAAATAGCACATATTACATATTGTTAAGTTTTGCATTTCTTAAGTATTCATGTCCTAATTTGTTTAAAGGTTCTTGAAGATTAAATCAGTTATTTCCTAAAAATTATATTTTTATGGCTACTTCAAATCTTTGTATAAGGTCTTTTATTGTATCATTTGCAGAAAAAATACCTAATATTCCTTCATCTGTATATCCATATTTTATTTTTTGTCTACCTTCTGATTGAATTGCATTTCACCATAATTCTACATTTCCTTTTAATGTACTAACTAGGAAATTATATACTCTATCTAAATTATATCCAGATATTTATATTACTAAGTTATTCATTTTTATTCATTCGTCTATAATTTTTTGTATGTCATCTACACAATCTAGATTTAACCATATTCCATTTAAATATATAGGTTCTACATCTGGTTTCTTTATAAATTTTGAATCATTATTTATTATTCTTTGTCTCAACATTTTTCTTTTATATTTAGTATATTTTTGTATACTTACATTTCCTATAATAATTTCTTCTTCTTTATCATCTACTATGCTTGATGCTTGTCGAGTTTCCATTTTTACTTGTGTAGAAGTTGAATTTAGTTTTCATTTCATGAATTAATTTTAAAATTTCCTCTTCATCTATTTTATTTTCTTTATATAATTTTAATCTTTCTTACAACGTTAACGTATGAGTTTTTATTATTACTCCTGCTTGTGTTGATTCTTTCATTTTTATCTTTTTCTATTTTTTTTCTACGCTAATTTTTAATTCTACTTCTTTAATTTCTTTTAACAAATTAGATTTTCTTTCAAATGTATTGATTCTTTCATTTTTATCTTTATCTTTTTCTATTTTTTCTACGCTAATTTTTAATTCTACTTCTTTAATTTCTTTTAACAAATTAAATTTTTTTTTCAAATTTATCACTTATATTTTCATTTTTAGTTTGCATAAATGTACTAGTTGGTAAACTTAAACTTCCACTACTATAATTATCTTCTACATATAAAGTGTGTTTAAAACAATATGACCTATTATTCATATTTATTATATTTTGATTTACTATTTGTAGATTACTATTTATTTGTTTGATTTCTTCATCATATATATATATATATATATATATATATTATTTAATAACTTATTATCTAAATTTGATTCACTAAATATTTAACATTTTACTTATTCTAAATTTTCTACATTTTCTATTTGACTTAATAATCTTTTATTAATATGCAGGTAACTCCGATGCACAAGCAGTGGAAATATAGATAGAAAAATTTACTTGAACGGAAAGTCACAACTTGTAATAACAAACTTCGGGTTGGAAGATACTCATTACCTGCCCATTATGCAAATACAGATCTCCATGCTTTTTTAATAATCATTCAATCCTCTAATCCTGCAATGACAGAAATAAAAGGGCCACATTCTCATTCCATGGAAAGCTCCTAATCCTCTATTTTTCCAATGCTATGTATGGCAAGTGCGTCAGTCTTTAACATTCACCAGGAAAAAGGAAAGACATGTTAGCTGCAATGACTAAGACGTTAGACACTTGATAGGCAAAACTAGGATTTAGTCAGATTGAGTAAAACCACAATGCACATAAACCAGAAGAAAATCTAAAGGTAAAAACTAAGAATGCATGAATTGTTTTTTTTTCCCTATAACGTGTCATGTAGAAAGAAGTATAGACAGAGATGGAGATCTATAAGAAAAAATAAATCAATATTACCTGCATTTACTCTCTTATATATTTCCCATTTCTTTTCTTTTTGGTTTGTTCTATTTTTTACAACAAATCCTTTGTATATCTATATGCATCCTGCTCTACCACAGAATAATACATTTCCATTTCATCATCCAAGCAACAAACTGAAAGCTGAAGCACAAGTTAGTGCAAAATTGAGCAATTGCTTCATTATCTCCTGGCCGTTGTGCTTCCATTCTGAAAAGATAATTCTAAAAGCTCTACTTCCCACCCCACGTTAGCATGTCAACTTTGTCTATACACACACACACAAGAATCAGCAGCAAGGAAACTGTCAGCATAAATGTATCATGATGCCATGACCACTCTCTTCTCCAACAAGAAGCTCCCGTTGCCATCTTCCACAGCCTCCAGGTTCAGTTGTACCCAGATCAAATTTCCCAATTAATTAGAGAGAACAATTCTCAAAGTCAGCCTTCTGGTTCCTTCCTCTTCTTGTTAGACTTCCTGCTTTCCTTGCATTTCTCTACTGAATCCATACCATTAATCTGCTGGTTCGAGATGCTGCTAGGCTTCAAGTTCCCAACTGGATCTGAATTGGACAAGGTCTTCTCATATATAATGCAAGCATCAAGGGAGTAAATTCGCAAAGCAAGTGAAGAAACTGTAGAAGTTTTGGCAGCAGCAGAAAGCGATGACCAGTACCACCATTCATTCCGCAAGTACTCTGTCTTAATCATCTCCTCCAACACAATTGTGGCTTGGATCATCTACAAGGGAACAGGCCGAAAAAAAAAAGGGGGGAGAAGAAGTGACTTTATTTGCTTCCTCACTAAAAACATATGGAGAAACGAAATATAAATTGTGAACTTGGCAGCTAATGCAATTAATTTAGACTTGATGACTTGCTTATATTAATTTACAAGTTACTAACTGAAAGGGTGGAATAGATATGACATGTAATTAAAAAAAGAGAAGTTCACTTTAAGCAAGTTCAAATAGACCATAGTACCGCCAATAAGGACAAGTTACACAAATTAGAGACTGTGGCCAGATATAGATTGAATAATACATATTCAGAAGGATAGAACCTGTTTTATTTTTTCACCTTAGCAAAAACTGGAATAGGTAAAGCAGTTTATACAGCCACCTCCAATTAGTTTGAAAGTAAAACATGGATGAAATGCATTGGAGATTAATTTAGAGTTAGGAAGACAAATTCCAATCGTACAAAAAAAAAAGCAGGTAAAAAGGGAACCATCACCCAATTATTCCTGTTAACTTGTGTTTCGAAAGCCAATTATAATTTAGTCAAAATATTCAAGTTAAGAAAGTCTCTTTCTAAAATGCATTAAACTATACCACCACAAAAATTACAGCTTTCCATTATGAGTAATATATGCTATACAAAATATAATACACACACAAGCATCACTCATTTGCCTCAATTGTCTAAAATTGCACTTTCAGGAGTATCTTCTGATATTTTAGAACATAAGAACATTGCTCCCATATCTATAAAGAAAAAAAGAAAATATTATAGATAAAAGGTCTCTCGGAAGAGAGAGAGAGAGAGAGAGAGAGAGAGAGATGCAGATTAACTGCAGTAACAGTCTCATAAACATGAATTTCATTTCAGTAGCTGTAAAGCAAAGAACAATACACAGAAGGAAACAGAAAAACTAACAAACTAACCTGATATATTGACTCTGCAGATTTTACAAAAGCACGCCAGGCACACCTCCTTCCCAAGCACCCCCTTGACAGTCTCAAGGCTTCTTCAGGAAGTGCAGCTTCCATGTCAAGTAAATTGATCTTTAGTCGCCGTACAAGAAGTGAAGCTTTACCAGGTAATGGCTTTAATGAAGATTGTGGGACTACACAGTAGCTTATAGACCGCATTTCAGGAAAACATTTATTAAAGGAGGACTTTCTCCCCAACCGATGCAAGCCCAACAGTGGTTTATTGGTTTCCAACAGTTCCCCTATTTCATTTGTAGAGGTTTTCCATGCAAACTTGCCAGATAAGCTCTGAAGACCACCATCACTTTCATTTTTGTTTCCCTGCATAAACAACTGATGGGCATAGTCATCAAGATTGCCACACTGAACAGTAGTGTCCTTCTTTGGACAAGTCAATACTAATGTTGAGTCACTGAGGTAAGGAGAAACAGATGTCACAAATGATGGAATCCCATTCGAACCAATAAGACCAATATCCTCAACCAATTCTTTGTTGGAATCTTTTGTCACAAACTTGGAACAGATTTCTGTAAATTCATATGGGCATTCAAACCCTGCATTTTGAAATTTAATCAATCTTGAACCAAGTTCAGACCATCCAATTCTAGCATTTGGAACATTGTCCAATTCACTAATATACTCTTTCTCTAAGACCTGGGATTTGTCTCTCCCCTTGGCTCTTGTCGAATCATTTGTCTCTTCACTTTTCTCACAAGATAAATGAACCAAATTGCAACTACCATCATCATGCCCTTCAAATACATCATCATTGGAGGCAGTTCTATGACAAGAGTGGCAGTGGTGTCTGGAAGGCCAAATGGGTTCTAAGCAATAACAGCGATACATCTCTTTGGTGAGTCTTCCAGGTTTCTTCCCCCGCTTCAACATGCAAGTTGTCTCTATCTCCATACAGGCACCATATCTTTTCTCCAGAAACAATGCAGCCTTAGTAGCAAGACAATCAGAAGACGAAATTTCATCCCTATCCATCACCAGAGATTGAGGGCACTTTTTATCAGAAGGGTCTCTAATTTGTTGATGCTCTCGGAATCTTAGCTTCAATAATTGCATAATGGACTTTTTCAACTCTCTTTCCTTTGAATCATTATTCCCCAACCAATCAATAAGCTGTTCAATCTCAGCTTCAGATTCATAAGAAATCCATGAATACACAGCACCATTGGGATCAAAAAGGAATGGGAAACAAGCTCTTGACCCCTCCAGTTTCAGACATGTATTTGTCTCAGATGAAGAATGCTGGAGCAGCGAACAATGATAAAATAGGTCCCTGTGATCTGATATCTTCCTCCACTGCAATGTCAAACTCCCATCAATAATAATCCGAGGATGCCCATCACATGTGGTGGAAAACCAGTACAAATGACCTCGGGAATCACTACCCAAAAACTCCATCCGAGAAGATTGTTGTGAAAGCTTAGACTTTATGCTATTAATCAAACTCTGCAGATGAAGAATATCAACTTTAATAGCAGTCAACTCAGAATTGTAGACTTGTGACTCATTCACAGCGTGAGCAAGCACATTCTCAAGAACATGATTATTCTCAGCTAATAGAATAGAAGACCCTGCATGATCTGGAGGAGGCAGAAAAGTTGAAGATTCCCTCTCCATACATTCTTCCATGTTACTCGGGCCATGAATTTCATCCACATTATCAGATACCTGCAACAATTCATCTGATGAAGAGAACCCACTTGATCGAGAGGATTTTTCATTCTCCTGATTTGTGCCATTCCTGATACCATGCAGATCTTTCAATTTACCTTCAACATCTTTAGAATTAATAGCTTGACTGCCACATCTAGCTTTTTTTGTATAGTTTATTACAGAAGAGTGTTTATCAGGGCCATATGTCCCATTTCCTTTTTTACTACCACCTACTGCAGGTGCACCATCAGAACCAGCAGAAAATTGGCTAGATTTATCACTCAAATGTGGTGAATGTCCAATAGATTTAGCCTGATTTGTAAGCAAAGAACCAAACCCATCATTTGCTTCTTCTGTTGCACCAGTATCAACCTTTGCAGCTCTAGAAGCCAGAATTTCTTCCTTGAACTTGAGATTTCTCCATTCAACAAATAATGAACGCAATTTCTGATGCAATTCAGCTGTAGTCTCTGTGCACTGATCAAGGTGCTGACGAACAAGAGCTGAGTTTAGCAATTCATCACAAAGAAACTTCAGAAGAAAGGTTCGCTGCATTCACAAGAAAATGAAACTTTGTTAGATAAAATAACATATGAGAATGGAAGGCAAAATAGAGAAGGCAAACAAAAGAAGCCATATGTAGTTTATTACTATCCCTGTACTGTTCTCAACAATCACAATGAACCAAAAGCAGTAGAGCCTAAACCAACCACATTCATTAAATGCAAGACAATAATGACACACAGCATAACCTTCCCCTGAAATGCCAATTTTTTACCCTACAATCAATTAATAATTAAATACAATGTACTAGAGATACATTTGTTCCTATGATAGTTTCTATTTCCAGTTAAACTTCACTACGTATTACATTTTATACTTCAAAGTGAAACAACACACTCAGATTAGAGGTGTCATAAATTTGTTCAGAAAACTTAGGATTTTACCATTATCATATAACTACCATTATTTTCTTGACCAAGAATATAGTTTACAAAAGTTTGGTTTGGAGAATAGTGCAATACACTTAACATGCATTCACATAAAGTTTGCAACTCTTGACATTTAAGAGAAAACTAGCAAAAGATTAGCACTCTTAGAGAGAACACAATTAGGAGACATATCAGAGAAGCAAAGATAATAGATCAACAAACCTCATCTATGCCAAAATCCCAATAATCTTTTTCTTCCATTGCAACAGCTAGATCCATGAGTGTCTCCAAATAAAGACGGGTAATTTCTCCCTGATACTTTTTACACTGTGGATGACCCATAACCTGACTGCTTGATGATGCCTCTTGGACCATAGATGCACCAACACAAGATGGACAATACCAGTTCCCCTCAGGAATCCTAGCAAGTGGTGGATTTAAACAGTAAGTATGATACTCAGCATCACATGTATCACATAATAGAACATTGTCATCGTCCCTATCAACCCCGCATACTTTGCAAACACCTTCATCCCAAGGAGCTTTTGGAATCTCATTTATGGATGCAAGAATATCATCCAATTCTTTCTTTGTTTCAGCGCTCAAGTGATCCAATTTAGCATACCCTTCAAGTTTCTGAGCAAGAGTGACCACCTACATTGAAGTTCAACACATTCAGACATGCCAAAAAAAAAAAAAAAAGGGAATGCAAACACTTAGTGAATCTATGTAAGAATAATATTCATAAACAGGAGACAGAGGTAGAATAAAATTTATCCATGTAATAACCAACTGAAATATATCTTCCCTTTTCAAAGTTTTTGCAGAAAGGCAATCCACATCCCTTCATAAAAAGGTCGGCCCCTAATACTCTAGACAATCATATAAAGAAGTGTAGCATAATGCATGGTCCAACCAGTCCAAGAGCAGTTCCAGCTTCATTATGCAAAGAATCATGTAAACAAAACAAAATGAAAAATGTTTTCTGATCATTATGTTCAAAGCAATAAATGGGATTTAATACAGGTATAGGGGAAGCTAACTAAGGAAACAAAATACCAATTAGCCTACTGACTAGCTGCCTATAGTTATACTTGAATATATAACAAAAGTCAACCTACAGCTCATACACAATTTACAATAGATTCTGTGACACTCCCTCAAGCTGGTGCACAAATGTTAATCATGCCCAGCTTGTTACAAAGATAGTGTTAGGGTCCCAAGTTCGTGATCGAGTCACCGGCAGGTTGACAGAAAAGTCAATTCCAAGTAAAGGGTTGTTATGACCTTGAGTCTGTGATCGAGTCACTGGGCG
Source organism: Excoecaria agallocha (assembly GCA_037975025.1). Taxonomy (NCBI): domain Eukaryota; kingdom Viridiplantae; phylum Streptophyta; class Magnoliopsida; order Malpighiales; family Euphorbiaceae; genus Excoecaria; species Excoecaria agallocha. Next base: position 32,508,778 of record CM075819.1, read on the forward strand.
ATTGACACAAAAATCAAGACCGGAATAAGGGTCTTTACCCTTACTTCGGTTCTTGCCCTTGCCTATGGTTGTATGATAGTTGTAATTCGTTAAAGGAAGCCACACACCTTGGAACTCTTAGGGAGCTTCCCACCTTTAATTTGCTTGAATTTTACTTGCTTTATTGACTGATTCTGTCTCTATAAATAGAGATTACACATCTAAATAGGAATCATTTTCTTACGAGGAAATTAATCTAAAATAGGAATCCTTTAACATATCTAAATAGGAATCCTTTTCTAACTAGGAAACTATCAAAATAAATCACTAATTAAAAATCAAATCCTATTATAACTAAAATACTACTACTAAAAATAAATCTTACTATAATTAAAATTAATTAAACCGTAACAAGGGTCTTTACCCTTCTTCTCATTCCTGTTTCTGTTACCTGTGTTACAACAGAATGCAACTCATCAAAAGGAGTCAACACCTTAGAACTCGTTAAAAGAGAGTTCCAAATCTCTCTGATTTAGAAGAAACATGACTTGTTTTCTTTTATTCAATCTGTCCCTTTTTAAATTGAGACGCTTATTACAAAAATAGAAAAGTCATAAATAAGAAATAAACTCCTTCCAGGAATAGGAGAGTCATACTAGAAATAAATTCCTCCTTGGCCTAGAAAATTAAATAAACTTAAAGACAATAAAAATATCAGCTTTCTGCCGAATACAATTTGTCGACATTCTGTCTCACTATTTTTTGCTGCTAGTTGGCCCCTTTCTAGTGTATTTCTTTCCCACAAAAGCATCCATAACATTACTTCCCTCCTGAAGAAAGAGCTTGTCCCCAAGCTCGACGTCAGGATATACACTACAGAAATGACCACCCTCCGCTGACTCAAAACCGCCCCAATGTACCAGAATTTCCCGAGTACCACAATTTAGCCTATCACAAACAACTGCAAAAGGCATGGGAACAAACTCTGCTATCCTCAATTGGTGGAAGTGTGGGCCGAATAGCTGGTTGGGCACCATGAAAAGCCCAAGGAGAGAGACATGAAACACATTATGTAGCTTATTGTCAGATGGCAGTTCTAACTCATAAGCAACAATTCCAATTCAGCGCAACACCGGAAAGGGACCATAAAATCATGGAGAAAGCTTATGATGAAGCTGGCCCTTGAAAGAGTTATGACGATAAAGGTGTAACCAAAGGCAAACCAAAGGACCTGGAAAAAATTCCAAGTCCTAATGACCCTTATCATAATAACTTCTCACAGAATGTTGTGCTTGTTGAAGCATAGACTGTATTTCCAGCAAAGCTAAGTCACAAGAAACCAAGGCTTAATCAACAGCATCCACCCGAGACGAACCAGCCTCATAGGATAACAAATGAGGTGGATCTCTACAATATACAACCTTGAAGGGAGAGGTTTGTAAGGCTGCATGAAAAGAAGTATTATAACAATATTCTGGCCATGGCAACAAGTCCACCCATTTCTTTGGTTGGTCACCAACCATACAATGGAGATACATCTCAATCGTTCATTTAATGACCCCTGTTTGACCATCTGATTTGGGGATGATATGCTGAAGAGAGTGCTAATTTGGTCCCACTTAAGTGAAACATTTATTTCCAAAAAGACTAGTAAAAACAACATGACGGTCAAAAGTTATAGATTATGGGAACCCGTGCAATCAAACAATGTGCTCAAAGAAAACATGTGCAACACTAGACAGGTTTTAAGGATGTGCCAATAAGAAGAAAATGAGCATATTTAGAGAAACGGTCAAACACAACCAGCAAAACAGTTTTGCCCCAAGCCTTAGGTAACCCACCGATAAAATCCATTGAAACATCAGCCCAAACCTGTGTTGGAAGAGCAAGAGGCTGAAGTAACCTGCCTGGCTAAGATGTCCATACTTGTTCTGTTGACAAACTGGACAGCTAGAAACATATCTGGCAACAGCTGACTTCATCCCTTTCCAATGAAATATAAGCACATACATGCTGCAAGGTTTTTTGGACCCCTTCATGAGCACTATCGTGGCAGGAAGACAACACCATAGCAATTAAAGAAGAAGAGGACAGCAAGTAAATTGTGTCATGGTAAAAAATAAGACCACCATGCACTGAGCGTGAGGCATCCAGCTCATTCTTCTCTACCTGAGCATGTAGCCCTTGGAGCTCATTTGACCTTGCAACTTCTTGCCACACAGCAACAAACAAGAGGACCCATGTTCGGCTGATTGCATAAAGCTGAGCCACTTCAATAGGAAGCCTAGATAACACATCAGCAGCATGGTTCAAGTTACCTGCCTTGTAAGCACCAGATGATAACCGGATTTTAGGTCCAACTTGGTGAAATATGTAGACCCATGTAAATCATCAAGCAACTCCTCAACTACCGGAATAGGAAACTTGTCCTTCACCATCTAACCATTGAGCTCCCTATAATCCACACCAAAACGCCAAGTCATCATGCTTGTGAACTAACAAGACAGGAGAGGAGAATGGTGATTTGCTAGATTGGATGACTCCATGTTTCAACATTTCTGCACACTGCCATTCTATTTCATCTTTTTGCATGAGAGGGCACTGATAGAGCCCAACCACCACTGGATCGGACGCAAGCAGCAAGCAAGTATGGTGGTCACAATGTCTAATAAGCGGGCAGCCCTGTGGGTTCTTGAAACAAATCCTTAAATTCTTCCCAAAGTGGCTCAGAGGTCTTTGTCAAATCTGCTGGCCCTTGCAAGGAATGGAGTCGATTTTGAAAATAAGATTGCCGCTCATGTAGAGTCATTGTAGTGCTGTCCAACTCAAAAGTGGTGACAGCTGCACAGTCCCACAATATTGGCCTGAGTTGTTGTATCCATTTAACCCCCAAAACCATATCAAAACCATCCAATGGAATGACAAGGAAATCAACCACGAAAGCATGTTGATCAATAGTAAAGGACATGGCTGGACAGCTCCCTTGACTGAGAACCCTCTCCAGTGGCCACAGAAAATCTAACATCAATTTGGGGCTGAGTTGCTAATCCAAGACAACAAGCTGCTGTCCAACTAACAAAATTATGTGTGCTACCCGAATCAACCAAGCTCAGCAAAGGCTGACCCAACATTACTGCTCTAACTTCCATGGTGCGAGGGCTTTGCTTGCCTGTGACAGCAAAGCAAGGATATTTCCGGTTTAGTCTCCTCCTCTACAATGGTCGAAATCTCCTCTAAACTCGCAACTTCCAGCCAAAATAATGTCTTGCATTGATGCCCAGCTGTACACAAATTGTCACAAATATAACATAATCCTTTTGCTTGTTGTTCTGCCATTTCTACACAAGTCAATCATTTAATAAAGGGAGTTGTAATGCTGAAATTTGATCCAATACTGCCATTTGACACCCCTACACCTTTAGAGGTTTGTGTACCGCAGCTAGCGTGGAAGTGAAGCTACTTCGAGTGCCTTGCCAAGATCCCTTTTGCATTCCTGTGTTGCTTATGACTTCTTGTTTCCTCTCAAAGGTTCTTGCTAAGTTCACAGCTAGGACCAAATCAAAAGTCCATTGCATCTCCACCTCAATTGATTCCATATGCCCTGTCATGAACATATCTACTTGCACGTCCACCTGCACCTTCGTTGCACATACTGACAATATCTAGAACTACCATTGATATTTTTCTATTGTTCCAATTCGTTTCAGGTTAATCAATCCTCCCAAGGGATTGCTTCTCATGAGTGGTCCAAACTTGTGGTAACAATAGTCCTTGAATGCAATCCATGACATATTCAGTTGTCCATGTTCTATCTGATGGAGCCACAATTGTGCTTCACCTACCATATGGAAACCAGCCTGACCAACCTTGTCGCCTTCATCAGTTGGCTGATTAGAGAAAAAAAATTTTGCAGCAGCACAAAAAAATTAAAGGATCCCCCATTCCATCAAAGGTTGGAAAATCTAATTTGATGTATCATGGTACTACTGTATTCCCAATTGTTAGATTAGGTCAGGATTCCTGCCTAGGAGCTAGGTGTCCACGGTTATTATTGCTGCCAGTTCCCGCCTCCACTTCTCTTCCTTGACTGCGGGTAGAGTCATGAATGAGCTCCTGCATTTGCAGCCTGAACTGTTGGAATTGTGCATTCAACCTCGACACTATTCGAGATTCTACCTATGTTGCTGCTTCTTCAATTAGTTCTTTCATCTCATCACTCCTATCCTTTGTGCTCATGGTGAATGGCTCTAATACCAAATTCTTAGGGTCCTAAGTTTGTGATCAAGGCACTGACCAATTAATAGAAAAGGCAATTCTGAGTAAGGGTCTTTACACTTCTTTTTTTTTTTTTTTTTACCTATAATTACTGAAGATTTTTGAAAATAAAAATTTTATTAATTCTCTCATTAAAAAAAAATTATAAAAATATACAAGCTATAAAGAAATAAAAAAAATAAATCCTAGTCCTAATTATAAAAATATACAAGCTATAAAGAAATAAAAATAAATAAATCCTAGTCCTACTTTAATATGGAAAAATAAAAATTAACTAGAAAATATAAAAATAAACTCTAACTATGAATATAAGATAAAATCCTAAATTCTAGCTAGAAATATAAAATAAATTCCTAATCTAATTAGAAAATATGAATTTTAACAAAGAAAATCAAAGAATTCCAATCCTAACTAGGAAATCCAGCACTCCCTATCAAGTTAGTGCATAGATATTACACATAGCTAACTTGCAAAATATGATGTGATAAGTCCTATTGGTAAGTGCTTTAGTAAACACATCCTTATAGTAGAACTAAATGGCGACAACTCTTGAAATTTTCTAAGGCTTCTGCCATTACATGCTCAGCACTAAAAAAATATTGTATCAAAGCACTGATAGACATCAGCCTCTGATGAAGAAGGCTCAACACCCAAGAAATCCAACAATGAAAAAAAAAAAAAGAGAGTTGGCTAGAGTTGGAAACTACCGGCAAAACTGTCGAAAGAAAAACGGACAAAAGGCGGCGACTAGAGAGGGTTTCACACGCTAACACGCTCCGACGTGCATAAAAACACCAAGAAATTTAGGAAGTTTTAAACAAATTTTGATGTTCTAGGGTTTTCAAAACACACCAAAAATATTAGAGATTTTTAACCAAATTTTAGTGTTATAGGGTTCTCAACCACACTTGAAAAACTAGAATTTTGAACCAAAAAACATATTTTATGGGACTGATATAACAAGTAGGAAAACTCAACTTCTTGGTACTTTCCATGAACAGGTATTTTACCTATTGTTGGGAGGGAGAAAACTCTACCTCCTTAGAAGGAGAAAACACTTCTATGAAGAGCAAGGCTTCAATATCCTAAAGATTTTTGAGAATGTACAAGCTATTTATAGAGAAAACAAAAAGAGTCGTACTCCTATTTAACAAGGAAAAATAAAAAACTAACTAGAAAATATAAAGATAAACTCTTAACTACAAATATAAAATAGAATTTTAATCTAACTACAAAATATAAATTTTAACAAAGAAAATTAAGGAATTCTAATCCTAACTAGGAAATCCAACAGTTATTGTAGAATGCAGCTCACCAAAGGGAATCCCAACCTTAGAACTTGATAAAAGAGAGTTCCGAATCTCTTTGATTTAGAAGAAACAAAACTTGTTTTCTTTTATTCAATTTCTCTCTTTTGAAACGGAGATGCTTATTATGAAAATCGGAGAGTTGTAAATAAGAAATGAGCTCCATCTCGGAATAGGAGTCATACAGGAAATAAACTCCTCCTTAGCCTAGAAAATTAAATGAACTTAAAGACAATAAAAATATCGGCATTCTGCCTTATGGTTTGATGACATTCTTCCTTACTATTCTTTGTCACTAGCCGGCCCCTTTCTAGCGTATTTATTTCCCACAAAAGAATCCATAACAAATAGTTAATTCAAGTCCCATTTAAGGCTTTTGTGAAAACACCACTAACAATCAACCTCAATGTGCTTGGTTCTTTAATGATACACTAGATTTGAGGTTATAGGAAGGACAAATTGATTATCATGCTAAAGTTTAGCAAAAAATAGTGGTTTCAAATCGACTTCAGCTAGAAGATGATGCATCTACAAATTTTCACACGATTGTACCACAATGCTTTATTTAGATTTTGCACTAAATCGAGATACAACACTCTTGTTCTTGCTTCTCCAGGACACCAAGTATCCACCAACAAAGTCACAACAACTTGTGGATTTTTTATCAATCTTGGATCCAACCCAATTAACATCTACACAACACTCAACGTGAGTGTGCTCGTAATTTCAATACACTATGCCACGACCAGGAGCTTCTTTCAATGAGCACAATATCTACTCCAAAGCTGCCAATGTTTGACTATAGGTGTAGACATAAATTGACTATCAATGTTGAATATAAAGACAATATCTGGATAAGTTACTGTGAGGTAGTTTAAACACCCAACTAACTTTTTATATATCTCTAAATTATCAAAAAGATCACCATCATCTTCTGTAAGATGTGCACCAAGATCAATTGACTAACAGTACAAATTGTGAAGGTAATATTTGGACGAGTCACTGTGAGGCAGTTTAAACACCCAACTAACTTCTTGTACATCTCTAAATTATCAAAAGATCATTATCATCTTTTGTAAGATGTGCAGCAGGATCAACCGGCATGGCTCCCATTTTTTCGATTTTCACAAGTAGATCAAGTACATACTTCCTTTGAGACGAGAGATCCCTTTCTTGCTTCTTGTTACACTCCTCCCAACAAATATCTCAGCTAATCCAAGTTTTTTATGTGAAACTTAGTATGTAGAAATGACTTAAAAGTCAAACTCCAGTCACAATCATCTACAGATAACAATATCATCTACATAAACAATAAAAAGAATGATATCAGCCGATGATCGTCTATAGAAGACTAAAAGATCACACTTGCTTTTCTTCAATCCAAATTCCTAAACCACCTTGCTAAACTTGCCAAACCAAAGTGACTCTGCTTCAAATCATATAGAGATGTCTTCAAATGACAAACTTTTCCAAACTCTCTTTAAGCAACAAATCTAGGTGGTTATACTATGTAAACCTTTTCTTAAAGGTCTTCATGAAAAAAGGCATTCTTGATGTCTAACTAGTGTTAGGGCCAATGTTGAGAAGCAACTGTTGAGACAAATAATCGGACAAAAGTAAGTATAGCCACTAGATAAAAGGTATCCAAATAATCCACGTCTTATGTCTGAACATATCTTTTTGCAACAAGCCTAGCTTTAAGTTTAGCACTCTCGTTCGGATTGACTTTTACTGCAAAAACTCATTTATATCCAACAGCCTTCTTCCTTTTAGGTAAATCAACCAAATCCCAAGGGTGATTTTATCCAAAGCATTTATCTCCTCTACATTGCATCACGCCAACCAAGAGATGAGGCTTCTTTGATAGTTCAAAGTCGAGAAAGGCAATAAAAGAACAAATATCCTGAAATAAATGATCATAAAGGATAGAGTTACCAATAGGATAAGCACAATAGCATTTTGTTAGGACTAATCCTAACAATTGATTAATGGTTGTTATTGGGGGAGAAACCCAGTAAGAAATTAGAGAAATTGGAGAAGAGAGGAAGAGAAGAGGGAATAGATAGGGCAAAAGGCAAATTTGGGAGAGAGAAAAAGAGAGAAGAATATTCAGATCTGAATCAATCATTATGGTCACAAAAGGGATATTACAAATATATAGGAGAAAAAGGTGGACAGCAATGCAATGATGACAACTGCACATGCAATCCATGCTCATCCCCAAAATAACAAATTCTAGAATAACAGAAAATCTTGTAACTAACTACCCTTCCAGCTATAACTAAAATAACAAAAATTAACTAAAATAACATAATAACTTAATTGATTTTTACCCATTCTCCTATACTTAACAATACCCTCCCCTTTAGAAACTTTTGGTCCCCAAGAAGTAAAAAAGGCTAGAAACTGATGCTAAATGTAGTGAGCATCTTCCCAAGTGGGGTCAATGGAAGGTAACCCTAGCTACTTGATGAGAAGTTGTCTGATGTAGTTTGATAAGTGTGAATTATACCATGTTCTTAGTGTGTTTTTATGTGTTTAATTGAGTTAATTTAGTTGATTTTAGCATTAATTAGTTAATTTATGTGCTTTTAGGTTTAATTGTTAGTTTTCGTATTTTTCAGGACTAAATTAAACAAAAAAAAAGGATTAAATTAAAGAAAGGAGAAATTTAGGAGCAAAGCTGTAATTTTGGGAAAAGCTGGCATTTGACTCGTGAAGAGCAACAAAGGATCACTCAGCTGAGTGATTTCATCACTCTCCCAAGCGCCTTGACACTCTCCTAAGTGTTTTAGTCACTCACCCAAGGCAAATACACGTTCTCTCCAAGAAGGAAGCACTCTCCCGAGTGGAGAAAGTACTCCCCTGAGCATCCAGTCATTCTCCCGAGTAATCAAGGCCACTCTTCTGAGTGTGTGTTGGGTTTTATCAACAAAAAACTTTCTATTTCATTAAAACTCAAATTCTCTCAGTTTAGGAAGCCACAAAGCACGTAAAATTCTTCTTTTGGAGGCTATAAAAAGGGCTGAAGACACCAAGACTGGGGAGCCATTCTAATTACAAATTTTCCTTCTTATAGTTTTACATTTGTTTTAGTTTTAATTTTTAAGGAACAAAAGCTTAGAGTTTTGAAGCCGTGCTTGGGTTTTCTGCAGAATTATCAAAAAAGCTTCTTGGTTCTATGAGTTTGTATCATCTTTATTTAATTTGTTCAGTTTTTAAAATGAAATGTGAGTATTTTTTTTACTTTTGCTAAACGATACTTTAATTCATAACTCTTATTGTAATGACCTAGTTGTGCTTACATTAAATACAAGTTTGATTATTTCTTAGTTCTTAATCAATTTCTCATCTTCGATTGTATTTAGTTAATTATTAATTTACTTGATAAATAGTTGATGATTGATTTCAATTATGATCTATGATGTGCATGTTCTTAGATTAATTCATTGATATTGAAGTATGGTTATATTCTGAAATAGAGATAATTGTATGTCGGTAAAAGTGGATTAAGATTAAGAAAAGTTGAACTAAGGATAGACTAAAATTAAATTTGCTTGAAAAAAAGTTTAATGGATGTTTAGGAGTTTAAAACTAGATTTTTATGTTAAGTATTATATTGTTCTTAATAAGAGGATTTAATGCTTAGAATGATAGTCTGAATAAGCTATTTGGCTTTATCTCACTGGTTTTTTATAATCACTTGTATTCCTTTTAGCTGAGTCATTGCAATATCAGTTGAGATGGATAGTCCTTTAACAGAAGGTGTCTTTAATATTGATTTTTACTGATTTACATTACTTGCTTTGTTTAAATTTAGAATTCTATGTTTAAATCTTTGCTTAATCATTTTGACTTTATTGCTTTAGTTGTTAAGTATTGTTTTTAGTTCGTTAAACTTTCAACATCACAAAACTTGGAATTTCTTTTATTATTGGCATACAGTGTTCATTCTAAAATCTGAAACAAGCTACACTTATACAATTTCCTTAAGGTACGATATTTAGGGTCTTAATCTTATTTTCCCATATTACTAGCCAATGTAGTACACTTGCTAGACACCGGTCATGATTGTCACTAGCGAAAAGAATTTTCGTATTCAGCACCTTTTCAGGTTGAAGTGAGAATTATCCATCAATAAGGGAGGAAGGTTAAAGGGATGTTGTGGTTTGCAAGTTTCCACCTAAGGAGAGAAACGTGGAAGACAGGATGTATCCTACAATTTGAGGGTAGTTCCAGCTTGTAAGCAATAAGGCCAATTTCAGCTAACACCTTGTAGGGCCCATAATACCTTCCTCCCAGCTTAAAGGACTTCCCAACAACCAAAATTAGTTGTCTATAGGGCTGAATCTTGAGGTAGACTAGGTCCCCTACTTGAAATTCTATTTCAGTTCTTCCCTTATCTGCATACTGCTTTATCTTGTTCTTAGAGGTGGCCAATTGTTCCTTGAGGAAGGAGTTCATGGTTTCCCTAGACTGCAGGTATTCTTCCACTGCTACTACAGATGCTGGAAGAGAAGGAACAGCAGGTAGAGATGGGGGTTGTCCATAAACTGCATGATATGGGCTCATTTTGATGGCTAAATAAAAAAAGGTATTGTACTGGTATTCAGTTGGGCTTAGCCATTTGAGCCATTTGCTGGGTTTATGAAAACTCATGCACCTTAGGTAACATTCCAAGCACCGGTTAAGCCTCTCAATCTGCCCATCAGATTGAGGGTGGTAAGTTATAGTGAAATGCAGCTTTATAACCAACAACTTCATCAATTCCTGCCAAAATCCTCCAGTAAACAATCTATCCTTATCAGATACAATAGCGGATGGCATACCATGCAGCTTGAAGACGTGATCTAGGAAAACTAGGGCAACAGTGGTAGCATTAAAGGGATGAGCCAAGGGAATGAAATGACCCATTTTAGAGAATCTGTCTACTACTACCAGAATAGTATCATAGCCTCCAGACCTAGGTAACTTCTCCATAAAATCCATAGAAATGTCAACCCAAGCTTGCCTAAGAATGGGCAAGGGCTGAAGTAATTCAGGTGTTGCTACAGATTCTACTTTACCCCTTTGACAAGTATCACACTTAATGACCCATTCAACAACATGTTTTTGCATAGCAAGCCAATAAAAACTCTGTAAAAGCCTAGTTAGATTACCTCAAATGGTGAGTTATGGTAGACATTTAGTAGCTTCTGCCTAAGAGTTGTGGCTTATTTGGCACATCTTATCCAAGGGCTACAACTTCCAAATGCATCCAATGCCCCAATTATCACCCAAACCTAGCCAAGCAATAGGAGTAATAGAGTTAAGGAACCACAAGTTTTCGTTAATGAAACTCCTAGATCTGATAGGGAGATTCTTCCAACCCAAACGAGCTAAATGCTAGAGATCAAACTAGTCTAGGAAAACCTTACTTCAACAAGTTATTACTGAAGTGTGATTTGCAGTTTTTTGATGGGAATGAGAGCAAAACATGGGTTAACATATGTAGAAAGTATTTTCAAATTTTTGAAGTATTACATAAAAGACAAGTAGACCTTGCTAGTCTATTTTTGCAAGGTAAAGCATAATCCTGATTTCTGAATTGAAGCAAGGATAGGGAAGGTATCGGATGGGAAGAATTCCCTGAAGCTTTATGTAGGAGGTTTGGAGAGGTAAAGGAGGATAATGCAATAGAGGAATTCCAAAGGCTGAAGCAAAATACTACTATAGAAGCCTATATAGACAAGTTTGAAGAGTTAAAACTTAGAATGGAAAAGCTTTATCCACAACACACTTAGTCTTATTTTGTGTCTTGCTTCATTGGAGGGCTGAAAGATTCAATAAGAAGTATTGTTATGATGTTTAAACCCCTTGACTTGTACATTGCAATTGAGCAAGCCAGATTGCAGGAAGCTATTTAGAAACTAGCAGAACCATAACCCCTTACAAGCCTCAAACCTCTTTCAAACCCTAGAACCTACCCTCCAATACCACCCAAATACCCTCAAAACCACATCAAAATAATGTTACTGCAACCCCTAAGACTGAAACCACCCAAATCTCAAAGCAAAATACTGTTCCACAAAAAAGGACCCCTGGAACCTGTTTTAGATATGGAGACAAATACTTCCCTAGCCACCAACGTAATTAGAAGCAGCTAATGGCAATTCAAGCAGTAAAGGATTTTGATGGGGAAGAAGAGGAAGAATGGCAAGATGTTACTAATTCTGACCTTCCAGATCAGCCGGCTAAAGCTGAAAAAATCCAATTATCCCTCAATGCTATGGATGGGGGGCTCGGAGATAATACCATCAAGCTTAAGGGAAAACTCAGTGGGAGGTCAATTATGATTTCGATTGACAGTGACAATACCCACAGTTTTGTGGATCTACAGTTAGCCAATGAGCTCAAGCTTCGATTAGTGAAAGCCTCTCCAGCTACTATGACTGTGTATGATGGAAGGAGAGTCACTATGCAAGAAAAATGCAACAAGTGTAACTGGAGCATACAAGGCCATAAGTTTGTATTTGATTTGAGGATCTTTGAACTAGGAGACTATGATCTCATTCTAGGGGCAAATTGGATGAAATGCCATTCACCAATCACTTTTGACTTTGAGGAGAATAAGCTAAGGCTAAGGAATGAAGGAAAGGAGCTAAAACTAAAAAGGCTTAGTGAGAAAACCACCCTTAAGCTAATTACTGCCAAGGTCATCAACAAACCGGTGCTCAATGGGTGGAAAGGGGTTACATCCAAACTGTTTCAACTCACCCTAAACCAAACAGCCACCACCCAAAGCATGGAACAATCTCCTGCTCATACACCCCCAGAATTGCAGAAGTTGCTAGATTCATATGTTGATGTCTTCCAAATACCCAAAGGGTTACCTCCACTCAAATCACATGACCACTCCATACCCCTTAAACCCCGTCAGAACCTGCCAATGTCAAGCCCTATAAGTACTGCCATCACCAAAAGAATGAGATTGAAAAGTTGTTGGAAGAGATGCTAACCAACTCAGCCAACCCACCCAGCAACAACCCCTATGGATCCCCAATGCCCCTAGTCAAAAGGAAGGATGGAAGCTGGAGATTCTGTGTGGATTACAAGGAGCTTAATAAGCTCACTGCTAAAGACAAATTCCCTATCCCCATCATCGATGATTTGCTTGATGAATTGCATGGTGACAGTGTTTCTTACCAAGGTGGACCTAAGGTCTAGCTATTTCAAGATCATAATGGGATTGGAAGACACCTATAAGACTGCTTTTAAGACTCATTCAAGTCACTATGAGTCCCTAGTGATGCCTTTTGAGCTTACCAATGCACCTACCACTTTCCAATCCCTTATGAACACCCTATTCAAACATCACTTAAGAAACTTTGTGTTGGTTTTCTTTAATGATATTTTGATTTACAGCCCAACCATGGAATCCCACATCTAGCACCTAGAAACAGTATTGCAGCTACTTAGGGAGCACCAGCTCTATGCTAAGGAGTCAAAATGTGAATTTGGGCAGAAAAAAATTTCCTATCTAGGCCATCTCATCTCAGCAGAAGGAGTTTCCACAAATCCTAGCAAGATAAAAGCCATGGTTTCTTGGCCTATTCCTAAAAACCTCAAGGGATTAAGGGGATTCCTAGGTCTAACAGGTCATTACAAGAGATTCATTACGGGTTATAGGGTAATCAATAAGCCACTCACAGACCTCCTTAAAAAGGAACAATTCAAGTGGAATTCAAAAGTTCAACAGGCATTTGATAAGCTCAAAGACCTCATGCCTAAAGAACCAATACTAGCTCTACCCAATTTCCATCAGCCCTTCCTCTTGGACCATGATGCTAGCAACACTAGTATAGGGGCTATGCTAATGTAGGAAGGCAAACTACTTTCACACATATCCAGTCCACTAAGTGTCAAGAACCATCAGCTATCTGCCAAGGATAGGGAGCTCTTAGCCATACTGTTTGTTGTGACCAAGTGAAGGCACTACTTAGAACAAGGGCACTTCATTATCAAGACTAACCATGAGAGTATCAAGCACTTATTGGAGCAGAGGCTATACAACTATATCCAAGTAAAGGGAATTAGCAAGTTGTTGGGGTTGGACTATAGTATTCAGTATAAAAAAAGAGGTTGACAACAAGGTGGCAAATGCTTTATCCAGGAAATTTGAAGGGGAATCCTCACCTAATAGCCAACTGCTAGCCTCCATCGCTTCTACCCTTACTCCCTAATGGGTCCAAGAGGTCCTCAATTCCTACCAAGAAGACTCTAAGGTCTAGAATCTCATCATTTCCCTATCTCTTTAATTCACTCACTTAATAAGGGTATTCTTAAATACAAAGACAGACTATATACAAGGGCTACTACTTCACTAAGGCAGCAACTAATTGCCCTATGCCATGACTCTCCAATTGGGGGCCATTCAGGGATTAGAGGGACTCTTAACAGGCTCCAACAAACATTCTACTGGCCAAGGATATCAACTGGATATCCAGTTGTGATACTTGTCAGAGGTGCAAACCAAAGACTGTGGCTTATCCTAGCCTTCTCCAACCTCTAACCACTTCCTCCCAAATTTGGATTGACCTCTCAATGGACATTGAAAAACTATCCAAGTCTGAAAGCTTTGACATCATTATAGTTGTGATTGATAGATTCTCCAAAATGGCACATTTCATTCCCCTCTTACACCCTTTTACTACATCTTTTGTAGCCCAAGCTTTCATGGACCACATTTTTAAATTACATGGCATGCCTCAAACCATAGTCTCTGACAGGGATAAAATATTGTCTGGCAATTTTTTGCAAGAAATTTTTAAGTTACTTGGCACTCAACTCAAGTTCACTATAGCATATCACCCTCAAAGTGATGCGCTAATAGAGAGGCTCAATAAGTGTCTAGGAACCTATCTTCGATGCATGACATTCCGCAAACCTAAGCAATGGCTTAGTTCGGTAGAATATTGGTACAACACCAACCATCATTCTGCCATTAACCTCAGTCCTTTTCAGGCTATCTATGGCTTCCCTTCTCCTCTGCTAGTACTCCCACATCTTCCCTCTTCAATTGCAGCAGTGGAAGAATTCTTTCAATCTAGAGAGTAGCAGGCTGATGAAGAAGCTGCTAATCCAACAGGACTGGACTCCATTGTGCCTAAGAAGCTGCAAGTGTATGCTTGGAAGAAGAAAAGGCCGACTGAAGCTGGGAATTAAGAAGCAGAAACACAGCAGGGGCCCACTTAGAATAATTCAGTTAAGGGTAAGAGTGGGAAAACAGAGAATGTAACTGAGGGCAGGAACGGTTTCTTCTTTTGGTTTTTGCTATTTTTTTCATTATATTAGTTGGAAAGGAAGGGAGGGGTAGACTATCAGGATTTCCTTGTGTAACTGCTTTTGCAGGGCTCCTTTTGGAGAGGGAAGTTTTCTTCCTGGGAACTGTTTTGTAATTTCCAGACTCATTTCAATGAAAGTTCATCTCTTCATTCATTTCTTCTTTCACTTGTTTTCACTGTTTTATTGATTGTTTACTGAATTGATATTTGTGTTCCCTATCATTGGCGCCGTCTGTGGGAAACCAAACAAACACAGTAATAGTCCTTTGAATCCAGCAAATCATGAATGAACCACCAAAAACTCGTTTACAAACTAAACAAGATATACAAGAACGTGTAGAAGGTCACGAGGCAACTCTAGAAGGAATGCAGCACGACCTTGGCGAGGTTAAACAATCCATGGGTGTACTGCAGCAATCTATAGCTGCCCTAAAAAAGATGTTCGAAGAGCAGTATGTCCTCAAACAAACTCGGTCCCAAACCAAATCTGATAAACAACCCATTAAACAAGAAAACGAAGACCCATTTACTGAGGAGGTTGATGAGAGTACCGACACACCAACCAGAGTTTTTGTGCGGTCCCAAACTCGTTTTAGTCAACCCAGCATTCCCCAGCTGGATTCCTTCATTCGTAGCAACCATTTTGGCGTGGGAACAATGTCCCTACCCAAGGTTAAGGTCCCAGAGTTTTCAGGAACCGATCCTCGCAGCTGGCTCTCCAAATTGGAGTTATACTTCAGTGTCCACCAAACTCCACACGGGATGAAAATTCCCATCGCGCAGATGTGCATGACCGGGCCGGCAATTACCTAGTTCTCTCAAGCTCTGCGTGACCATCCCCACGACCTGGGACCAGTTTACACTCCGCTTGGTTAGTCGGTTTGGCAATCGGACGGCCCAAAACCCTTACGAAGAGTTGCGCGCCCTGTTCCAAACAGGCTCTATTGCTCAGTACATCGAGGATTTCGAAGCCATCATTGGATACATTCCAAAACTTTTGAAGCTCAATTTCTGGGTTATTTCATGGGAGGCTTGAAAGAGGAAGTTGGAAGATGGGTCAGATATTTGAAGCCTCAAACGTGTGAAGCTGCCATGGATCTCGCCAGAGACGCTGAGATCGCCTTCACTCCTCCTACCAGCATAACGATGGCCAAGGAGAGGGGTGGTGGAGTCTATCATCCTCCACAAATGGGCTGATCATTCCAATCGAGAGGACCAGGCCTCTCTGAACCTAGAAGTCGCAATGTGGGCTCAGGCCTAGAAACCCATGAAGAAGGCCCTCCAAAGCAAGGTAGTGTTACTCCAACTACCAGAGTTTTTCCCCCAGCAAAACCGCCACAAACGGCGAGGAACAGGGGACCCCGCCATCTGTCGATGAGGGACATTGAGGAGCGACAACGACTGGGTCTTTGCTTCAGGTGTGCGAAGCCCTACAGCCCTCAACACCACTGCAATGTCGGGGAACTCAGGATCGCTATCTCAGAGAACGAATTCTATCTGGATACTGGAGAGCCAACTGAGGAAGTGCACCGGCACCAGAATCCGAGGAAGAAGATGGGGAGTGCTCTGCCATTGAAGTCTCCTTTGGTTCAATGCACCACGTCCCAGTGCCTGGAACAATGAAGCTCAAAGGAACTATGCAAGGGATCCCGATCGTCCTCCTCGTTGACTCTGGAGCGACCCACAACTTCATCTCGAGTAACCTGGTAAGATCATTGAACCTTCCCATTACTCCCATCAATTCTAAGAGTATTAAGCTAGGGGATGGTCATCGTGTATTGGTTCATGAGAAATGTCACCAAGTTCGGTTGCACTTGGGACCGATTCACATTATTGTAGATGCCCTCCTGTTCGATTTGGGGCCATTAGATGCTGTTTTGGGAGAAGAATTGTTGCGAACACTGGGCAACGTGACTCACAACTAGGACCAGCGGTGGATGCAATTTGAATACAGGGGCAAACAAGTTGAGTTGATTGGTATGGGGGGTTCCTCCGCTGACCTGGATGCCTTACAATTGTGGTTGGATGGGGGTAGTTTGAGGCACTTATGCAGGGATCCTAAGTCTACTAGTTCCTCACCCACCATAGAACAAGGTCTTGCTCCAATCCAGCAGTCGGATATTGACTGCCTTCAAGCTCATTTTTCGGTGGTGTTCGAGTCGTTGACAGGGTTACCTCCTAGGCGATTACACGACCACGCTATTCACCTGATTCCGGGACAAGCGGCTATGAGCGTCCGACCTTACCGATATCCTCACCTACAGAAGGAGATAGAGAGGCAAGTCGGGGAGATGCTGCAGCAAGGTATTATCCGCCCACGCCAGAGTGCTTTTTCCAGTCCAACTATACTGGTTAGGAAAAAAAATGGGACATGGCGGCTGTGTATTGATTATAGAGCCTTGAATAAAGCAACGGTGCCTGATAAATACCCGATTCCAGTAGTCAAGGAGCTCCTGGATGAGTTAAATGGGGCTGTATACTTCTCGAAGTTAGACTTGAAGACCGGGTTTTACCAAATTTGAATGAGGGAAGGAGATGAACATAAGACTGCCTTTAGGACTTATGACGGCCGCTACGAGTTCTTGGTGATGCTTTTTGGCTTAACCAACGCACCATCCACTTTCCAGAGTGTCATGAACGGCATCTTTAGACCATGGCTGCGTCAAATGGTGCTGGTTTTTTTTTTACGATATCTTGGTCTACAGTAAGAGTCGGGTAGAGCATTTGGAGCACTTGACTACTGTCTTACAAGTATTACAGGACAACCAGCTTAAGGCCAACCCCAGCAAGCGCTCATTTGGGCAGTCCACTATTGATTACTTGGGTCATTGCATCTCTCAACAAGGTGTAACAACAGACCCTACAAAGATCTTGGCAGTTCAACAATGGCCTACCCCAAAAAACATCAAAGGAGTTCGTGGTTTTTTGGGGCTGACTGGGTACTACCGAAAATTTGTCAAGGATTACGGCATGATAGCCAAGCCATTGACAGAATTAACAAAGAAAAATGGGTTCAGTTGGAATGACAGAGCACAAGCGGCCTTTGAGGAACTGAAGGCAAAGCTCACTGCCGCACCCCTTCTCGCTTTGCCTGACTTCAGTAAGCATTTCTCCATTGAATGTGACGGATCTGGGACCGGCATAGGGGCTGTATTAATGCAAGAAGGTAGGCCAATTGCTTAATTCAGCAAGGCTCTAGCAGAACACACCTTGATGAAATCGGCCTATGAGAAAGAATTGATGGCGCTTGCCCTTGCTATCCAGCATTGGAGGCTCTATTTACTTGGGCGAAGGTTCACTGTGTATACCTATCAGAAGAGCCTTCGACACCTGCCACAGTAGCGGATTACTACAACTGACCAACAAAATTGGCTTGCTAAGCTGATGGGCTACGTCTATGATGTTCAGTACAAACCGAGGAGGCTCAACTCAGCTGCGGATGCTTTATCCAGGCAGCAAGAGGACTTGGAACTCGTTCCACTTCTCTCAACTCCTACGTGGGATGAGGGCAGCAGGTTATTGGATGAAGAAGCCCAAGACCCTCACCTGGAAGTTGTCAGACAAGCCTTACAATTGGATCCTACCTCTAAGCCCCATTATGAACTTAGGCAGGGGGTTTTATACCGTAAGGGGAAGTTGGTCATTTCTTCTTCCTCCAAATGGATCCCAGCTTTGTTGGCGAAATTTCATAACTCATTTGTAGGGGGACATTCTGGGTATTACCGAACTTACCGAAGACTGGCAGAGGCTTTCTACTGGAAGGGCATGGTCCAGCAAGTTAAGGATTATGTCAAGAGTTGCTCCATTTGCCAGAGAAACAAGGCCTCCACACTTTCACCCGCTGGCTTATTGCAGCCCCTTCCTGTGCCTCAAGCAGTATGGGAGGAAATCTCCATGGATTTCATAAATGGCATGCCCAAATCGAAAGGGTATGATGCAGTGATGGTAGTGGTCGACAGATTGTCGAAGTATAGTCACTTCGTGGCATTGAAGCACCCCTATACTGCCCGCTCGGTGGCTGAACTATTTGTTAAAGAAGTGACCAGATTACATGGGTATCCGAAGTCCATCATCAGTGATAGAGATCCAGTCTTCTTAAGTCGATTTTGGCAAGAATTATTCAAACTGCAAGGAAGTCAGCTCAAGTTCAGCTCTTCCTATCATCCCGAGACAGATGGCCAGAACGAAGTCGTCAACCGGTGCCTTGAATCATACCTCAGGTGCTTTGCTGCAGATCAACCATGCCACTGGGTTCAGTGGCTGCCTTGGGCGGAGTATTGGTTCAACACTTCCATTCGAGGACTGGAACTACGCCATTCGAGGTAGTTTATGGAAGACGACCCCCTACCCTCCTTCAATATGTACCAGGGGAGGTGCAAGTGGAGGCAGTAGCTAGGGGACTGTGGGATCGAGACGAAGCATTGAGACAGCTTAGGGAGCATCTCCTTCGTTCACAGCAAGAAATGAAGCGCAATGCTGATCAACATCGAAGAGAGGTCCACGAGGTAGGAGACTGGGTGTATTTGAGGCTTCGACCCCACCGCCAACAGTCCGTTACATTCCGTATATATCCCAAGCTATCAGCCCGCTACTTTAGGCCGTATCAAGTGGCAGCCAAGGTAGGGACAGTGGCTTATCGTTTAACTTTGCCAGCTTCTTCAAAAGTTCATCCTGTCTTTCATGTGTCCCTTCTTAAAAAAGCAGTTGGCACCCGGTCTAGCTCCACTAACCTGCCGCCTGAGCTGGAACTAGAGCAGGTGGATGGCATGATACCGGAGAGGGTGCTGGCCACCAGGGTGATCCAAAGGGATGATGAAAAAGTAACTCAGTGGTTGGTGCAGTGGCAGGCAAAGAGTGCTGATGATGCAACCTGGGAGGATGAATTTCTTATGCGAAGTGAATATCCCCAACTTAGTCTTGAGGACAAGACTGTTATTCAAGAGGGTGGCATTAATGAAGAAGCTGCTAATCCAACAGGGCTGGACTCCATTGGGCCTAAGAAGCTGCAAGTGTATGCTCGGAAGAAGAAAAGGTCGGCTGCAGCTGGGAATTAAGAAGCAGAAACACAGCAGGGGCCCACTTAGAATAATTCAGTTAAGGGTAAGAGTGGGAAAACAGATAATGTAACTGAGGGCAGGAACGATTTCTTCTTTTGGTTTTTGCTATTTTTTTCATTATATTAGTTGGAAAGGAAGGGAGGGGGAGATTATCAGGATTTCCTTGTGTAACTGCTTTTGCAGGGCTCCTTTTGGAGAGGGAAGTTTTCTTCCTGGGAACTGTTTTGTAATTTCCAGACTCATTTCAATGAAAGTTCATCTCTTCATTCATTTCTTCTTTCACTTGTTTTCATTGTTTTATTGATTGTTTACTGAATTGATATTTGTGTTCCCTATCACTGGCAGTGGCTCAAAACAGCATGAAACAAGCTGCTAACAGACATAGAACTCCTACAAAACTCTCAGTGGTTGATAAGGTTTATCTAAAGCTCCAGCCCCACATACAACTTTCCTTGGCTATCAAAAAATCCTTAAAGCTTTCCCCAAGGTACTATGGCCCCTATCTTATACTTGAGAGGGTTGGCAAAATGGCCTACCACCTCTAACTTCCCCCTGAATGCAAAATCCACCCTGTTTTCCATGTTTCCTTGCCGAAGAAACGGGTTGGAGATCACACACTCATCTCTCCTAAGCTTCCTTACTTAGTAGATGGTGAATTTCTAATTTAGCCGGAGAAGATTCTTAATACTAGAACTATCCTAGTGGGTGACACACATGTCCAGCAAGTCTTGATCAAATGGATCTACCCTCTCTCGACTCCACCTCGAAAGACCTCAATTACAATTGCACAACTGTTACACAGTTGTATTCGTAGGGTATGTGGAAGAAAGAAAGTGTGCATGCTCCCTGTCCTCTAGTACAGCCAATCATTGGCTGATTGCTTTATTATGTAATGAATTGCCTTGGGGGGGACCAACAGATTATTGAATACAGAATGTTATTCTCTCTCTATCTCTCCCCCCCTCCCTCCCTCTATCATTCTCTCCCTGTTCTTTCTTCTTCTTCCTATTCTACACTATTCGCAAAAAACTTCCAATTCTGGAAAACAAATCTAGAATATCACCCATCAATCATCTAAGTTAGGAATCATTCCTAACATGAGGCTTGCTCATTTAGTCCCTTTAAAACCATAGGCTTCCCATCTTTGATGATGGTGAGTGTTGGTTTGGCAAAATCAAAGGTGATTGGATTAAAGCCTTTCATCCAATCAACTCCAAGAATGATATCATAGTCTCCCAAAACCTTGAAACTAAACTCAAATTGGCAGCCCTGCATGTGCCAAGTGCAATGGTTGCATTTGTCTTGAACTTGAATTCGTCTGCCATCTGCAATAGTGACTGTAACAAGAGCCACTTTGGTTATGGGTAGCATCATAATTGGCTTTTCCTGCAACTATCCTCTAATTTTGAAGGTGTTGTCACTCAGCCCCCCATCAACGTCATGGATTGAGAGTTGAACCTATTCTTGGGGTACCTCTTCACCCGAGAGTGGTTCTTCCACTTCCTGCCACTCTTCTTCTATTTCTATCTCCTCAAAAGTGTGCAAGGCCAGCAACTTCTTATCATTACATTTATGACCTGGAAAGTATTTATCCCAACATTTGTAACAACTGCCACAAGTTCTTTTGATGTTAGGATTATGGTTATTGCTTGGGGTGGTTGTGTTGGTGTTGGGGTTGGTGGTTTTTGGGATGTATTGACTGTTTTGGAGGTTAGAGGTGTGGTAGGGTCTATTTGGGTTAAAGATTCTAGGGAATGTTCAGGTTTAGTGGCCTCTAGGTATTTCTCTTAGAGGCTTAGCTTGAGCTATAGCTGTATACAAGTCTCTACGGCTAAACATCCTTACTACACACTTGATTTCATCCTTTAAGCCACCAATGAAGCAACCAACATATCAGGGTTCAGCATATTGTGAGTAGATTTTCTCCAATTTCAACTTAAGTTCTTCAAACCTATCCTCATAAGCCTCTACAGTGGAGGTTTGTTTCAATTTTTGGAATTCTTCAACCACATCTAGGTCACCACCCTCTCTAAACCTAGAGCGTAAAGCCTCAATAAATTTGTCCCAAGCTATTCCTTCCTTGTTCCTGCCCCAATTCAAAAACTAGGCCTCAGCCTTCCCAATTAAGAATAGACTAACTAATTCTACTTGTCTATCCCCTCGAACTTCATAAATTTAAAAGTACTTTCTACATTTACCAATTCAGGATTTGGCATCCCCTCCCTCAAATGTGGGCAGTTCACATTTTGATAAGATCTTATTGAAATAAGTTCTTCCAATGCCTCCAAACTCAAATCCTTCCCTATCTACTGGTCTAGGCGATAACCCTCTATCTACATTAAGTATATCTTGAGTTTCTTTATCCCTAGCCCTACTGCTAGCGGGTGATGCATGTTGGGGGTTGAAAATAGGGGTGGTATGGATTAAGGGTTGATGGATTACCTTGGATTAGCTGAGCTAAATAAGCTACGGACCTCTAGTTCTCCAGCCTGAGAACCTCATATTGGCCTTGGGACTTCTTCTGATCAGCCCTCAGGTTGATCTACTCTTGTTGCATCTCCTAAAGTTGGGACCATAGGGTCCCAAACTTAGCTTCTAGTTGTTGCAAGTAGTAGTCCCCTTACTCCTCCAATCTAGAATCCAAGCTACGTAAATGCTCTTCAACCTCCTCCATTGAAGCTACAGATTCTTCAATAGTGCCTCCTTTTGCCTTCTTGGCTATGGTGTTTTTACTTATTCTCCAGAAAGCATGGCTGGCTCTAATACCAATTGTTAGGACTAATCCCAACAATTGACTAATGGTTGTTATTGGGTGAGAAACCCGGTAGAAATTAGAGAGAACCTGGAGAAGAAGAGAGGAAGAGGAGAGAATAGATGGGACAAAAGGTAGATTTGGGAGAGAGAAAAAGAGAGAAGAATATTCAGAGTTGAATCGATCATTGTGGTCCCAAAAGGGATAAAACAGGTATATAGGAAAAAAAAGGTAGACAATTGTGCAATGATGACAATTGCACATGCAATCCATGCTCACCCCCAAAATAACAAATTCTGGAATAACACAAAATCCTGTAACTAACTACCATTCCAGCTATAACTAAAATAACAGAAATTAACTAAAATAACTTAATTGACATTTTTACCCTTTCTCCTATACTTAACACATTTGCCTTTATGTAGGGGTCGAAGACCGACATACCTAAAGTTGGATCCAATGATGAATCTGATTTCGAAGTTGTAGTGAGGGTTTCATGCCTCATAAAATAGACTAGTACAATTGGTGGCATTGCTGAAGAAAGAGTAGGGGGAATTGAATCACCTATAGCAGAAAGAGTAATCTGAAATATATTCTTCAACATTATCACTCCTTAATGTGCAAACAAAAACATTAAACTGAGTTTTGATCTCAACACAAAAGGCACAAATATGAGCTAATAATTCAGAACAATTTTCATAAAAGATACCAGTGTCATACAAGAGTAATCATCCACAAACATCACAAAATACATGAATGCAAATTTAGTTGCCACACAACATGATCCTTAAACATCTAAATGAACCAATTCAAATGCAAAGCTAGTTCGTTTATTAATCCACAGACTTGAAGAGCTACAATAGTGCTTGGCAAACTAACACGGCTCACAATCGAGAAGAAACATTGAAAAATTGACAAAATTTCTTCAATGACGACAAAAAATGATGCCCTAGCCTACA
The DNA here is from genome assembly GCA_037975025.1 of Excoecaria agallocha. Lineage (NCBI taxonomy): Eukaryota > Viridiplantae > Streptophyta > Magnoliopsida > Malpighiales > Euphorbiaceae > Excoecaria > Excoecaria agallocha. The sequence goes on from CM075819.1 coordinate 32,532,430, forward strand.
ATGTGCTTCATAAGGAGAAAAACACTAGAACAAGCAATGGGTGTTTGTATCTTCGTGTCAAGAATATAAAGACCTAATAGATAACGTTTACCCATGGTCTACTTCGTCACAAGATCTTAAAAAACACAATAATCAAGAAAGAAAGGGATGTTGCAATTAAGATCAATGTAAGTTTACTTACAAAGATCAAGTTGAAGGAAAGTTTTGGCATATTTAATTTTGATGACTGAGGAACGTTATCGGGTCTCTGAACTTCAAGGAATGGCCAGAAAGATCGTGCCCAGGTGATGGTGAAGCAAACTGATCACTAGAAAGCATGACCCAAAGACATGGTTACTAAGAACAATAACCCAAATGCCCCAAAAACCCAAAAAAAAAAAAAATTGCATAAGCCCAAAAGGCTCATATGCCATGCAATAGAACACAAAATGGAGAATGTTCTCAGATCATTATATTCAAAGGAATAAAGAGAATTTTATACAAGTATAGAGGAATCTAACTAAGGAAACTAGCTACCAATTAGCCTGCTAACTAGCTGCCTATAATTATTCTTGAATATACAAGGAAAGTCTACTTGCATCTTGTATACAATTTACGGTAGATTTTGTAACAAATCGTAATTCCATTTTGACAACAAACTTTAAAATTCGAGCAAATGCAAATAAAGGAAGTTAGCAACTACAAAGGTGACATGACTGCATAAACGTGAATCCACAAAACTCCAAGAAAACATGTCTTCCTCAAGATCCATACATCGTAAACATACCATGAGCTTCACTCACGAGTAATACTATCACAAAACATATGAGAATTTAGATGAAAGATAAGGACAAATCAATACCACCAAGCTGTGAAGAGTAGGGATGAAAGGGGCAAAGTTACAATCTTCTCTTCACACAAACAATTACAAGTATATCATATTTAAATGATTTTAGAATATTGGTAAGAGAGGAACAGAAGTACCTCTTTCTCATACAATGATTCAAAATTATGTGCTAGTGTTTCAGCCAATTCAACCATATCAGGCTCGTCTCTAAATGCAATCTGTACATTGTTCCACAACTGCCAGGTAAAAGTAACATTTAGCACATTTTACAAGTTGAGTATCAAAGATATAATGCCAAACGTGCAACAATCAATTACAATTGACCAAACATGAAAGGTATCCAATAACTAAACTCGACACATGCATGAGGCAAATTTGAGAGATGGCATCATAATATCTCAAAATTCCTTAAGAATAGGAAATGAACGCTAGAGAAAGCTTCTACATATGAGTAAGATCAAACTTATGTCAAGATTCCAAAGATACCATGATTACAAATGATAAGACGTCTTGGATCTCAACTAATTGAAACTTTTTAAAATTATTACCAAATAAACTTTTGGTCCAAATAATAAAGGAAAGTACCTATTTGTATAATGATGATTTACTGACAGAACCTCAGCATCTAATAAATGTTACAGTAAGTTACTTACCACACCCAAGATGCTCATTTGATGTATAGCATATTGGAAGGAACATCACAATAGTCACCATGATACAAACAAAGAATCCATGTTACTAGAGTAATTCATGACTATTATGATCTATCAATTACATATCAAACTCTTTTGGAGGCAATGAAAAATCAGATATAATTTCATTTCATAGTTCATATATCTATTGACTATAACATCGTTTCTGCTATGTATCAGAAGAACAATTACATCGTTTGAAAAGGAAAAGCAAAATATACCAAACCAAATCAAACAAACCTCTCGAATATCCTCAAGAAAAGATGCATGTGATCCACCATAGGCCCCAACTGCCAATCTCAAATCAATGGTCCTCAAATCTAGAGGACGAGAAACCATGGCTGGAGATCCAAGAAGCCCCTCATCATCCTGGTCGCAAGAAGTTACTAGATTCTGTCCCAGCAAGGTGCAGAAAACTTTTGCATCATCAGCAGCAGCAGCTTGCCGCAGTACAATACGACATTGTTTCATTACAATGTCAGATATAGGTAAAGTAATCTTCCTTTTATTTCTTTTCTCGCATTTATGAGGCAACCCTTCAGTGAATACATCTGCTAACACTGACAATACAGCTTTCTGTATTCAATCAACAATCAGGATCCAATTCAGAATCATGCCTAGAAATGAATGGCACTTAAAAATTAAAAATAAAATAAAAATAAAAAGCTCGATGTTAGATCTTTCATAAATTAAGTTTGAAAAAAAAATTAATACAAGAGAAACAACGTAGAAAAGTAAATGGCAAGAAAATCCAAAAAAAGTTCACAACTTTCACCATAGCACATAATCATGTTTTATAAGATCAATTACAACAACAATAACAACTAAACTTTAATCCCATACTAAATGGAGTTGCCATATGAACTCTCTCTCTCTCTCTCCAAACCCCTCTATTTGCAGTTAATTCAGCATCAATATCCTTTAATTGTAGATCTTTAGACACTACTTCTCTCCGCATCCTAGGCCTACCTCTGCCCTTATTCCTTCCTGCTACTACTAAACTCTCAAATTTTCAAACCGGACCAACTAGGGGTCTACATAAGATAGATCCAAACCATTTGAACATCCTTTCCTTATTTTGTCCCCAATATGTGCTACATGCACCTTCTACCAAATGTACTCATTTCCTATCTTTTCCAACCTTCAAAACTTTACTAATAGCTAAACTAGTAGCTAAGAACCCCCTTGAAAATACATATTCATCATACTCTAGTGAATCTTAAGAATTCAACAAGCAAATGGTAGTTTGGATCAAGTTAAAGTTGGCCCAAGGACTGAAAATCTGAAGCTTCAACCACAATAGCTTTGAATGTAGTGAAGTGATCTGCAATAACATAAATGGCCCTAGAAGTTCCAGCAAAATTTATTGGAGACTTTTATGAGGTGTGTGAACACTGCCTTTCGTTCTTAATGTGAAGCTTTTAACTCTTATTCAAGAATTCTTAATGATCAATAATTTTGGAACTTATAATTGAGAAACAATATAACATGCTAGGGAAGTGCACACCATCCTAAAAGATTGAGTTTTCACATTACACATTTGGTTAAAGATTGAAGTTCCACAATGCTTCAGAAAAAGAAAAGTGCAATAACAGTAAAAACATTTTAAAATTCCTGATATAAATATAAACATGAGACTTTTGCTTAAACGTTGCCAGCACATTATTTGTAATAAGCTTTGGCTCTCAAAAGCTAACCAACACTCCCATATATATGTGTTTCCTAGTGCTCCTAAATTTCATGATATATAGAAGCAAGACATTTTTTTAAGGAGATGGAACCATATGTTTTCTGTACGAGTTATAATTTTTGGCCCTGCCAGCAATTTCCAAATTTCTCTAATAGTATTGAAAGCTTTTCAACACATGAATTCAGTAATCCTGACCTGTCTTTCCATGACAAAGTTTCCAAATTAAACTTGCAGAAACCTATAATATGCACTAGCTAGTACTTTCTAAATTCTAACAGCAGACATTTTATGGAAAAAATTTAATTTCTGAAAGGAAATCAGCAGCATGTCAACCAATACTGAAGAATGATGCTTTTAAATTTACCGGCAAGTATGATGAAAAGCACCTATAGGCAAATAGCCTTGTCATGCAAAATTTAGCTTTCACATCATAATGTTAGTTATGAAGTTGAACATTTGCCATTTGAAGTCTGCATCAATATCTTCAGCATTTGTAACATAAGTGTTATGATTTGAACAGCTTAATTATAGGGATTATGATTTGTACAGGTAGCTTAATTATAGGAAAATTATTAGGGATTTGTTTCCTGATTTAACTCTTGTAAACAATATAAATACATGTATATTTTCAATGGAAAATAGTAGAATTATTTCTCACTTTCACATGGTATCAGAGCCTAGTCGAGTTTCTGGGTCTTTTTTCTGAGGGTTGCGATTCCCTCTTGTCGGTTTCGGGTTTCCTTTTTTTTTCTGGGTTTTCGGTTTTGAGATCTGATTCTTAGGGTTACTTTCCGGTGACCATTTTTTCTCACAGCCACCACAGGAAGGAGCGCCTCCGTCATTCCGGCCGTTTCACCTTTTTCCGGTGACCATCGGAACTGCGCGTGAGCCTCACGCGCCGATCGAAATTTGACGCCTTCCTCACGCGCCGGCGAGTGACGGCGCGTGGATTGTCCGACGGGCCTCCGGTTCCAGATCCAGCATCGCCTGAGTGTGTCCGACCAAATCGCAGGGTCGGTTTTCTCGTCTGATCTCGTCTGAAGGGTGCTCTCTCTCAGATCTGTTCCTGTCTCTTGGGTTCTGTTCTCCCAGTCTTCTGCTGCTGCTGTTTCTTGGTGAGATATACTGATCTCTTTGCTGCATTGGTTTTATTGTCTAAAGTTATTTGTGACGGGTTTTAATGGCTGAGAATAGTGATAAGAAGACTGTTACTGAAATTATGTTTGGTTCGTCTAAAATTACGGATAGAAAACTGACTGAAAGTAATAATTATGCACAATGGAAAAGAACAATCCGTAGATTTGTGACAAGTGTAGACTTGGAGGACCATTTAACTAGTAATCCACCGTCTAAAGAAGATGCTGTTAGTCGGAAGAAATGGTTAATGGAAGATTATAAGTTGTTTAATCAAATTCAGAATACTTTAGATCCTGCTGTTGATGATGTTGTGAATCATTGTGATAGTGTAAAAGAATTATGGGAATATCTAGAATTTTTGTATGCCTGCAAACAAGATATGTCCCGTATTCATGATTTGTTGCTAAAGATTTATCGAGCGGAGCAAAAAGGTCGCTCCTTGTTCCAGTATTATACTGAAGTAAAACAAGCCTTTGAAGAAAAGCGGGCTATGTTTCCTATTGTTGCTGATGTTAAACAGATGCAAGAACAAGAGGAGCAGATTGTGGTGCAGTGTTTCTTAGCAGGATTGGGTTCTGAATATGATGTGGCACGCACACAATTGTTAACTGGTGAGTCACTTCCTTCTTTTACTGAAGTTTATGCTCGTTTGCTTCGAGTTTGTAAAGACGGTGACTTGCCTTCCGGTATGATACCCAATGATACGGTGGCATTGGTTGGTAATGCTTCGGATAGTAATCGCGGAGGTAAAGGTGGAAGTAGTTCTGTTGTTGGGAATAGTAGCAATTCTCGTACATGTCATTATTGTGGAGTTGAGGGGCACATTAAAAAGAATTGTTGGAAATTACATGGGAAACCCTCCAAGAACTCAAGTCAGATGAATCATAAGAGGTTTGCAAATGTAGCTACTCAGGATGGCATCCTATCGCTTCCACAATCATCCTCACCATCTGTCACAATTTCAGCGGATGAGTATGCTCGTTTAACTGCCACTTTTGAGTCACAGCAGTTATTTTCTGGGACTTCAGCTTTGGCTAATACAGGTAACCCTGCTGCATGTCTTTCCACCTCATCTCGTAGTTGGGTTATTGACTCAGGTGCTACTGATCATATGACTGGCAACACAGGTATTCTCTCTTCTTTCCAATCTACTACTAATTTACCTTGTGTTACGTTAGCCAATGGATCTACTGCTTCTGTAATTGGGCGTGGTACAGCAAACCCAACAAACTCTCTTCCATTGTCATCTGTTTTATGTTTATCATCTTTTCCTTTTAACTTGTTATCTGTTAGCCAAATTACCCAAAATCTTAACTGTTGTGTTATTTTCTATCCCAATTATTGTCTTTTTCAGGATCTTGGGACGAAGCAGATTCTTGGTAGAGGGTGTCTGGTGAATGGCTTGTATGCTCTTGAATCAACTTCTCAACCAGTACCTCGATCCATTGCTTGCACAAGTTCATCTTCTCTTTTGCAACTTCATTGTCGTTTTGGTCATCCTCCTCTTTCAACTTTACAAAAGCTGTGTCCTAGTCTTAAAAGGGAATCTACTTTAGAGTGTGAAGCTTGTCAATTTGCTAAACACCATAGAGTATCTTATTCTCCTAGATTAAATAAACGTGTTGAGTCTTCTTTTTACTTAGTTCATACTGATGTATGGGGTCCATGTCCTGTTACATCCAAACTGGGTTTTCGTTATTTTGTGACATTTATTGATGATTATTCTCGGGTTACTTGGATTTATCCTATGAAATCTCGATCAGAGTTGTTTACTATATTTTGTGCTTTTCATGCTGAAATTAAGACTCAATTCAACAAATCCATCTGTATTTTGAGAAGTGATAATGCTAAAGAATATGTTTCTCATTCTTTTAAATCTTATCTCTCTGAGCATGGTATTATTCATCAGTCTTCTTGTATTGTTACCCCTCAGCAAAATGGTGTAGCTGAGCGGAAGAATCGTCACTTATTAGAAGTTGCTCGGGCACTAATGTTTCATATGCAGGTTCCTAAAATATTTTGGGTAGATGCTGTTTCTACTGCTTGTTTTCTAATCAATAGAATGCCTTCTTCTGTTCTTGACGGTCAGATACCATATTCTCTTCTTTTTTCATCATCTACTCTTTTTCATCTTTCTCCTCGGATTTTTGGATGTACTTGTTTTGTTCAAGACATGCGACCTCAGGTTTCAAAACTTGATCCTAAATCTCTTAAGTGTGTCTTCCTGGGATACTCACGTGAACAAAAGGGGTATCGTTGTTACTCACCTTCTTTGGGTCGTTATTTGGTATCTGCTGATGTTACATTTTTTGAACATACACCTTTCTTTGGTTTATCCGTGTCCTCTTCTTCGCCCTCTAGTGATTCAGGTGATGATTTTCTTGTTTATACTGTTAGTGAACATGTAGTATCTCCTCCTTCTCGACCTGTTATTCATCAAGTTTATTCTCGACGTGTGCATCATTCTACCGAGACACCTCCTGCACCTGCTTCTTCTTCAGATCCTCCACCACCACCAGATCCTAGCCTTGACCTTCCTATTGCACTTCGCAAAGGTAAACGCACATGTACTTACCTTGTTTCTTCTTTTGTGTCTTATCATGCTTTATCACCTTCCTCCAAGTCTTTTGTAGCTTCCTTGGACTCTATTGCTGTTCCAACGTCCCTTACTGAAGCATTAGCTCATGATGGTTGGCGAGCTGCAATGAAAGAAGAGATGATGGCCTTAGAGCAGAATCACACTTGGGATCTTCTACCTTTGCCCTCTCAGAAAAAGGCTATTGGTTGTAAGTGGGTGTTTACTGTTAAGATGAATCCTGATGGCTCTGTTGCTAGATTGAAAGCTCGATTGGTTGCTAAAGGATATGCACAAACATATGGAGTGGATTATTCGGAGACCTTTTCTCCAGTTGCAAAACTTTCATCTGTTCGATTGTTTATTTCCTTAGCTGCTAATTACAGTTGGCCACTTCATCAACTTGATGTGAAGAATGCATTCTTGCATGGGGATTTGTGTGAAGAGGTTTACATGGAGCAACCACCTGGTTTTGTTGCTCAGGGGGAGTCAGGGAAGGTGTGCAAATTAAGAAAGTCTTTGTACGGGTTAAAACAGTCTCCTCGTGCCTGGTTTGGGAGGTTTAGTACAGTTGTGATTGAGTTTGGCCTACGGAGAAGTGCATATGATCACTCAGTGTTCTTTAAATCATCTACTTCTGGGTGCATTTTGTTGGTTGTATATGTGGATGATATAGTGATAACTGGAAGTGATGAAGCTGGAATTACGAGGTTGAAAGCATTCCTTGGGACTCACTTTCAAACCAAGGATTTAGGATCATTGAAATATTTCTTAGGGATTGAAGTTTCTCGCAGTCAGAAAGGGATCTATCTATCTCAAAGAAAATATTGTCTGGATTTATTAGATGGTGCTGGTTTTATTGAGGCAAAAGCATGTGATGCGCCTATGATACCAAATGTAAAGCTGAAAGCTGAAGATGGAGACTTGTTTGGGAATCCTGAAAAATATAGGAAGGTTGTGGGAAAATTGAACTATCTTACTATCACTCGTCCTGACATTGCTTTTCCAGTAAGTGTTGTTAGTCAGTTCATGTCGTCTCCTAGAACCTCACACTGGGATGCTGTTGTACATATTCTGAGATATTTAAAAAGTGCACCAGGACGTGGCATCTTATATCGAAAGCATGGTCACCATACTATAGAAGGTTTCACGGATGCAGACTATGCAGGAGATCTTTCAGACAGGCGTTCTACCACCGGTTATTGTGTCTTTGTTGGGGGTAATCTTGTTTCTTGGAAGAGTAAGAAACAGAATGTGGTGTCCCGATCGAGTGCAGAATCCGAATATAGAGCTATGGCACAGACTACCTGTGAACTTATATGGCTGCGTCATTTGCTTGGAGAAATTGGGTTCGTTCAGTCTAAACCAATGAACCTATGGTGTGACAATCAAGCAGCTATCTATATTGCGAATAATCCTGTGTTTCATGAGAGAACCAAACATATAGAAGTTGACTGTCATTTTACTCGAGAGAAACTAGAAGATGGATCAATCTCAACTTCACATGTCAGAACAGGAAGCCAATTAGCTGATGTATTCACTAAAGCGTTACCTGGGAATCGGATCGACTACATTTGTAACAAGCTGGGCATGATCAATATCTATGCTCCAGCTTGAGGGGGAGTGTTATGATTTGAACAGCTTAATTATAGGGATTATGATTTGTACAGGTAGCTTAATTCTAGGAAAATTATTAGGGATTTGTTTCCTGATTTAACTCTTGTAAACAATATAAATACATGTATATTTTCAATGGAAAATAGTAGAATTATTTCTCACTTTCACAATAAGTATTGAGGTTCTCTATGAATAAAAAGAAAATTGCTATAAAATCAAGCTTCTATCACAAAATATTTGTTTTTTCAAAATGAAATCCATTTGTGTTTGCAACTTTTGTTTTGGAAATATTTCAGATTCTATTTCTGTTTATCCTGGTTGAAAACAAAAAAAAAAAAGGGAAGAATCTAATGATCCACTGCAAAACTTTATTCAATTCAATATCTCAGTTTGAACCAATATTATATACTGACTACATAAATGCTCAAAAAAATTTTGACAGAACTAAAGATTCCTACTATGGTGCAAGCAGTCTCCACTTAAACTGTAGCAAAGTTTTGTATTTCTAATTTCCAGAATGTTTTTAGCACCTCTTCTAAAAATGATATTTTTAGCTTTTAATGATTCTAATAAAACAGCAAATTTTCACACAGCTTAGGCATCCCTCTCATGATTTTAAATGTTTTTAGCAAAGGTTGTTAAAATGATAAGGCATATTTTAGCTTTCACTGGTTCTAATACAAAAAGCTAAGGCATCTATTGAACTATGTTAACTATTGATATTACATTGAATTTGCAAAATCTATTTAGCAAACCTTGCTGCACTTGATGCATCAAAGCTATTAAATTTTGGGATAGCAACTATATAGGCAAAGGCTGCTATTTGAATTGAATGATAACATTGTCCAGCACCATTTTTTATAATACAATCTTGAATCTTTCAGCACATATCAACTCGTTTAGAATTCAATAAAAGCCTTGTGCAGGGCAACAAGTTGAAACACTATTTTCTCCTAGAAGTTTGCTTAAGTATTGCAATTTTAGTAAATTGTATTAGCCACACTCAAGCTTCTAGCTCATAGTAAAACCAATATAATTATTATTATTATTTTCACATGTAATATAATATCAATCTACCATCAATTTTTTGCTTCTACCACTTTGGTCCCAGAACAGGAGTTTTTGGGAACTTATTCAAAATATCCATGCACCTCTAGACTCAAATACTTTCCAACCACTGCTGTAGTGCCAAGAATTTTCTAACAAGGCATAAAAATATACTTCGACTTGGTTGACAGTTTAGAATAAAATGTTATTGAAGTCCACATCCAATGTCTTCTTTTTACCAGCTGATATTAGCACTTGGAAAACAGAGACTAATAAGCATGTACTAAGAAACAACCACAAATTGTATAGTGGAAACTCTTAAACAAAATTATGAAATCAAACACTTGCTCAATTAAAATGATGTCATTAACAAAAACAGGTTTCTGTTTTTATCACCTTTGTAGGACCTGAAGCGTTACCCTTGTAGACTCCCTTACTGATTGAATGTTCCAATCTTTTCTTTGCCCATTCTGGAGGGCCTTTCTCCAATGCCTCATATACACACTTTCTGATTCTTGTTCCCACATTGGTTGGTAGCCTTCTAACAGGTTCCAGCAATAGCACCCACTCTGGGATGGTCCCATCATTCACACTATTCTTTTCACTAGAGCCATTTGCATCAGTCACTTCCTCCTCAAAGATAAGAATATCCTTTCCTGCGCTCAAGTAACCATATATCTGCTTCATTGCCTCTGCAAGAAACTGAACCAAGGATATAATGTTAATCAAAAAATTTCCACAATTCCTTGAAGGTTATCATAAGCTTTTGCTGCAATAGAAGCAAATAAAAAAACACATATAAAGTAATGCACATTCACATGCACACTAGGAACAGAACAGCCATGCATTGTCAGAGACCCATATTTGCCGCCAAATAGAATGATAACTGCAGAATAATTTAAAATGGTTTGACTGATGAAGGTAGGGAATTAATCATAGAAAGGAAGCACTATTAAAAAGAATGATAATACAAAACTTATAAGGGTTTGAGCTAAAAAAGCATAATACACGAGTCAAACTTACTAGTGCATCTGCCTCCATGCCAGCAACTCCAGCAAGTGAGCCACAAAGTACCCCTCCATCACCTCGTAAGCAGCGGAAAACTTTAACACTTTCACGAGCAGCACTCTCAGCAGAGTCAAGGTTACCATCCATGGATAAGACTGCCAAAATATATCTCCGGGCTAATTCTGGCCAAGTAAGTCCATTAATAGGGAGAGTTGAAAGTTTATTTCGTCTCAATGGATTCAAGCTATCAGCATCTTTCCTCCTTCCCCTTCTTGATTTCGATTCTCCAGCATCAAAATTCGGATCTACAATTGCAGCAACCTTTGACTGCAGCTCACCAATCAGTACAGATAGAAGTGAATTGTGTACCTTTGTCAGGGCTACACCAGCGCATCCGCTATAAATAGCTGAAATCCTATCCTGGTTTGAATCATTCATCGTTTCTTTTTCCAAGTGCATCAACAAATTTGCATTATCCCCATGACTGAACTCACTTGATTCTTGGTATGAACACGATACTGGTTCATTAGTACGATTGATTTTATCTAAATCTAATTGACTTTCATGGACCTTCTTCCCATGGAGATTATCTGAAAAATTTGCACCACCAAACCATGGGTTGATTAGTTCATCTTCAAGATTCTCTAACAGCAAGCGCTCCTTCAGACCCAACAATTCATGAAATCGGCACAATAACTCCCACACCTGCACAGCCAGATCCAAAAAGTATGAAGAGACATAACTCTAGCAACTAAATTTTGTATCTGTCGATTATTAATGGACCTTTCGAATCCAATGCAGCATAATAATTAGTATACAAGTACCTGATATAAGTCACCAACAAGAACGGGAGGACACTTGGAGCACAGCAGCCTCCCAGGAGGAGGATAATGTTTAGCTGTCCCACAGTTGTCTTCTCCCAGCCTGGCCCTTTTGGATTTTTGACATGTATCATCCAACTCTGCTTGATTTTTCCTTTTAGCAATCAATTGTCCATTTCCAACTGTTATAGATATAGAACAATTGCTTCTGTTAATCAAACGTTCATACTTTGAGCAGGAATCAACACCAGGAAGCTGTTCTATGATCTCTTGCACAAAATGTGTGTCAAACCCAAATCTGTCCTGATCCAGCCATTTTGACAGAGCAGTAGCCAATCTGTCAATCTCACCCTGATATTCCAATGGAACGTCAACAGAAATAGGGGAACTGCAAAATTTGGCCACTGAATCAAAATTAATCATGGCCCTTTCATCCTTAGTATCCCAAGCTGGCAACCCCAGGTTATTGTCCACATGTTTGCAGCATAGCTTAAGGCTACCTGTCTGATTACATATTTCAGAGAATGCCTCAATTAATTTCTGACTCAGCACTCTCCATGCTAAAGATGATGAACGTTCTTCTGAAGACACCTCCACAATGTCATCTGCCAATCCCAAATCAGAAGACGCAAGGTTTCCAGAACTGCTAGGAATGCAATCTTGCAAGCTCTCTGATACCTGAATACCACAAGTTTCATTTGAACTAGGGTCAAGACAGGTCAAAATATCATCTTCTGTTGGTGGAGAAGTGTCTGCAAGAATCATCTCGACAGTGACATCATTTTCACATTCCATTTTAGAGCAAACTGCATCATCATAGTTCATGGTTTGACCAGCAGACAGGCCAGAGTTTTTCCTATAGATAACAGTCGAGACATCAGGAATAGGCAACACAGAGCATGAGAACCTCCGGACCTTAAAGACAGGTCCATTATCACCACCATCCAACACTTCACATACAAAAAGAGACCCAGTAACTTTATCATGCCAGCATGATTTATAACCTACAGGCCAAATCATATCACAATCATGATATGATTGTCTTACATCAATTTTTCCCAATGAAATAACAAAGAAATCTTCAAACTGAACAGGAAGTCCATCCTGAAAAAAAAAAAAAAAGAACATAGTAATATGCACAAGAACCAGGAAATCAAGGAACATCCAACAACAAAACAAGCACAAGCTAACTTGTCTTGGTGTATTATTTAACAGGTAAAAAGAACATCGAACTAAATCAATGAGGGAAAAATATTAATATAAATAGAAAGCAAGCTTACATCTGATGCTGGAGACTTAGCAATATCATCTTCTTCTGCATCAGGTTCTGTAAATTTATCAAATTTAGTGTCACCTATTTCTGCAGTTTGACCATTGGGCATGAGCCGCTTGTGACAGCCATCTGCTAAAGCTTGTTTATTTGCAGCAAAGCCACTGGCAAGTGAGAATCTTTTCGCCTTTCTCTTTTTTGGTGAATGAGACCTTTCTTGCACGGAAGGAGACTCGTGATTTTTATTAGCATCAGCAGCCATTGTAATGACACTGTGTGGCAACCCAAGATAAGAAGCAACCTCAGACATCGAACTGAATTTCTTCCCATCTGGAGAACAGTAAACTGAATATACTTCATAACTACTACTGCAGTGTTTCAATTCAACATGCCAACCTTCATCCAATATACCATTCCTTTCTGATACGAATTCTCTAAGACCATGCAGAAGAACCTCGTGAGGGTTTTGAGATGGTAATATTATGCTTGTAATATTACTACTTCTAAGCCTTCCTACAGGGAAACCTAAATCTATCTCTTCTAAACTTCTATTCACAGTCTGTGCAGGATGCAGTATATCTTCAAAATCCACTCTAAAAGCCTTCATCATTAGCCCAGAAGCATTATTGAAGTCAAAAGGTCCAAAACCATTCCCCTCATACAAATGGTTCGAATGAGAGACTGGAGCACCAAATGCATTTCTGCAGGAAGAATTATCACCTATGCTATGTTTCCTAGATGAAAGCCCATTCAATAAATAAATTTCAGATGCACATCAATTAAAAGAAAAAATGTACACATGGAAAAGAAAATACAAAGTTTTGAATGAAAAAGCAGGGGCAACAACAAAATAAGCAAGAAATGATACATTGATCCTATAAACATTAATCAAGTAAATGTTTCTTAGGTCACTAAAAACATTTTTTTAAAAAATAAAAACCATTTAAAACTAAATAATAGGGGCAATGATATCAGTATCATCTATGATGTAAATAGCATTCTTAATGATCTAGCTTGAAATTGGTATTTTAGTCCTGACAGTCATTCTAGAGGCTGATGGCCTCTATTATTTTATGTGTTGGAAGATGAATGTTGACAACCACAGAAATAAGGCTCTTCTGCAAGCACACTGGGAAATATTGGGATCTACCAAGGAATAATACTTGCTTCACGAAAATATTTTTTGGCATAATCTTTCCAGTATGTCATAGGAAAGAAGCAAGTGTCCAGTGACTGAAAAACTTTCAAGCCTTAAAACACAGCATCTTTCAAATAATTGAAAAAGTTTCAAGCCTTAAAACACATCTTTAAAATAGTTGAAAGAGTTTCGAGCCTTAAAACACATCATCCCAATATTTGAAAGAGTCTCTCATGCCTTAAAACACATCATCCTTCCAATAATTGAAAGAGTTTCTCAGGCATTAAAACACCGCAATGAGAAAAGCTGTGATCTATCGTTCAAACAATTATTCCAGCTTTCAAATGCCATACAGAAAATTTTACATGGATATTTCATATGTTGTCAGCTGATACATAAGCCCTTCAAACTATCTATTATAAGAAAGGACTAAAGCACAAGGAATCTTAGAACAATACCTCTTGTAGCACATATGTAATCTTAGTAGCGCATATGTAATCTTAGCATGAGGTCATGATCTTTAAGCAAAGAATAAAGTAAACTATATCTTCCCATTTTTAAATTGTCCAAGTAGTCAAGGATGCATATATTTTACTACAAACAAAGATTGGAATGTTGTCCAGATCCCACTGCCTCTTGGGTCAAACAATATTGTACTCGTCTTCGTAATTCTGGCAGAACTCTAACTCAAGACTCACATAGCAACACTTTGGAAGGTTCAATACCTTTAAATTTGTTAAGCAGTTATTTTCACCTAGTGATTAAGAATTTTTTCATAACTAACTCACATTGCATGTGCTTATCCTTTTTAATTGTCACTTGAAAAACGTGACCTTGCATTTATGTTCCATTGTCAAAGCTTCATAGGTCCTACGGAAACTAAGTGTGAATTGCTAGAAAGCTTCCTAACATCTGGTATCAAAGCCCTATATACTAGAAAATAATTCAGGGGAATGAGTAAGAACACTAACAAGAAGCAAAAAAACCCAAATGCCCAAGATTCTCCTGCAGATGTGGAGGAATTGGAGAAGCAACTTAAAAACTCTCAACTGTAAGTTTGAAGAACATGGAGATGCTAATCTCCAAAAGTGGGAAACCAGATTTGGAGCCCTCATGGATAGCAAGCTCCAACTATACAAGCCGAACAAAATCAAAGGATAAAAGCTCTAATGGTAGAGCAAACTCAACCAAGAGCTGAATAGAAGAAGGCGCAAGCAAGCAATGAAGAGCTATGCCAAGACAACTAAAGGTCATTGGCATACTTGGCCTAACTCATTCAAGCTAACTCCTCTATGCCAACCCACCCTCAAAACAACACCAGTACCTCTAGTAGTCACCATCTCTGTTACTCGGACTTGTCGTTTACCCCTACCGTACCAGTGTCGACACAAGATCTGTGTCCGACACAAACCCTGGAAGTTGGACACAGCAGCTCCCATAGCATCGAAAGATTAGAGAGAAGCAGAGACATCCAGAAAAAAAAAATTACTAACCAGCAAGAACCGCAGCAGGAGAACGACAGGAGATCGGCGAACGGCAAACAAGAAAACTACGAACGGCGGTGAACTGCAAACAAACCACGGCAGGAGAACGGCGAACGGCAAAACGGTAGCACAAAGGGAAAAGAAAATGAATGGGGACATCTTTGAAGAGAGAGGAGATCGGGACAAAAATAGATTAATAAAAGTAAATTGTTTACTAAAATTTAAAGGAGGTCAGTTAAATGGTATGGGCCCAAGTCAACCTAATTTGACTTGGAAATTGAAAAGTTAAATAGGCCCAAGGTATTGAGTTTGCAAGGCATTTCATCAACGGCAGCAACGTCTTTGAAATTGAGAATACTTAATGGCCAAGGGAAAACAAAGAGGCAGCTTTAACTTATTATTACATAATTTATATCTTTTATAGCTTTATTTTAATTTATTTATATAACGTATCTACGCACCCGTGTATAAGTTCAGATCCGTATCTACGTACCAGTGTCTTAAATTTGGATCCGTATTCACGTATCTTCTATTTAGGAAATTGACTAGTCTAACACATGGATATATATCCGTATCCAACACCCGTACCCGAGTCCGAGTAACATAGGTCACCATGCTCCTACCAATAGTAGAGGCAAGGAGACCATGGTTACTAATGTAGAGCTTCCTGGACATGATAGGGGGATTCTAACCATTCCTATAGATCTAAGGATTAATAGAGATGGGTATGAATTTGTGGGCCAAGGGAGGACTTATTTGGACATGCTACTACCCAAATGTGATCTCCCAACCTTTGAAGGAGTTGATAGCGGATCATGGGTGAGCAAATGTAGGAAGTATTTTCTAGATTAGTCCCTGATAAACAAGTGAAGTTAGCCAATTTGTTTCTACTAGGAAAGGCTGAGGCCTAGTTTTTGAATTGGAGTATGGGTAAGGAGACTGGAGGTTAGGAGGGAATTTGGTGAAGAGGTTTAAGTATCCTAGAATTGATGATGTAGTGGATGAATTTCAAAAGTTTAGGCAATCTTCAACCGTAGAATATTACCAAGAGAAGTTTGAATGTCTGAAGCTGAAAATAGAGTTCTACCCTAAGCATAATGAGCCCTATTATATGTCTTGTTTTGTGAGAGGACTCAAGTTAGAGCTACTTAAAGTGGTAAGGACTAGATTTGCTTCACACTATATTTTGTTGAAGAGACTTGTTGACTGTAGAGAAGCTTTGGCAACTTTTGTTGTGCTTATATTTTGGAAGGATTTAGTTAAGCAAGGAGATGAGCATGCAAAAATGTTATGAATGCATTTATTAGCAAGACATATGTCATGAAAAGCAATTAGCTGGAACTTAGCTTAAATAGAATTTGAATAAATCAAATCAATGATTCTTCTTAAAAGAATCCCTATGAATTAGTAATCTTTCCTATTTAGTGCACTTTTCTATTTTTTCTACTTCCACGGTTTAAATATTGTAACCTCTATATAAGAGGTTATTTTCTATCAATAAAATAAGCATAAAAGTATTCCCAAACCCAAGAGATTGAAGCTCTCTCTAACGAGGTCAAAGGTATCAACTCCATTTGACAGGTTGAATAGTAATGCAAAATAGGTTGCTCAAGAAACAATAATTAGGGAATCAATCTCTCATTCAAACATGATTTCATTGTGCATCGTCTGGTGACTTGATCCTTGGTCCAAACACCATGAGCGATCAAATAATACATGAGGAACTGAAGGCTCTACTCCAAACAACTATCTCTGAATCCGAAGCCTAAGATGGAAGCTAGGCTGCACCAACTGATATATCCATAACCATTGTTGAGGCTTTATAGTTTATAACATGTTTGCTTTTATGGTATTCATATACTTCCATTTGACATTGACTTTCATTACATATAGCTGCTTACCTTCTTTTTTTCCTAGTCTAGTAGCTTTTATTTGTTCCATTCAACTTCATTTGATCCTAGGAGTTCAATCAAGCTAACTGAATTTCAGAAGAAAATCTAAAATAAGCTGAGCAAACTTAGCTGCACATCTTTAGCCTATACACTAGAATTACGCATTCTTCCACAACAATGTAATCCTCTATTGAGAATTCTGTAAATGCATCAAAACCATTTTAAAAAATCTTAAGGTAGCATACCGATTCTCTTTTATATACTCTGCATCATACTAACAAGAAAAGAACTCTAGCAAACTCAATCCAACAAACAACCAATTTGCAGAAAAGTTAGGAAGCTAAATGATTAGTGTCACAGTGATTAAACAGCTAAGCACGAATTAGCATATTAAAAGGGGAAAAAAATAAAAGCCATAACTAATTCAACTGCATCAATGAATTTTACAAAAAAATTTCATTCTTTAATGTTACAATAACATCCAAATAGAAGTACCTCAAGTTAACGCGCTCCTCAGAAGTCTCCCCATCACGGTCGCAGTCGCTTGGAGGTGAAGCGTTGATATCTAAAATCAGCTTACTCTTGACACCTAAAGGCCACCGTTTACTCTTAACACCACCGCTAAAACACTCTGCACATATCCAATCCACCAAGTTCACCATTTGCCTTCCATGCATTCCCGCGCAAGCAAGATGAAACCCTCGCTCGCACCCATCGCACACGACCACACGCCCATCCACCTCCGGCTCCCCGCAAGCTCCGCATGTAGGAAGCTTCTCCTCCTCCGGCAATCCGGCAGCGATTCCAGATGCCGGGTCCTGATTTTCATGGAAGGAACGAACAACATCGAAAGAATCAAGCTGGAGCGGGTCAGGCTCGAGTTGCTCGGGTTCGGACTCGGTTTTGGGAAGGGAGGCGCATGGAGGAGAAGATGAGGAAGGGATCTCATTCAGATCGATGCCAAGAGGAGAGCGAGTGTTTATCTCGCTTGAATCAGTGAGTTCCATTATCCAACTTGCAACAACAAGAACATTGTTGCCGGCTTTCCGTTTTTGAGTTTGGTAGATAGATCAAAGGGCTTTTTTTTTATGGAAAATATATCAAAAGGATTTTTGGTTTTTGTTTTCAGCGTCAGTTTTTGTATTTTCCTGTTCACGTCTCGGTTCGGAAGGAGAGGAAACTTTCTTTGTTTTTTTTTTTTTAACGAAAAGAAAAGGAGTGAGTTTAGTCAAAGAGACGTCGGGGTAAATCATTTTTGAGGTATGGAAGAGGTTTTTAATTATCGGGAGTTAGAGACGCTCGCCTTCTTGCGCCCACACGTGAGCAAAGTGACGTCCCGTTACTGAATTATAACGTTAGGGCAAAACCTTTTTTTTTTCAATTAATTACAAATTAAGACTCAATTTATAGCATACCTTATAATATTAGACTTTATATTCAAAATTTTATAACGTTAACTTCGACTCCTTTTTCAATTAAAGGATTTTATCCTTCTCCCGTCGCTATTTTGTAGCTATTAAAAAGACAGCGACAGAATATCTACGGAGTCTCTAAATTAAAAGTAGAATCAAAGCTCATAGTTGATATTGTAAAATTTTGAAAATAGAATACAATATTTTAAGATATCCTATAGTTGAGATCATTTTTTATAATTAACCATTTTTTCTAACCAAAAAATTTCGTTAAAAAAATCAGCCAATAAGACTTGAATAATATAAGAAGGGGAAGATACATCACAAATAATAAGACCTGACATAAAATAAATAGCCTTTGTTAGGGCATGAGCAACTGTATTTATAGATTTTTTAGAAAATCCAAAATGAATATCAAACAAAGAACGGCATAACATCTTGCAATCGCTAATAATAAGGTCTAAATCAGAGTGATTACACGACTTGGATAACAATTTATGATCTTGAACAACAAACCACTCCAGACTTCTAACCCTCAGAAAAAAAAATTGTTGTATTACTGTTAATCTTTAACAAATCCAATGGTGGAGGTCTCTATTTCTAGATTGCAGGAGTTGTTCTAGATTAGTTAGAACTCTTCACTACTCGAGCCAACTGCTAGTCCCAAATAATATTTGCAGCTAGAGAAGTGATATAGCTAGCAGACAGATTAATCCCTTGCCAAACTAAAGCATTTCTAGCTTTCCAAATACCCCAACAAATTGAAATAGCTAATCCACAGCTTTTTAGATCAAGCACAACCCGAAAGTAAGGTGAGCCTATAGACAATATCAAAGCAGTTACCCTAAACATAACCCACACTTGATTTACTCCACACTTCTCTAGCAAAAATACAATCAATAAAAATGTGAAAAATAGTTTCATTGTCATTGCCACACGTTGGACAAACCTGGTCAACATCAACTCCCTTTAAAGATAAGAGAGCTCGAACCGGGATACAAGCATAAAGCGTGCGCCATAAAAAATGTTTTATTTTGGGTGGGACAACAAAGCTTCAAAGTTTCTTCCAATCCACATTTGCAAGATTAGAGAAAGGGAAAAGACTAGTATGGATAATTTTATAAGCACTTTTGACTGAATAATTTTTGTTATCTTTAAAGATATATTGCCATAAGCCATCTTTCTTATGCTAACTGAGGGGAATGCTGGAAATTAACTGGTTATCCTTATCATTAAAAATAGAAGAGATAAGCTACAAATTCCACTGGTTTGTGCCACCATCAACTAAGTCATTCACTTTCAGATTATTCCAAGAGGAATTAAGAGTAGAACAAATGAACAAGTTGGATCTATTTGGAAGCCATGGATCCGTAAGCACATTAATACTGCAGCCACTACCTACCCTTAATCGACACCCAGGCTTAATACTATCCCAGCCAATAATATATTGCACCAAGTGTTGCTCGGGGTTAGCTTAGCCCCCAGAGTTGCATCCTAAAAATTGCATTTTGGAAAATATTTGGCTTTAAGAACTTGAGCCATGAGAGATGACCCATCAAACAGAAGCCTCCAACTTTGTTTCCTAAGCATAGCCAGGTTGAAATCTTGAGAAAAATGAAAGCTTTGACCATTAAGATTTTTGGGCCAACACAACTTATCCCATGACATTTAAGAAATCCTCTATTTTGCCTATTTGTTGGTTCCCCGCAAAAAGGAGCTGAGCATCCTTTCATTTTTTTTTTGCAAAGACCCAAAGATAGCAAGAACACACTCATAGAGTATGTAGGAAGAGACTGCACCACAAATTTAAGGAGTACTTCTTTACCAACTCTACAAAGAAAAAAGCAGTTCTAACTATTGATCTGCCTCTAAATTAATGTTTGTCTCTATGACATGTGCTCGTCTTGTTTACTAACAAGTCTTAATCCTCTATCTCTGTGTCTCGATCTCCTTTTCCTAGGATGAACAACAATCAAGGGAATCTGTTTAACATCAATAAACAGTGAGCTCAAGTCTCTATCAATGATGAAGAAAGTGATGGCCTCATTATTGAAGAAGATGCAATAAACAACCAATCTATTAATCTATGATGGAGTTTGGTAGGACGATTCTTAACGAAAAAAGTTATCAATGTTCATACAATGAAGCAAACTCTAATAGCTCTATAGAGACCAAGTATGGGAGTTTTCATTAAGGATGTTAATCCTAATCTTTTTAGCTTTTAGTTTTTCCATGAGTTAGATGTGCAAAGAGTTATTGACAATGGGCCATGGACCTTTGATAATCAACTCTTTTTGGTTAAAAGATTATAAGATAATGAACAATCAAAAAATACCCTTTTAAATTAGACTACCATTTGGGGGTTTGGATGAACAACAACCTGATGGAGGAGTTATTATAACAAACCCCAAATAGCCTCACAAGAAGGAAGGGAACAGTAGCATGTCTGTGGTGAATGGGCCAGAATCTAGCATAAATAGCAATATTAAATTGGATTCAAAAAACATGGAAAGGGCGGGCTTTATGGATCAAGCTTGCCTAGCATTATGAGTTGCCTCAGCCGGAATTGTTGTGGGATGGGTAACCCACAAGCAATTCGGGTTCTAAAGAACCTTGTGTTTCTCAAAAAACCCAACCTTATTTTTCTCATTGAAACTCTTTGGAATGGGAAAAAGTTAGAAAAAGTAAAGTCTGTTATGGGTTATGAAGGCTTGTTCTATATGGAGCCTATAGGTCGAAGTGGAGGCTTGACCCTCTTTTGGAAAAGCAAACACAATGCTAAACCTATTGGGTATTCTAAGTACCACATTGATATTGAGGTTTGTGTTCAGAATCTTTGTGGATAGAGAATGATTGGTTTTTATGGTGAGCCAAATAGAAATTATCGTGTTACTTCATGGGAGCTATTGTGAATTATGGCAAGTAAATCATTGTTACCATGGTGTGTACTTGGTGATTTTGATGATATTCTTTATCAAAGAGAGAAGAAGATAGGTAATATTCAACCAGCGCATCTCATAAATGGGTTCAAATCTACTATGGGGGATGTTAATCTTATAAACCTAGGTATGGTAGGGTATAAATTCAATTAGTTTAAGGGTAATGGATGTGACGCGCACTGAACCCCATAGGCATCCAGTTTGCTCTTAAAAATCCACTTTTAAGGCTCGAGACCAGATCAAGGTTCATTTAACTCGTGAAGGCCAATCGCTTCATAATAGAGAGGCATTCAACCTAATCTGCAATGCCTCAAGACTTAAAAAGGTATAAGACAGTGTCTCGAGGTATCCCCATTCATTTGCTAACGATCAACCTACGAGGGTGTCTACTGAGCACCACAAGGCAGGTATCATAGAGTCGGCATCCAACAAAATATTGAAAAATGAGTTCTAACCTTATGAAGTCGAAACTAAAGATAGTTCGGATTTCACTCCTATTTATACCTTTGGTTAATGTTATATAAATGAATTTTAATGATTAATTTATTTTATCTCTTTTCTCACATGAGATATTATTCTAGAAAAATAAATCGCACTCAAACACGTCGAAAAATTGTAAAGCATGCATTTGGAAAGCTATAAAATAATGGTATTTAAGCATTAAAAAATAAGGAAATAAATGTAAAGATAAAATCATACATAAATCGAAAAATTAATTAAGTTCATTTAGAATGAGGACGTTGGTCTTCGTATGCATATTTACAAAAAAACATAATTTTAAACATATAGTTGGATAAAAATGAGGGCATTGGGCCCATGTGGCTTGAAAGAAAGGGATCGTATTAATTAACTAATTTAAGGTAGAAAAATATTTGATGAGTTTTAATTTAACGTTCGAAAATCCATTTATGTGTAATGAAAATAATGAAAGAATAAAATAACAATGCTAAAAGAGAAGCATTCATAAACCGAGTCATTTGTTGAGTTGGAAACATTGGTTCCCATGCATATTTAGAAAACTCTTTTGGTGTGGTTATTGGGATAAAAGTGGACATTGGTCTATTTTATGATAAAAAAATCCAATTTAATTAATTAAAAATAGTTTTGGTGTTATTTTTAATTAAAGCTTGTAAAAAGCTATTTTTACCTAGTTATTACATATTTGCGGGAAATAAAAGGACAATTAAATACAGACCCGAAATAAATAAATAAATAACTACAATCCTAGACTATTCTAGCTTCATTCTCCAACCCAATTCGCCGTGCGGATGGGTTATGTGCATTAAAGAGGACAAAAATAGTAATGTGAGTTAATAATGAATTAAATCAAATAATAAATAACTAGTTCATTCAAATAATTAAGCAAATGATTAATATTAAGCATACTGTATAAATTATATGATAAATAACAATATTAATAATAATAAGATCAATATAAATAAATAAGCAAAAATTAATGTGGATAACAAATATGTTCATTGTTAAATAAATACACGAATAAATACAAAAAGGCAATTGAATTAATAAAATTAGAAATCATGAAAACAAAAGATATGAGTGAAAAATTGGTCAAAAGAGTGAGTCATATGCAAAAAAAAAAAGTGGCCAAAATAGTGAATCACATGCCAACAAGAAAGAAGAAAATGAAAAGGGTGAGTCACTCCCTAAGGGTGTGACTCAGAAATGAGTCATGGTCCAGGAACGTGACTCACGAGTCAAGGGTGTGACTCAATCTAGAACATGAACAGAAGTTGGAAAATGCCATTAATGGCCAAGAAAAAGCTCTCAAACTCATTTTAAGCTATTTTTATGCACAAAAACACCCCCAAACTCATTTTTAAGCATAAATAACAAGATATATATACTAAAAACATAAATTAAATCAAGAAATCAAATAATTAGCAAAAATCAAGAAAATGACAAAAAGAAAAATTTGATTATTTATTGTAAATTGGATCTAACACTAGATTTGAGAGATTTTAAGACTCAAGAATATTACCTTCAGTTGTAGGTTCCTTTAAAGATCATAAATGAGTGCCTTTGGCCTTTGTTCCCCTTTTTTTGCTCTTCCTCTATAACTTGAAAACAGATAAAAAGAAGAAGAAAAAGAAAAAAAAAAGAGAAGAGTAGGAAGAGAGAGAGAGATTGGGACCAGGAATCCATTTTCTGTCTTTTTTTGGGATAAAAATCCTAAAAAAAATTACTTTAGATTGGGATGAAAACCAAATTTTTTTATCTCCCTTTTTTCCCTTATTTTCATATGCAGATTACGTTCCAAGAGTGACTCACGTTCCACGAGTCATGGCCTTGACTTGCAACCTTTGACTTTGATCGTTGACCTTTTTTTACACTCCCAAACCCTATTTTGACCTCGCTAACAGAAGAAAAAGAGGAAAAAACACCAAAAAAAGGATTTTTAAATATTTAAAACATGAAGTGAAACTTAAAAACCTTTTGGAACCATAAAACTATGGGACAAGGGCCTAACACTTTTCGTAACTTATCTATTTATGAGGAACCGTTTTCTCATTAGGTAACCCTGATCAAAAGCTACCTTAGGACCCAATGTCTATAATAGAACTAATGGGTTGATTGAAGAAAGGCTGGATAAGGCAATGGCTAATAATGAATGGATTATGAAATTTTCGTTATTCAAGTTTAGTAACATCTGCCAAACTTTATAGATCACAATCCCATCTTTCTTGAGCCGTTCTCTGCTATTTCTCCTAGAAAATCCATTCACTTTAGATTTGAGAATGCATGGGTAGGCGAGTCCTAATTTACTGATGTGGTTCAAGATTCTTAGACATCCAACACAAATTCTTCCTTGAGTTTGATAATTAAAAGATGCAGCGAGGCACTCTTTAAGTAGGGTAAGCAGGTCATGGGAAATTTCAAAGAGAGGTTGGCTAAATTGAGACATCAGTTGAAGAATGCTAGAACAACTTCTCATTTGGAGTTCCTTGATATCAAAAAAAGTTATCTGAACACCCTTTGACAGCAGGAAATTTTTTGGCAGCAAAGAGCCAAACTCTTTTGGCTAAAGGATGGAGACTCTAACTCCAAACATTTTCATGCTATAGCTTTATATAGGAAATAGAAAAATTAGTTCTCTTCCTTCAAGGATCCTACTGGTCGATTGTATTTGTGGAATGATGGTTTAGAGGAGGTAATGTTGGATTATTTTCAACATATTTTTGCTACCACTCACTTTAATGCTACATCACTATTTCTAATATTGAGAAAAGGGTCTCAGATGTGCAAAATGAGTTCTTATTACAAGAGTTTACTGAGGAGGAAGTGAAGGAGGCAGTATTTAGTTTGCATCTAGACAAAGCTCTTGGGTTAGATGGGATGAATACTGCTTTCTACCAAAAGTGTTGGAGTATAGTTGGTAAGGATGTTACTGATGAGTGCCTCAAAGTTATTAACAATTGCAGTATTCCTATTGATATAAATGAAACTGCTATCGTTTTGATACCTAAGAAACAGTTAGTTGAGCATATGTCTGACCTTAGACCGATAGCCCTTTGCAGCATTCTTTACAAAATTATTGCAAAAATGCTCACTTCTAGATTGAAAACCATTCTGCCTTTTATTGTTTCCCTTAATCAAAGTGCCTTTGTTCCCAATAGATTAATTTTTGATAATTTTCTTGTGGCCTTTGAAGTGATGCACTTTTTAAAAGGAAAAATATAGCGGAAAGAGGATATGGTTGCTCTTAAACTTGACATAAGTAAAGATTATGACCGGATGGAATGGCATATATCCGTTGGGTTAAAATTATCAAAATGTGTGTTAAATCTGTGACTTATTTTATTTCTTACCAGAATAATTTATTGGGCCCAATTAAACCAAGTCATGGTCTTGGGCAGGGTGATCCTCTATCACCTTACCTGTTTATTTTATGTGCAAAAGGGCTGTCATCGATGTTTAAAAAGGCAGATGCACAGGGTTAGATTCACAGTTGTAAGGTTGCGCAAAAAGCTCCACCAATTACACATTTATTTTTTGTTGATGATAGCTACATCTTTTTTCGAGCAAATAACCAGGAAGCTACCGCTGTTAAGAACACATTGGAAGTCTATGTTGCAGATTTTGGTCAACTAATTAACTATGCTAAATCCTAGGACAAAGATGAAATAGGGTAGATGAGGGAAAAAGAAGAGAATACGGAATCTGATCATCAAGAACAGAAGATGGCATTCTGTTGATTAGAAAACAAGCAGTAAAAACAACATCTACCCAAAATATTTTAGGAACCTGAATATGAAACATTAGTGTCCGAGAAACTTCTAATAAGTGATGGTTCTTTTGCTTAAATACACCATTTTTCTAAGGGGTAACAATATAAGAAGGCTGATGAATGATACCATGCTCAGAGAGATAAGATTTAAAAGAATGAGAAACATATTCTTTAGCATTATCACTTCTCAAAATATAGATGAATTTGTTGAATTGAGTCTTAATTTCAGCATGAAAAGCACAAAATATAGTAAATAACTCTGATCGAGATTTCATAGGATAAAACCAAGTAACCCGAGAATAATCATCAATAAATATCACAAAATAACAAAAACCAAGTTTGAATATAACAGGATATGGACCCCATACATCAGTATGAACTAAGTAAAAATAAGACTCAACACGTTTATTTAGTCTAGGAGAATAAGATCTCTATGGTGTTTAGCAAATTGACAAGCTTCACACTTTAAAGTAGATTCCCTTTTAAGACTAGGACATAACTTTTGTAAAATTGAAAGAGGAGGATGACCAAAACGACAATGAAGTTGCAAAAGAGAAGATGAACTTGTGCAAGCAATGGATTGAGGCACTAGTTAAGAAGTTGATTCAAGAGCATACAAACCATTCACCATACACCCTCTACCAAGAATATGCTTCGTCCTAAGATCCTGAAAAAGACAATAATTGGGATAGAAAATAACACGACAGTTAAGATTTTGGGTAATTTGGCTAATAGATAACAAGTTAAAAGGAAATAATGATAAATATAAAATAGATAACAATGGAAGATATTTTGTTGGGTTTGCTATTCCACGCCCAATTACAGAAGCAGTAAATCCATTGGCTAAAGTAACACAAGGTAAATTATTAGTAGATTTGAAAGAAGAGAGAATACCTATGTTGCCAATCATATAATCAGTAACACCTGAGTCAATAATCCAACTACCAGATGAGGTGAAAAGACATGCAATAGGGTTACCTGTATTAGCCAAAGCTGAAATCCCAGAAGATAACTGATGTGAATCATAAGTGATAGTTAAACGAGCATACTCATCAGCTGAAATGGTGACAGATGGTAAGAATGATTGTGGAAGTGGTAGGATGCCATCTTGAGTACGTAGCTACATTTGTAAACCTCTTATTATTCATCTAACTTGAGTTCTTAGAGGGTTTCCCATGTAATTTCCAACAATTCTTTTTAATGTGTCCCTTAACTCCACAATAATGACATGTACGAGAATTACTACTATTCCTAACAACAGAACTACTATTTCCACCTTTACCTTTGCGAATACTATTCGAAATATTATTAACCAATGCCACTGTATCATTAGGCACCATACTAGAAGGCAAATCACTATCTTTACAAACTCGAAGTAAACGAGCATAAACTTCAGTAAAAGAAGGAAGTGACTCACCAGTTAACAATTGTGTGCGTGCCACATCATATTAAGAACCCAATCTTGCTAAGAAATACTATACCACAATCTGCTCCTCTTATTCTTGCATTTTTTTGATGTCAGCAACAATAGGAAACATAGCCCGCTTTTCTTCAAAGGCTTATTTCACTTTGGTATAATACTAGAATAGGGAGCAACCTTTTTGTTCCGCTCGATAAATCTTTAGCAATAAATCATGGACACGAGACATATCTTGTTTGCAGGCATACAAAAATTCTAGATATTCCCATAATTCTTTTACACTATCATAATGATTCACAACATCATCAACAACAGGATCTAAAGTATTCTGAATTTGATTAAACAATTTATAATCCTCCATTAACCATTTCTTTCAAATAACAGCATCATCCTTAGATGGTGATTACTAGTTAAATGGTCCTCCAAGTCTACACTCATCACAAATCTACGAATTATTCTTTTCTATTGTGCATAATTGTTACTTCCAGTCAGTTTTCTATCCGTAATTTTAGACGAACCAAACATAATTTCAGTAACTGTCTTTTTATCACTATTCTCATCCATTTAAACCCGTCGCAAATAACTTTAGGCAATAAAATCAACAATGCAGCAAAGAGATCAATATACCCAACACAAGCCAACACCCAAACTACTTCAATAAATTACCCGAGAATAAAATATGGATAAGAACAAAATCTGTTGAACCAGATTTCCAGGAGAAATTTATTGGAGCAGAGTTCCAAGAGATAAATAACATCAATAGAGGAAACTAACTCACTAAGAAGATGCAGCAGCAAGCATATGTGAGAGCAGAACCCACATCGGAGAGAGGCAAAAACTAATCTGAGAGAGAGAGACCTTTAAAAGAGACCAGATGAGAAACGCGACACTACGATCTGGTCGGAGACACTCAGGCAATGCCGAAGCTGAAATTGGAGGACCGACGGACAGGCCACGCGCTATCACTCGCCGATGCATGAGGAAAGGCGGTGAATTTCGAGCGACGCATAAAGCTCACTCGCGACTCTGATGGTCACAGAAAAAGGTGAAACGGCTGAAATGATAGAGGCAAACCTCCCTGTGGTGGCAGTGAGAAAGAAGAATGGTCATAGATAGGTGACCCAAAGAGGAGTACGTTACTGATACAGTAACCTAAAAATCCCAAAAACGAAAACTCAAACACAGAACTCAGAAACTCGACCAGGTTTTGATACCATGTGAAATTGAGAGATAATTCACATTATTCCATTAGAAAATATACATGTATTTATAATGTATACAAGAGCTAAATTAGGAAATAACAAATCCCTATAATTAAGCTAATTATCTTATCTAATAGCTGTACATATCAGTTACAAATATCATAACACATAGTAAATTAACATATTACAAAACATATAAATCTATGATCGGCAGTGAAATCTTCACCAAGTTGAATAGGTTTATCACGTTGTGCCAAAAAGAAGAGAGAGTTATAATTGAGTTACGATATAAACTCAGTGAGGTTGAGAAGAAATCTTTTGATACCTTGAAAGAATCGGGCAAGGCTAAAGAAAGGGTCACTGAGGTCGAGGCTGAGCTTGTGAAATGCAAGAAAGAACTCAGGTCACACCAAGAAGAGCTACAGAAGATACTCACCGAAAAGGTTGAGCTAGAGAAGAAAAATGTTGAGCTTAAGGAGAAAGCCAACGATCTCACCACCGACATGTGTATCTCCTTCGGTAAAAAGCTCAAGGATGCAATAAAGGAAAAGTATCCTAATAAAGACTTGGCTCAGATGAATGATATCCATTTGGCGAGGAGTAGTTAGGATGTTTTTCCTATAACTTTTTGCTTTTGCTTTTTCTTGTAAAGAACCTTTTGAAATTAATGAAAATGATTTTCTTTCTCACTTGTCTTTAGATGTTCCTTTGACGCACTCAAAACCCCCCTCCACCTCACGACGGTGTCTGACTTGCTCTCAGTGGCCCACTTTTAGATTTTGAGATCGAATGAAAGCTCATATAAACTCATGAAGATTGGTCACTTCACAATAGACAAGGATTAAACCTAATTTGCCAAGCCTTAGGCCTCAAAAAGGCATGAGACGACATCTTAGGGTACCCCTATTCTATTATTGATGATCAATCTATGAGAACATCTATGTGGGCACACAAGTTACGTATTATGAGTCACCACCCAACAACGCGTTGGGAAAGAAAATCTGACCTTATGAAGCCCAAACCAGAGATTGTTTGGAACTTCACTCTTACTTATACCTTGGTTAATATCTTACAAAAGAGTTTTTAGGATTAACTCTCTATGTCCATTCTCACATAATTTACAAAAGAATAAATAAATAAAATGTGCACAACAAGCACACAGAGAAAGCTATGAAGTACATAACTAAAATTGTCCAAAAGACAAGAAAATAGCCATACATAAAACAAGAAATTCATTAAGGTGGGAACATTGGTTTCCTCATGCATATTTACAAAAGAATGAAGAGTCTTTGGGAAATTTTTAGAAAATAAAGGGATGAGTGATCCCATTTTGATGAAAATACGACTTTTCTTTTCGTAATCCATTTTTTTTGAAAAAAAATTGGATATTGGTCCATTCTATTAAGAAAAATTCCATTTTTATTTATAAAAATCATTAAGTGAATTTTTATGTTGATGTACAAGAAAAATCCTTTATTATTACAATTCAAAATCTATATCAAAGAAATAAAGTAAGAAAACCAAAAAAGAAACAATTAAATAAAGTACAAAAATAAAAGCTGTAATGGCACATACGCCAAAGCCTTTTGAGCTTGAATCCCCAAAAAGCTCATGCATATAAATTTAATTTTCTCATAAAAAGACCAAAGAAAAGAAACAATTAGTAATATGGAAAATAAAAATAAACATTAAAATGAATAAACATGCACATGCTGGAACCAAAATTAAATAAATAGAAATGGAAACACAAATGAAAGAAGCGAAAATAATGCAAAAAATTTAAATATCACATGCAAACTAATTTAGAGCAAGAAAATAAGCATAAAGCCATTAAAATACCAAAAAAGGAGCTCATAGATGGCTAAAACAATGAGGGATGACCGCCTTAGATATGAGAGATGGGAATGAATAAGGTACATAACATCCTGTCACTCGCTATGAGTGACGAGCATTTGTTTAGCCTTCTCTCTGTCGCTCATGCCCAAGAGGCAATTTCGATAGTAGAATGTGAAAATCACACAACTAAAGGCATGATGCTCACTAAACATGCATTGAAACACCTCATAAACATGCAATAATTATTATTAGAGGCTAAAAACTTATTTTATTTATACTAAATCAACATATCAACACAAAATCAAGAATTTTATTAAAAGAACACAAAACATGTATTAAAGGAGGAAAACTTACAAACTTGCCATCCTATATGATTTTTATCATTTTTTAGTCAAACATGGCATAATAAAATTAGAACAAACATTTTATCAAAGCAATATGACATAAAACTTCAAAATCAAATAAAATATGCATCTTCACATTATGAATCTAAAGAAACTGCATAACATTTTAATTTATTTTAATTCAAAATAAAGGGAACCTATAGTATTACCCTTAGTTTGATTTCTGTAACACTAGGAAAACATGCTTTAAGTTCTTCGTTGGATGATTTTCACAATTCTAAAAGAATGAAAATAGTTTTTTGTGAAGAATGTGAAAACCCTAGTTTTTTTTTCCTTTTATAGGAGGATAGGGTTTAAAATATTCCAAACTTTATCTCTCTTTTGAAATATGCTAAAATCTCTCTCAAGTCTCGTTTAAAACCTAATCCTTTTTTAAATCAAATCTCATCTCAAATTCCAGTTGCAGAAAATGTGTAGATTGGGTGTAAAAACCCCACCGATGGGTGCCACTCAATCCATAGATGGGCACCACTAAAAAAATGATGCTAAAATTATAAATCTACCATTTTTCATAACCTAGATGACTTATACTTGTGACTCAGTGCATGAAGGCACCTTTCACAGTGCCATGGACAATGCATGGATGGCCAAAGCATCCCATTAATCTGGAGATATGCAAGTTAAAATGAGCCACAAATGGGGTGTCTCTCTTTATGAGAGATGGGTGTCTATCACAGAAAGGTCCTGTTCTATAATTAAAACATCATTCTCTCTCTTAAGAAAGAAAATGATTAAACCCCACTAAAAATCTTTTAAATTTTGTGAAAATCAAGGATAGGAATAAGAGCTTTTGTTCTCTATTTATAATACGAATAGTGCTTCCTCATTAAGTAACTCTAATTTGGCTGCCTCAGGATTCGGTGTCAACAGTTGCCTCTAATTTTAGGGAAACTAGTGCACTAATACCTAGGTAAGCCAAAATTCAAAGTAAGGGAACAAGACGTATACCTGAGGCAGTGGTTTTCTCATTGATTGATGATTGTCGATAGAGCGATTCATGCCATTTTATTGGTGAGAACCGTATCGCATAATCTTTTCTTAGTCTTTTGAGTTAAAGGTGGCCTATTAAAAGGGCTTTGATGCCTATAAAAAGGACTTGGTGCTTGTTAAAAGGACTTCTTGCTTGTAGAAAGGTTTTGATGCTTGTTGAAAGGACTTCTCACCTATTGAAAGGAATTCTTGCCTGTTGAAAGGCCTTTATGCCTGTTGCAAGACTTCACGTCTGTTAAAAGGACTTTGCTCGTTAAAAGGTCTTTTCGACTGCTGAAAGTTCTTCATGCCTATAGAAAGGACTTTTTGTTGATTGTTGATGGGGTAGTTACCATTAGCTTGTTAATGTTTTAACCCTATGTTGAAGTCTAATTAGCGCCAACTTATTGGGATGTAGAATTAGGATAAGTTTCTATAGTCAATGCTAGCTTATCGGCTGAAGATTACTTACGAATGTATAGAGTGCGTTTTAAGAGGACTTTGGTATCTATGAAAAGGATTTTCCATTAGTATACTAGAATAGTCGATGGATGTACTAACCTTTTCATAATTCACTTTATTCAAATGTGGTGTTCATGGCTATAAATCTTGAGTGATTGATTTAACTTGTTTTGGTGAATGTAATCTTGTTTTTTGTTTTGTTTTCTCTTGTTTTCTTTTTTTTTTCCTTTCTTTTTACCAATGTCATTTTGTTTTCTACTTTTTAATGTTCTTTTTAGCCTTAGGTTTTTTAACATGTAAACAAGCACAATAGGAATGAAAAGATAAACATAAATATAAATACAACCAAAATCCAATATATACATCAAAATGGAAAGTTCGAATCTCTCTGAATAAACATATAAACTATATAGGTGAATAATGATCAAGTAACCCACGCGACTTGAGAGATGATTGGTGTGCTGATCTCGAGGAAGGCCAAGAGGATGAAGGCCGAGTTGATGACGATCGAGAGTTATATCAGTGTCGTGCTACTGGTTTCTTTGGCAACGGGTCTTGCTGATAATTGTGATGTATAACTATACTATTAATGTGTTTTTAGGTGTTTAAAAAGAATGTTTTAGTGTTAATTTGTTTAATTGTGTGTTTAATTTTATAAGTTTTGATTTTTTGTAGGTTTAATTGCAATTTTGGTGTTGTAGGGGTTTAATTAAAGAAAAGAAGAAAGTTCATAGAGAAAAGGAGAAAATTAACAATTTAGGTTTTAAAAGGAGAAAATCATTGTTGAAGTCCAGAACCAAGTCCCTTGGTGGAGGAGATTTTCTTCTCTACTGAGGAGAGCTTGGAAGTATTAGATATAGAGCCATTCTCCTTAGTGGAGGGATTTCTCCCTCTACCGACGCAAGCCAAAGGTCACAAGGAGGATTTATCTCCTCGGTAAAGGGGATTTTCCCTCTATAGTGGCAAGGTGTTTCAAATATGATCATATTCTAATTTTCTCTAGAAAAGGAAGTTATTTGGTAGTAGGTTTTCTTCCAATCTTGGAGTATTTAAGCAATATAAACACCAGAGTTTGGGAGATGAATTTTTAATGAAGTCTATACCTAGTTTTCAAGAGTCATGAACTTAGGGTTTGGAGGCTGAGAATTGGTGTTCTGAGAAGACATCAAGAGAACCTTGAAGCTCTATGTGTATTGTATCTTTTAATTTTAGTTTTTCTTTTATTTTTAAGATGAACAGTGAGTAGTTTTTTTTTCTTTTCCTGAGGGAAACTTGAACCCTCATACTTTTATTGTAATGACTTTGGTTTGTGCTTAATTTTCAATGCAAGTGTATTGTTTCTTGATTCATGAGCTGATTCTTATTTTAAGTTCTATTCAATTGATTATTGATGTATTGAATAAATGGTTATTGATCAATTTCATTTATGATTTCATGGTATGCATGTTTTTGGTTAAATTTACTTAAGTCAATGTATGATTATGTTCTGAGAATTGAGATAATTTTGTATTACTAAAGAGTATAATTAAAACTAAGAAAGTTGAATTAAGAATAGATTGGATTTAGATCTCTTAAAAGAGGGTTTAGTGAAAGTTTAAGAGTTTATAAGCCAGATCAATATGCTAAGTATTGAACTATTCAAAATCAGAGGATTTAGTGCTTAGAATGATATTCTGAATAAGATATTTGAATTTATCTTGGTTTCCCATAATTACTTGTGTTACTTTTAATTGAGTCATTGCAATAGAAGTTGAGGTGGATAGTTCATTTAGCAGAAGTGTTTTTAATATTGAATTTTATCATCTTTTACAATCTTATTCTGTTTCTAGTTTATTATTTTAATTTCATTATCTTTTTTGTTTAGTTATTGTTTTCACTTAGTTAATTAATCAAAACTCTACAACTTGGGAACACTTTCACACATCACTCACTCTAAAATCTGGAATACACAATTTATATAGTCCTTAAGGTACAATATTTTAAGGTCTTAATCTTATTTCTCTATATTACTTAACTGATCTAGTACACTTGCTAGACACCGGTCACTCGCTGGAACTGAAACCCGTGCAAGTGCTCAGTGAGTGGGTGTAAATTGGCCCCAACAGCCCTTGCTAGCCAACTGACATCTGAGCCCAAGTGCAAGATAGATAGAATATGCTTGTCAAAGTACCTTCTAAGGTCATCTCTCATGCTAGCAAGGCGGGACTCAAGCACCTCGTGCCTCTCTGTCATAGTCTCCTCATCCTAGGGACATCTCCCTTTATTTGCTACCTCATACTGGTGATCAAGTCATCCACCACTTGTAAGGCACTATTGAATCGCTATCTAATTGCTACAAGGGCTGTCAATATCTTGTCTATGTCCCTCTAATGCTGGGCTCATATAGCCACTACAAGAAAAATGCAAAATAACAATGACTAAATGATATTTTTCGTCGCTAAATCAGTTTAACGAGGACAAAAATTTTGTAATAAAAGTCATCCTAGCCGATTTTAGCGAGGATTAAAATTGTTGCTAACTTTTGCAAGGATTTTTGTGCGGGCTAAAGTTCTTGCTAACTTTTGTGATAAATCTATTCCTCGCTAACAGCGTTTAAGTTTTTTATTATAATTTTTTATATTTGAATTAATTAAAATGGAGCCACGCTGCCCTAAAAATGAAGCTTGGAAGTTAAACAAAAAAAAAAGTACTGAAACGTGAAAAAGTACTAATTTTACCCATTTCATCAATCGTCATACTAATTTCAAGAAGATGAAGTCCGTTTCTTCCATTGCCGTCGCTGCAAAACTCCAACTCCAATAATCCACCGCCGTTTATAGATTCTCAGTTTCAGTACTACTTCACTCTCGTAGCCCCATATATATATATATATATATATATATATATATATATATATATATATATATATATATATATATATATATATATATTTCAATTTCAATTGAACCCTAGTCAACAATTTGATTAAATCCAACATCACCAATATTCGTAACCATGGAATTAATTTGTAAAAATAAAAAGGAAAATGAAAAGTTTCGTAATGAATTAATTTCTCCACATTGTGTTGAGATTATTATAAGAAATTAATATAGCGTTAGGACAATATGTGGATGTAATGAGCTTGGGTGTAGATAGATGAATTAATTGAGTCATGGATGGGATTGGCATCCATATATATAAAATTAATAAGCTGTACGGATATTTATTAATTTGTGATTCAAGGTAAACTTAAGTATCCCCATGAAACTTCCATCCACAATTTCTGGGAAATTAATTCATTGATACTCTTCCGAAGATCTGAGGCTGAGCAATATGTAAAATTATTAATTGACAAATTGATATAAAGGACAACTAGTAATTAAGAGATTTAGCTACCCTTTCTGCTAATGCTTTAATTCTCCATTATTATTCCTTCCATTCAATCCAAATCTAATGCAATTGCACTTTATCGTGCTCAATAAACACTTAAATATATAATTATATATATAACGAGAGAGACCTTATAAGTTTATGCAATTTGCTGGATTAAATGTGAAAAAAATATTAGTAATTTTTCAAGTTAGTTATATTTTTCTAATAATAATAATAATAATTTTTTCATACTAATACAATAAATGTGTATTTTTTGTTTTTTGGAAAATTTAGAATCATTATTTGTATTTGTACCAAATATAAATAAAGATAATATTAAATAATTTAATTTATTTGTAAAATATAATTAAAAATTAGTTTTAAATTTTAATTAATTCAAATAAAAAAATTATAATAAAAAATTAAATAGTTTTAGCGACGGAAAAGCATTGGAAACTCCCGTCGCTAATTTGCTTCAAACCATCCAAATATTTATAGCGACAGATAGAGACAGACATTTCCGTCGCTAAATTGACATAGGCATCTACCCTGTCAAAATTGGTCCACCTAGGCATCCAGTCAGCTTTTTTCGTCTAATTTAATAGTTTAATTGACGGAGTTCTAACATTGAAAGACACTTTAAAGTTGAGTGTTCGAATTGTAAAACTTTGAAGTTTCGTTCAAATATTGAAAATGACCCTATAATTGGGTTTTTTTTTTGTAATTAACCGAAATTATTATTAGTTCTTTCACTAATTCATTCTCCCCATTATGCACAAAGTATTTTATATTTTATTATACATCTAAATCATTTAATATTTTTTAAAATAATTGATATTTTTGTTTACAACTTAATTTATTGGGTTGTATAAGAGTTATTTTCAAAAATCAAAATAATTTTATTTTATTCAAATATGCTTAAAATAAAAAAATTATATTGCCATATTTTTTTAATTAATTTTAGGTAATTATTATAAACATTCATATAATTACAAAAATAAAAAACTCTTATCAATGTTTAATAATATTAATTACTAGAAAAAACTGAAAAAAATAAATTTTCTTAACCATTAGTACGTTTTAACCAAAAGAAAAAAAACAGAACATCTAAATTGAAAAGGCAATTTAAGTTTGGGAATGACATTAAACGGTCTTTTTATTGAGTTTAAAATTGAAAACTATTCTATTAGCCCTGATTTTGTAATTATCCTCGTAATTAACCTTGTAAGATTATTTGTATTGCAAAAAGACTTAATGAAGAAAAGTCTCTGTCTTGATAATCAAACAATTTTATTTTTTTTCTTAGGAATTTTATTCAAAGACTATCTGGCGTCAGTGGGCTGTTATTTAGCGGTTTGTTACTACTTGGTTGATTTTTAGTCCCTACTGATAAATTCTGTCCTTGATCCTTGGCTGGAGATCTGTGTAGCGTTGTTGTATTTTGTTGGGTTTAGCCCTGTGCAACAGTTGATTCGGTTAACCGAACCGAAATAACCGAAACCGAATTTTGATGAATTTATTGAACCGAACCAAAGTATATAGATAACCGAACCGATTTTTTTGGTCGGTTCGGTTAACCAAAAAAACAAAAAAATTAAATATATTTAAATAGATTATGCCATCTTAATTAAATATATTTAGCTAACGTGCAATAATTATTTTCATGAGATGGTCCTTTTTATTTTAATTAAGCCATCTTAATTAATTTTTCTTTAATTAATGTGATGGATAATTCATATTCTATTTGCTTGTGTTGGTCCATTTTGTTAGAGTTATTATATTGGCACCTACTATCTAAATCAGGAAATAAATGCATTATCTAATTAAATTAAAGGATGAGCTCCTATTCGGTGCAACTATCTGCAGATATATATATATATATATCAAATTCAAACAATAAAGAAAGCTAAAACCAACGAATCTTGACCATCAAATTTTTAATAATTAATTTCAGAAAAAAATGTCCCTAAAATTTGAATTTCTATTCATTAATCTGTCATTTTTAAAAAATTTCTGAACACTTACTCTTCACAATTGTCAACTAATTTCAAATTCACATAAAGACCAGGGGAAAAAAAATAAAAGCGTAAGGCAAGAAAATTCAGAAATGAAGTTCTAGTTCAGTTCATTAATTTTCGCACGAAATCACTATAAATCATACTATCTGATTAATCGGAGTGAAGTAAGCCTCATTTTGTCTCTTTGTACTTTAACAAGCATTTACATTCAGCAATAAAAAAATAGGCACGTGCTCCATTCTCGCTAACAAAGAGACAATTTCTTTTCAATCTCTCTTCCATTTTCTCATGAACCAAACAGGAAAAGAAAAATCACGAAAATCTAAAAGAAGCCTTACCTAAGAAGAAGAGGGTTTTGTGTTTGTTGGCTGGGTTTTCTATTTGGCGGCTTCGGATTTGTACTGGACAGTTACAACCTTCAGCCTCACAAGGGCAACTAGGTTTACTCAACTAGACACACCAGCAGCTCATCCCTACTAATGAAGCTCTTATTAGAAAAGGAAAAGGCCTTCAAGAATCCAATACTGCCATTGCAACGACGAAGGAGAGAAAGAAGGAACTTACTAGGCAAGCCCAAGTGCCGAAGATCGGAGGGTGGATTTTCGAGGCAGCGGCGGTGATGTGGAGAGATGATGAATTAGGGAAAAAAACGTTAGGGCAAAAATAAAATGAAAGGCTTGTCTGTCTGCTGGTTGAGTTGAGACGCTTCCTTATATATTATGCAAATAATCAAAACGACGTAGTATAAGCTAAAGTTCGATCGGTTCGATTTTTATACTGTTTTTGACTCTAAAAACCAAACCGAACCGAAATAACCAAGCAGTCTTAAAAATATAAACCAAAACCGAACCGAAAAATCGAATTAAATTAAAAAAAATTGATCGATTCAGTTTGGTTTTTCGATTTTAACCAAAGTTTGCTCACCCCTATTTGGGTTGTTTGTGCTGGGTATTCTCTTTCTGGGTCGTTTGTTTTGTCCCTACTCTTAACTTTTATTCAAATACAACTCTGGCATATAAAAAAGACTCAGAAAAAGAAAAAAAAAGTCATTTTCTGGTTAATGACTTATTTTTAATGTAGGACTTAAAAAAAAGTCTTCGTACTTTAGTTTTTAATGGAAGAAATTATTTTTTGGTTAATGATTTCCAATTCATTTTTTTTGTTTTGATCGTCTGTATTTTGTCTTTTTTTTTAAATTATAGAATCGAATAATTCAGAATCAGATATTACTGGACTCATAATTGGAGATAGTTCTCCAATCGGCATATGCTTCATGTATGATGAGACAAACTAAAGACAACTCTTTCAAAATGATTCAGAAGAAAATAGCAGGAGATTCAACTTACTGTAGTCACATTGATGGAAGAAACATCACTTGTGAATATAATTGAAAGAAAATAAAAGGAAGTATTAATGTGTTTATTATAGTGAAACAACTAATATTAAGGAAAACATTGAATGCATTTGACAATTCTTTCAATTACTGATAGAGCGCATAAATTGCTATTATTTTGTAGTTTTATCCATGTAAACTTGGCTTAAGTATTGTTTGAATAAGCTCATTTGTTTATATTTTGAATTCTTAACAGATTGTTAGGAGATTGAGGGGAAAAATAATGGATTTTTTTTAACTTAATACCATTATTTTGGAAGCATGCATAACTTTCAAAAGAATAGTGATCCCGTACATAGTAATGGCCTGATCCATGACATTAGCAGCATAGGTTAGCTACTAGAATTAGGCCTTAGCTAACTTATTTTCTAATTCTCACTTTTTGATCGTTAAATCATATTTTAAATGTTACCGTTAGCATATTTGATGGTTAAAAAGTGAAAAAATAATATAAACTGGAAAAGACATCAGACTTTCTCTAAAATTATAGCTACGGGACACAACAAAGAAGTGTATTAGGTCCTTAAAAGATATGGGAAGAACTTTCGAAAATGCAATCAAAGCTCTTAATGAAGGAAATGTATCGAAGTGGACAAAGAAAGCATAAATTATGAAAACAGTTTTGTGGGAAAATTGCTAGTTGAGTTAGTGATTTTAGCAGGAATAAACCAAAGTACCAATCAAAAATCAGATAAATTTGCCTTAGATTTCAAAATCTTAATTTTACTATTTTAATTCATCAATTCCCTATAATTTTTGCATTTATCTTTATGATTGCAGAAATATTTGGGCAGTACTTTACCCCCTGTTGTGAGTCTGTACGATGCGAATCTGAATTAGTTGAGCTAGTGGGATTAGAATACTAAATGGTTATGTTCATTAATGAGTAGTTTAAAGACCAGGAAACAAGAAATTTAAGATGATGGCTTGCTTGAATATAAGAAACTAGTTCTTCTATAAGATTCAACTAAA
Source organism: Excoecaria agallocha (assembly GCA_037975025.1). NCBI lineage: Eukaryota > Viridiplantae > Streptophyta > Magnoliopsida > Malpighiales > Euphorbiaceae > Excoecaria > Excoecaria agallocha. The sequence continues at coordinate 32,572,251 of CM075819.1, forward strand.
TTGGCATCAAAACCAAGAGTTCTAACACTCATCAAATTATGAAACGAATAAACCTGTCCAACTTGGGCAAGCTTGACTGCTCAGAGAGTCAGGGCCTAATTAGACAAGGGTCGATGAAACACCCTCCTCTAATGCCTTTAACATATATCATATTATGCCTTTATGTCCTGCTATAGTAGGTTATTAACCCAATGAAATATACATTTTTCCATATCAAATAGTCTATTTAATAAGGTATCCTGTGCATCAATTAGGTGTTTCCCATAACTTTAGTCTCTTAATTACATATGCATAATGGCTTATCTTGCAACATACTCATCATTTTCATGTTAGTTATAACTATCTTAACTTTGTTCATTGTCATGCATGACATCCAACAATTCATCTCACATATATATGACTAAACATTCTAGCTCCTATATGCATGCATACATTAGCATTCTTTCAATAAGCTTATTACATCACTTACTTCATATGACATACATATATTTAATAGCCCTGTTTATATGTATTAAACATGTGGAAGAACTTGTACAAAATTAACCAAATATAACCCCACATTAACTTCTAGGACTTTGGTGTTGGCCTGTCTTGATGTAGAGATCGTTCCTGAGCAAAAGCTTTAACTTTAGAACCTACACAGATAAAATAACCCGTACTAAGCTATATAGCTTAGTGGGGATACTAAACATGAAAAACAACCACTCACAGTGGTCGTCAGAAATATATAATATACAAAAATTGAAAATAACAAAATTTACTTATTAGAAATAAGTATAAAATAAAGAACAATATCTTAAACAACAATGTAACTCTTCAATTAATTCAGCATACTTGAATCTAAACAATTCATAAAGAGATATGTACATAATGTAAATAGATACCAATACATGCTTTAGAAACCACAGTTAAACATGATAATCCATATATCAGATGCATAAATCATACTGTGAAACATTAATACTTTAATTCAGCCTGCTTAAGTTCTAAGGGTAGATAACGGGATCAGTGGATACTCGAGGGTATCAAATGGTGGATATCCAAATATATCAAAAATATGAACCCAAATAGGGTCAACTGTACGATGGACCGGTCAAGGACCCAAACAGGGTCAACAAACAACCTAAACGGGGCTGTGTATGATCCAATTGGATCAACTGTACTTTAGACTTAAGAGGTCGATGGTGGTGGCTGCAATATCCTTATAGACGCTTATCTATCCACAGTTGAACTCTAGTAATAGGTAATATAGTTTTTCATGTTCATTTAAAATATCATGCTTGTACTTATATCATACACCTTGCACATGCATATGATCATATTATAGTACACAATTCTCCAGTGTATAAACATGCATTCATGCATTCACATAGTAATTCGAGTACCGATAATTGAACATACCTATCATCATGAACTTATACTTGAACGTGTGATCTTTAAGCAACACATCATATCACAATCATGTTATCATATGTATAGGATCAATGATAATTTCATAACTTCATACGTCCATAAATTCATCTACTTCAATGAGGGTTCCACTATATGGTGACAATATATCTTTACAACTTTGTTTCTATAAGTCATTATATTAATCTCATGTTTTGATGTTACATAATACCCTCATATTTATTTTTAAAATGTTCTAAAAGTATTCAGGAAGTTCTAAACACACATATTAATGCCATATTTTAAGTTTAATTACATGTTTTAACATGCTTTAGATGTGTTTCAAAATGTATGGTAAGTTTTGATGTTTGATGAGGCTAAAAATCATGTATAACAGTAATAGGAGAGGCACATGGCTTAGACCAATTGGTCTCAGCTGAGTCTAATGGCCATAATTGGGTACAGAAGGTGCGCACGGCCGAGACAAAAAGGTCTCGGCCGTGTTTCCCTATAATGCTATATGAAAATTCAGCAGACAGTTTTTCTAAAGCTAATTGCACATCATTTTAGACCTCCCAAAAGGAATTTTCAGCAAAAATGGTCTTCTACAACTTTGTTTCCCTATGTTTCTAGTTTCTAAAAAAATCAAGAATCTTTGCAATATCATATCTAGAACTCAAGATAAATGGAAATTACTAAATACTGTTCATTAGGGTAGGCAACACAGAATTCCGGTTTTCAAGTAAAGTTTAGGCAAATTTAGAGGCATTTTTAGACTTTACTTTATTCATAGAAATTATAGATTTTGAAGTCTTTTTTTTTGTAGGAATTAACCTCATGGTATTCTAAGCAATATACTTAAATTTACGTCATTTTTAATACAACCTGCTCCAGAACCAGAAATCAACAACTCACATAGAATTCAATTAAGTATACGAGTGGCTTAAAATCAAATTCAATGCTAGGTCCCTTCTACAAATTTATAGGCACATACCTTAGGTAGCTTTAGAAATTGAAATGATCTCAAATTAAGGTTTCTAACTCAAATTATGCTAAAATTCCAAGCACTAGGTTAAGTGATTTCATGTAATTTCCTCAAGCAACACTTCACAAACTAGTTCTCTTTTTTTTTTATCCAAAAATTTCGATCAATCACAACATATTCTATCAAAAGTCATCCACAAGAAATTAAGAAGATCCTATTCCCATACCTTGGCCGAAATCTCTCTCTAGCCTCACTTTTGAGCTTTTTCTTTTCCTTTGCTCCTTACTCCCTCTTCTTCTCCTTAATCAACAATTCATTCATTCAACATCAAACTTCCACATTCCACTTAATACACCATCATTCAAAGAAGAATAAGATGAAGAAGAAGAGATAAATTAATAATTTCACATGCTTACCTTATATTGATTCACTAATATTCTTGATTAACCAATATGTATGAATTCCTCTTCAAGAACACTTAGCTAGGCTTTAAGAGATCAAAGAAAATGAGGAAGAGAGAAACCAAATTCTGGAATTCTCATGGAAAATTCGGCCCTCTCCACTCAAAAATAACATATATATAGTGACATGTAAAATTCCCTTCTTAGTCATTTAACTTTTTGCATGTCCAACATGTAACCTTCACCTTTTTGCATGCTTAACATTGACCCCTCTATTAAATCCTTCTCTTAAATCAACATTTCAATTATTCTTTTATTCACATTTGCCCCTAAAAATGCCATATTTATAAATTGACCCCTAAAAATGCCATAATTACCAATTTATCCCAAATTAATACTTTATACTCCAATTATACCCTCAAATAATATTAAACTATAATATTCAATTTTATTTTCATGCAATTAATATAATAACAAAATAATTTATCACTTGTCCCATCCTTTATATGAAATTCTTATTTTAATTTAATCTTAATCAAATAAAATCTTACTCAAAACATGCAATTTCAATTAGGGTCATGTTAAGGGCCTTACAGTTGAGGCCAAGAATCAACAGATTTGGACCCCTGAAATAAGCAAAATTGATCAGATCAAGATAAAACTAGTTTAAGTCCTACTGAAAAATAGTAATAAGCTACGAAACTGAGAACTAATTTTCTGTGTAGAATGTAGGAGAGGTTCATTCAGCTTAACCTATAATGGAGTAGATGAAAATGAAGAAGAAATTTATCCATCAGTAATAACACTACTTTTCATTTGAAATTACTATTTCATGTCAATCACTTAGATGGCTTCCAGTCCTCTTTAGTTCTCTCTAAACACTGCTTAGGTCTTAATGATGCTGGCGTATTCCACTTTGTTTAGCTCTCCAAGGCTTCAATACATTTCAAAATTGAGAAATTTACATAGGATTTATGAGAACAATTAGTTGATCTGGATTTATGAATTTTTATAAATTTTTCATCCGTAGAATGGAATGAATGGCTTTATGTCTATTACCAGTTCTTGACATTAATTACATGCAATTTGAAGCAGTTCATTGTCAATGTTGACAAGCATTGAATTTGGACAAGTTGCTGATATGATTACATAAGATGTTATGTTATACTTCAAGCCAAATGCTTTCATCTTTCTATATTACATAACTACTCTGATTCTTGAAAGATGATCATACAACAATCATGCAATTTTTCTTTTAGTATCAATTCCTTTATGGTTAATAAATATGTCACATGCGACTCCGATAGCCACAGGTAGTGGCGGCAATGGTGGTTTTATGAGGTGGTGGTATAATATTCTGTGAGACAAACTCTTAAACATGGAGGCTTTAATTTGCATGGCACATTGGAGAAGCAAGAACTGGAAGGGCTGTCATCACAATTTGATAATCAGAAGAATAGGGTCATTAATCTTGAAGAAGAAGATGAGCAGTGGGATGAGTAAAGAGAAAAAGGTGAGGAGGAGGATTGCCACATCATATTTATTTTTTTTTAATTTTTTTATTATTACTGACTAGGATAGAGATGTTGCTGACTAAGAGAGAAGGTGCCACGCAGATGCTGATGTGTCGCGTCTCCATTGGATGTTGTTAAATTCATTTGTCACGTATGTTTTTCATCTAAAATAAGGGTATATTTCAATCAAAAAAGTGACCACAGGGGTATAATATGACAAAAAAAAGTTTAAGGGTATTTTTACCCCATTTTAAGAAGTTTGAGGGCAAAAATCGCTATTATCCTGTTTTCCAAGATATGAAATCTTTCTTGCTTTTCAAGTTCGTTATTATGATAGAATCATGATAACAAGGTCTAACTAACAATCCAGATCATTTAGGTAGCCAGATTAGCCCGGCTCATTGGCTCGATTAGGACCACCCCAGCGAAGTGTTCGGTGTGAAGAGTTCATACAGCATCATCCAGAATCTGGAGTAATCCCATATTATCAGGAAATGATAGCTTTTTCCCTTACCTTCCATTTCAAATTAGGAAGAGATGATATATTTTTAGCTTATTGAATAGAGAAGATCTTTGAGCCTATAAATGGAGCCATGATCAGGTATGAAAACTAGGCTTTTTCCAGCTATTCTCTCTATCATAAGAATTACTAACTTGATCATCAGAGTCTCCTTTGTCAGAAAAACCCGGCCAATTTTTGGACTAAAATTAATTTCCTTAGTGATCAAATGGAATTATTTTCCCTATGGATGCCCTAAAAATCATGGAATTATAGTGCACCATCGTAAATTAGCAAAGACCTAGAAAATCATAAAAATAGAAGATATATATGCATAACATGTTTTCATTCTAGAATTTGGTATACTGTATACTGATCGATATAATAAATTCCAGAACATGATTTTCAAATACTGATATTCCAAACTAAATGGATAATCCCATTTATAATTACTCTCTGCAATCAATTTTTCCATTTAATTAGTCATACAACAAATCAATGGGTAGAGAAATCACCAAAAAGAATGTACATTCTTTACAGATTTACAATATTTCAAATATATGACTTCTGTGGGCTGCACCCTATGGAGACCAACAATATCAAAAGAAACATTTGGTTGCTTTGTCAATTTTCTATTTTTGTGTATTTTTAAACAAAATTTGCTACCATATCATGTCTTGCACCAAAAATTGAATCCAGGCAGCCATTTTACATTGCTGTACTGAGTCTTTTGGTATGAACATAAAATCTGTATCAAAAATCTGTAGTGTAAAAAGCTACGCAAGTTGTGGGCGAGGAGAATATTTGGCTATATCATGCCGTTTGAGAGGATGGGGATGTTGAATCACTACTACTATCGAATCCAGGGAGGCTTTATCACAACGATAAGAAATTGGCTGCATGTGTATGCAAATATTTTAGTAATAGAAAATGTAGTTTGCTTAAATAGATGTTTGTCAAGAGAAAGCTTAATTTAATTCATCGACCTTTCCAATTTTCCATTCGTGACAATGAAAATCTTTAAATGTTGCTGCGTCCATTTCCTGAGATAAAGCACTCAGATAATTAACAAATGGTAAGCATATTAGTGAACTTAGCCATCCTTGTCCAAGCTTCTATAAAATTGATTTTGCAGGAGATGCAAAACTGAAGCCTACGAATCACTGTGGATGAGTTATTGCTGCATCTTCATCTACCTAAATAAGATTTATTAATTAATGGTTATAAAATTTTTAGTATAGATTTCAGTGATGAAGCATTAGGGGTGAATTACTTTTAAAGATAATTTTTCAAAATTAAAAATATTTTTTTTATTATCATCAGTTCAATGATTATAGATGTAATTAATTCTGAAATCAGGTCTTAAAATAGAGAATATTTAGAGAGTATAACAAGTATCGAGATTTCTGACTTATAAAGTAGTACTTGAGTCTCCATAAACCACTCCAAAACTCAGGAATGCAAGCCATAGAAGCAAAAGCGAGGAGTTTTTGCATAAATAAAAAATTATAGGATTAATTACAAAAAAGGCCCCAACTATGGAGTCCTTTTCAATATTTGTATTAAATTTTAAAATCTTATAATTCGAACACTCAACTTTAAAGTACCTTTCAATATTGGAACTCCGTCAATTAAACTGTTAATTTAGACAGAAAAAGCTGATTGGATGCCTAGGTGGATTTAGTGACGTAAATGACACTAGAAGAACTATATAGAAATCATTAATCAAAAAACACAGGGCTCAGGAAGGAAGTGAATTTACATGTTCACATGATCACCAGAGAAACATCTAAAGGCTTTAGCTTTTGAAGATGCAGTATCTCAAATGAAAAAAAAAAACTCACTGCTTTGAAGGATGAAACAACGTATTCCCTTCCTGGAGAATTCAAAACATTAGATGGCAATCTTATCCTATAAAACTCATTGTCGAGCAAAAGTTTCTGCAAAAAGTGCAGTTCAAAGTATTAAGAAACAAGTACAAAAACAATAAAAAAAATTTCAGATTCATAAGGAATTTACCTCAAATTTCTCTCTCTCCACATCCGTAAAATCATTCCTCGAAAATCGAAGCTTGGTAAGTGTCTGCCAATGGTAAACTCGCAATTTCAAATCCCATTGATTAAAAAGAAATCGGTATCCGGATTCGAAAACTTCTGGCGAGTAGGAGTTGGAGATGATCTGGTGTACTCGGGATCAGAAGAAGGTTGGTAAGGCTGATGAGGAGCTCCTTCAAGACCGAACTCTTCGTCGTCTCCAAGAAGCTCATCAGAATAATAATAATAATAATTTTTTTTTCATACTAATACAATAAATGTGTATTTTTTTATTTTTTTAAAAATTTAAAATTAAATTTTATATTTGGTATATTTCTACCAAATATAAATAAAGATAATATTAAATAATTTAATTTATTTATAAAATATAATTAAAAATTAGTTATAAATTTTAATTAATTTAAATATATAAAATTATAATAAAAATATTAAATATTGTTAGCGACAGAAATTTCTGTTGCTAAATCAACATAGGCATCCACTCTGTCAAAATTGGTCTACCTAGGCATCCAGCCAGCTTTTTTTCGTTTAAACTAATAGTTTAATTGACGAAATTCCAACATTGAAAGGTGCATCAAAGTTGAGTGTTCGAATTGTAAGGTTTTGAAGTTTAGTACAAGTATTGAAAAGGACCCTATATTTGGAGTTTTTTTTTTTGTAATTAACCTTTATTATTATTATTATTATTATTATTATTATTATTATTATTATTACCTACAAAAAAAACCTTTATTATTATTATTATTATTAATTGTTATTATTATTTTCAAAAAAACCCCCTTTTAAACGGACAAACATCCTCAAACTGTATTCATAATACTCAACACTCCAAAAGCAATCACACTACTAAAATCAGGATTATGATCTTAAATTGACGTAAATGACACTAGAAGAACTATATAGAAATCATTAATAAAAAAACACAGGGCTCAAGAAGGAAGTGAATTTACATGTTCACATGATCACATGAGAAACATCGTAACCGTGACCATCCTCAATAGTTCAAACTTGAAAGAATAAGATGCCATATGAAGCCTAAAGCTATGTTAACTCTTTCTAAGTCTTATAAATTATATTGAACATATAAACACGATAATGTACAACAATCAACATACACACACACACACACACACACAAATTATATATTGAAATGAAATGTAAAGGCAATGTTTATGAAATAATATGTGATGCTTATATTTGTTTATTTGAATGTGAATTATAAAACCAATACCATTATACGGTAGTGTTTGTTGTATAGTGTATTACATTATTTGAAATTAGTCTGCTTTATAGTGAAATGCTATAATACGAGCTAATAACATATGAAATATGATTATTGGCCTGCACATAAAACTTGGTTGTGGATAGATAGGCATGCTTATAGGGTTATAGTCACAACTGCTATAGATTTGACCCCGTTTGGGTCCCCATGATTCGATCTTATACAGGTCCCCATGATTCGACCTCTTATAGGTCCCCATGATTTGGCCTCTTGTAGGTCCCCATGATTCAGTCTAATGTAGGTCCCTATGATGCGACCCATTTGGATCCGCTTGACCGGTTAGACAGTACAATATAGATTTGTACCTTCGGGTACTATAGTACAATATCACCCGTTATCCATACCCATAGGGTTTTAGCAGGCATTTCACAGTATGAAATGAACATTATATGTGTAATATTGATAAACACTTGATTAGTTATTTATGATCCATCTTTATACAGCAATATTATAAGATTAATTATGCTATGTGAATTATATTATAACTCTTTCATGTTAATTATAATATCTTGACATTATTATTGTTTATTGTGTGCTTGGAAACAATCATTGTGAGTGATTGTTCATACATGTACTATTCCCCGCTAAGCTTTATAGCTTAGCACAGGTGTTTATCCGTGTAGGTTCAAGATATAACATTGCTTCAGGAATAAGGCCAACACTAGATAGGAAGAAGTTAGTGTTTGATGTCTAAATTGTACTACTTTTATATCTAGATTTGTGTAAATCTTATGAAAGCAATGTAATGAACATGTTCTGTAATTATTAATTCAAATTATGACTATAATGTAATAAAGTATAGGCTTATATAATTTGTTTTAATGTATGAATTAGACAATCAAAGTATAACCAATGGAATAATAAATGAACACCTCATTAGTATTATATGTATAGTTGGCTAAAAATATTAAAATAAGTAACAGTAATCCGGATAGACTATAACAGCGTAAATGAACACCTCATTGTAGGAGGAAGATTTCCCTAAAAATGATGTTTTCTTGGTAAAAAACGGCATAGAAGTCGAGACAAAAATTTTGTCTCTGGACAATTTAGGCATCACGGTTACTATGATTTTCATAGTAACTATGAGGCAGTCCAGTCTTCAGTCCTGAGCCAAAATCTACCCTACCTCACGGTTACTAAGAATTTCATAGTAACTGTAACCCCTTTGAAAAGTATATAACATAATTATTACTCATTCGGTAATGATCGTGAGGTAGTATAGCGTAGTATAGACCCGAAAGTGCACTTAGATCACGGTTACCATGAATTTGGTAGTAACCATGACTCTTATATCATGTCTTGGGCCACGATTATCATGAATTTGGTAGTAACCGTGACCCTATAGTTCAAACTTGAAAGAATAAGATGCCATATGAAGCCTAAAGCTATGTTAACTCTTTCTAAGTCTTATAAATTATATTGAACATATAAACACGATAATGTACAACAATCAACACACACACACACACACACACACATATTAAAATGAAATGTAAAGGCAATGTTTATGAAATAATATGTGATGCTTATATTTGTTTATTCGAATGTGAATTATAAAAACAATACCAGTATATGATAATGTTTGTTGTATAATGTATTACATTATTTGGAATTAGTCTGCTTTATAGTGAAATTCTATAATACGAGCTAATAACATATGAAATATGATTATTGGCCTGCACATAGAACTTGGTTGTGGATAGTGTTGCGTCCCTAGCAAGTGTACTAGATCGACAAGTAATAAACTGGGATAAAGTTAGGACCCTCAATATCGAACCCAAGGGAAATGTGTGTGTGTAGACTGTGAGGATTAATTGTATGCTAAAGAATTCCCAATTGTTTGTGTGTATGAATTGTTGATTTATGTAATGTAACTTAAAAACCTAAGTATGTAAAATAGAGAAATTTAAATTCAGTGTATTAAATTCTGAAAAATTAGCAAATGTAAATATCTATAGAAGTAAAGCGTTACTCGGGTTCACTTATCCACCCCATACCCAAATGTGAATAAATTTTTACATAAAAGTATACATGAATGATCTCGGGATAACCCATCTTAACCCAAGCGTCCCATTCCGGAGCCAGCTATTCTAGTTGCTAAACGTCCCATTCCGGAGCCAGCCCAACAACTAGCCTAAACCCGGGTCTAAAATCCTAAGTTCGGTCTACCGTCCCATTCCGGAGCCAGGCAACCCAAAACCCATCTATTTCACCCCCTACTCTAGTTTTAGAATCACAAATACCACACATCTAGAGTCCCATTCCGGAGCCATCCAAAATAGACAATATTCATGATAGAAAAACTGAGCTAAATCATTCAAAAGCTCCAATCTATTAGGCTCAATACCCATCAAGACATATGATAAACACCATTCATCCATGGATACAAAATAACTTAATAGTTCGAAAAATCAATGATAAACAAATAAGTACTTGTGAAATAGACTATCCATTCATGTAAAAATAAATTTGAGTTCAATATTCACATTATGAGCAGGGGATTCAAAGATCCCCAAGCAACAAAAAGACTACTCACAATCCATAATCAAATGAAAAGAGAAAAAGATAGAAAAACCCCTGAAGTTCATGGTGAAGAAAACCCAGCTGACTCCAAGCCCTTCAATCTCTTTCTCTAAAGCTTTCAGGAAAAATGAGCTTCAAAATATGTAAATCTATACTTGTAAACTCTATATCTATGTTTAATCTAAGTGTTTTTGTGTAAATCCTACTATTTTCAAGTATTTCTATGTATTTTTGTGTGTAAAATAAACTAAGAACTTAAAGAGAGAAGAAAGAAACCCTAAAAACTGAAATTTTACCCAAAAAACTACTCTCCCTCGATTTTCAAAAAACTCTGCTTTATAAAGGTCAGCATGGGTCACGGTTACTACCAAATTCGTGGTAACCGTGACCTCTAATAAAAAACCCTCTTTTGATTCAAATGGGTCACGGTTACTACTAGATTCTTAGTAACCGTGAGACTGCTCGGAGCTGAATTCAGGATTGGGTCACGGTTACCATGAAATTCCTGGTAACCGTGAGATAGTTCTCATCTTCATTCTGGACTAAAAAGTTGCCTACCTCACAGTTACTAGGAAATCCTTAGTAACCGTGAGATGCTTCTCTTCTTGCTTCTGTATTAAAAACTCCATAGGTCACGGTTACCAGCCCATCAAGTACAATTGCCATGCTGACCGTGACATGCTTCAAAACGGTGCGTTTCGACAGGATGTATGGGTCACGGTTACTAGGAAATGCCTGGTAACCGTGAGGTACCTAAAAATCACAAAATCTGTCAAAAACTCTCAAAAATCACACAAAAGCTAGAATTAACTGAGAATCGGATAAATTATTAAATGCTAGTAAAAACAAAGAAAAAGATGCTAAAAGATCAATGAAACTAGACTCAAATTAAACTAAAACTAAATAATGAAATTGAGTTATCAAAATACCCCACACTTAGACTTTGCTTGCCCTCGAGCAAATGAATTATCCACAATCTTGAAAAGCTCAAAACTTCAATTCAGAACAGGAAAAATCAAAAGTGCCAGAACAACACTTAGCAGAAGTCACTCAGAAGATGAACTTCATCAAAAAGACTCAAATTGATCTATATCAAACAATTTCTCGTGTGTGTGTGAGGATAAAACAGATTTATTTTCCTCAAAACCAAAACTACCAGTGAATTCTAGCAATCAAGCAAACATAGTATTATGACAATTTTTGTGTTTGCAACGTAGGATAGTCATAAGCCTCTCCTTTAGCACCTGAACCACAAGGGTCATCTCCACTAGACAACTTAGAGCAAAATAGGATCACCAGGGCTTACATTAAGGTTGTAATTGGGATAAGGCAAAGGTTCCAATGATTTTATAGGTTAGCACTACAGAATTAGCCACACAATCCAGAAATAAAACCCACCTAAATTTCTCAAGGAACTTCTTCAAAATCCATACCCTATCATCATAAGAATGAGAATTTGATCTTAGGACATTAGTTGGATTCTCAAAATTGTAGGAAGTAAGATAAATGATACTTCCTATAAATGCTAGGTACCCCACACTTATTTTCTGCAATCATGAATCAATTAAAATTTTCTGCAGCATTACAACCATTTTTTTTTTTGTAATTGTGTGGATACCAAAAGCACTACTTGTTTATCATCCATGTCCCAGAATTTTTAACACATTTAAGCTCAACAACTTCTAAATTTTTTTTTCAACTTTCCCCTTTCTAACTGACAGTCATAAATTCATCAAACCCGACATGCAAATTTCATTACCCAACCTAAGGTGGACAATTCCAAAATGGGAAAGACAGAAGCATTTAGGCTATATGTTTAAGCATTAGTGCAATAAAAAAAATGTAGTACGCTTTTAGCATACCAATTAATTTCAAGGGGGCTAACAATGGTAAAATTTACTAAGGGTAGGTCAAAAGTCATTTAAAAGTTGGTTACCAAAGAAGGCTGCCTGGATCATATCCTAAACCTGCCTAAATTGAATATTTGTTTCGAAGGGTGATGAGGAAGGTTCTAGCTATTCCAACATTCCTTCACTCAACTGCTTTCACTCACTGGATTTTTATTTATTGTTAAATTTTTTTTAGCCTAATGTGCTCATTAAATAAGAAAACTGAATGATATATAATTAAATGAGATCAATTTAAAGAAGAAACTCTTTACTGAACAAACTACTGCTCTCCGGCTATCAAGTCTTTTCAACTTATCAGTTCACAACGAGTCTAAGCTAATTCAATTCAAGATTAACTGGCAGCTCAAGCTAAAGGTAAGGTAATTAATAACTCAATGGAAAAAATTTTATTCTAACTTAAATTAAGGATTTTTGAACAAAACCATCTACTTAAAACCATAAGGAAATGCAAAACATAAAATAAATTCAATTGAAGCAACACAAACTCCAAACATAAATCAACATTCACAATGCAAAAATTTATAAAGAAAGACTAAACAACTTAAACAAAATTAAAAAGAGTTATGGTTCAAGATTTTCACAATTTTCGCCATTTGAATCCCAACCTGTGAATAGATAATCTGCACAAAGCAATCTTTTCGCAACAAAATTAACATCCAACAATTGTTCAAATTTCCACCACATTTACACAATTCAAAATTATAACAATGTCAATAAAGGGAAAATATATTCTCCCACCCCACACTTCAAAACCTGCTGTCCTCAGCATGGGGCAAACAAAAATAAGATCAAAGGAGATAGGGGGAAGGGACTTCCTGTTCAAATGTGCGGAGGCACTTGGGAATCAAGCCGGGAGTTCAGGGCAGCCAATGCCTCAATGATTTGCTGTTGTTGCTGCTTGAATTCCTCCTGGTTAGCAGCCAAAATGTCCATACGATCCATCAAAGCAGTGTACTGAGTGGAGGACAAAGTGACTGCATCATGATCCGGGGCAGGTGGAGGATGGCACAAGCTGCGCTCCATCTTATGCAAGTATTCCTCTCTGGTTGTTAGCCTGAACCCATGCTCCGTAGTCACATCATCAACCAATATCTTCATGTTCTTGAGCATCTTAGAATCAATGTAGGCAGCTACAGGGAGGCTTTTGTCAATGTCCAGTGGATGCCCGAAATGTCTGGCAATCATGATCACCCATCCACCAAAGGAGATCTTCTTCGCTTTGGTGGGTTTTTGTTGCATCTCCTCGAGCTTATTCCACCAATGATATGCTCCATTGATGCGGCAATGTCGCACCATACAAGAGAGAATGAGAGCCTCTGGAAGATTGATCTGCCCTGCACTCTGCACATGAGACATAAAAGACATAGAAAAGAACCGATGTAAAATTCTGAAGGCATGATCCCGCAGTAAATGAGACTTGGTGGTGCCGGCCACATAAGGGCCTCCAATCAGTGGGTCTCTTATATCTTCCCAAGCTCTATCCTTTGAATGCTCTTCATATGCATAGATCCCATCTGAGGGAAATCCTAAAGCTTCAGTGACTTCAGCCAAGGGCACGTCGTAGAATCTGCCTTCCAAGAAGAAGGTCACCTTGTTGTGACTGTTACCCTGCCCAAAATGGAATTGCACTGTAGAGAGGAAGTCCCTGGTCAAATCTGGATAAACCAGTTCCCTGCAGTTGAAGAATTTGCCCCAACCGATGGCTTCAATGTGGCTCTCAATCTCCCCCTTGATCCCCAGCTGCTCCAGCAAACTCAGATTGAGATAAACAGAAGGCAAGTACTCACAGTTGGAGAAGATATCATAGTTGGTTCGCATCCGTTCAGGGACCCAGCTTGGAATTCTTGGTCCCTTCTTCTTCTGTGGCTTCTGTTGCACAGGGGCTGGCTGTGGTGGCTGACTAGCTCCAGCAGGCTCTTCAGAAGGGGAGGGTTGCCTGGCAAGTGGGATGATGGCCTGTGCTGAAGAACTGGAAGCACGAGCTCTTTTAGGTGCCACTGCCCAAAAAAAACAACAAAATTGCAAGTTTACAATGTTGGAAAGGAAAATAAACACAATTATAGCAGGAATAGATGAGAATGCATAAAGAAATTTATGTCACACACAAATGCCTTAGAGGTACGTGGCACTCAACCACAATGACCGAGTCATCCTTTGGAAACCAGTAGCCCGCAGGTTGAATCGTTTCAGCCTATATACCTCCGGGACAAAAATGGCACACACAAACATTTAAATGCAAATGCTAACTTAGACAAACAAATATTGATTTGGCATGCTTATTTGAGCCTAAAATATGCTTGATAAATGAATGACTAATCAAGTGCGTGCAACAGTTCCAAATCAAAACCAGTAATTGGGGTACAGTGTCAATAATTCATGGTAAAGCAATGCATTTAACAACATTTACTAAATCTGTATGCATGACAATATCTATGTATCGGTGTATGCATTCAAGCAAGAATTCAACCATTGCAATCATCATATTCAGCAAACAGGAAAAATGCAGGGAAGAAACAGGGCTCAATTGTGAAGATTATGACAAGAAAAATTAAAAATAAAACTTGTTAAACCAACACAAGAAAACAAACTACATAGACATGACCAATCAAATCCATTAATTCCTCAATTCTAACAACCCAATGCAGAAAATAAAAGAAAGAACAAAAGGTGAAGAAAATAAAGGGGTTAAGAGACCATACCTGTGGGCTTGACATCATACGTACAAAATCAATCCATAATAGACCAAAGGTAGACTCAAAACTCAAAAATTCAAAAATCAAAACTTATATATATATATATATATATATATATATATATATATATATATATATATATATATGAACACACATACAAAAAAAATATGAAGGAAGAACAAATCCTAAAGATAAGTAACAAAACAAAACAAAAAAACAAAAATAAAAAACAAAAAAAATTAGAAGAAGAAATTATTTTATGAGTAAAACGAAGGAGAATATGAAAAACAAAACTACAAATGAACAAACATAAAAATGAAAGATGAAACATAACAACAACAACAAAAACGACAATAAAAACAACAAAAAGAAAAAAATTCGTTTGAAATTTTTTTTTTTACTTGTAAACAACACGGTTACTAGGAAATCCCTAGTAACCGTGAGACAACACAGAAAACAAAACGGAAGGCAAAAACATAGACAGAAGCCACTGGACAGAAATTTAAACAACAAGAAAACACAAACATAGCAACTTCCGAAAATATGCAAAATAGAAGAAAATTAAAATTAAAATAAAATAAAATTAAAATAAACAAGAGGAAAGGAGACTTACTTGGTGATGATGATGATGGAGAAAATAAAGAAGCTAAAACAATCACAAGCAAGAAAAATGTCAGAGAAAAAAAACCAATGAAAAATAAAAAGAAAAGAAGAAGAAAACAAAGAAGAAAAACAAAGAAGAAGGAAGAAGAAGAAAAACGAAGAAGAAGAACGATAAAGAAGAAAAACAAGAACAAGAAAAACTTCAAAGAAGAAAAAGAAAAACGAAAAGGAAGAAAAGAAGGACAAGAAAAACTAGATTCAACCTAGATCTAAACAAAAAGAAAGAAGAAAAAGATAAAATCAAGAAGAAAACTTACCAGAGAAGGAGGCGGCGAGCGGCGGAGAACGGAGGAGGTGAAGAGAAGAGGAAGAGAGAAGAGAGAAAAAGAGAGAAAGAGAGAGAGAGAGAGAAAACGAAATAATAGAAGATATGGACTGAGGTGTATTAAAAATTAGGGTTTCGTTTTTTCAAATTTTTTTTTAAATAACACGGTTACTATGAAATTCATAGTAACCGTGAGGTAACTCGCTAACAAGTTCTGGACTAAAACTGACCTATCTCACGGTTACTAGTAATTTAATAGTAACCGTGAGATAAACTGGAATTTGTTTCTGGATTAAAACGAAGGTATCTCACGGTTACTAGTACAATAATAGTGACCGTGAGATAAAACACAAAATTCTACTGGACTAAAATTGATCATTGGTCACGGTTACCATGAAAAACATAGTAACCGTGAGATAACACGCAAATGGCTACTGGAACAAAATCGACATAGGTCACGGTTACTATGAAAAACATAGTAACCATGAGATAACACGCATTCCAGTTCTGTACCCAAAATGAAGGAACCTCACGGTTACTAAGATAATCTTAGTAACCGTGAGCCCCTAAAATTACTGAAAATTTTATTTTTTTCTCACTCTCTCCCAACAATTAAACAAGACTTTCTCCTCCACTAAATTTCCAGAAAAACACAAACATAATGAATGAAACTTACAAACCTTGAACCACTACCCTTAACACAACTATTAATAAGAAAATAACACAAAACATTGTTCAAAAGTATGAGTTAGAGGTAGTTCTGCATTTATCAAGTCCGCAACTGGACTTTCAAATACCGTCAAGGGTCTTGAAGAGTGACAATCACCGAAGCACCTTCAAACGTTGGTTCGAAATAGGGCTTCACATGATGTCCATTCACCTTGAATTCTTTGTCATCTCTCGGGTGTTTGAGAGTCACCACCCCAAATTTATCTGCTCTTACTAGCACATAGGGCCCTTTCCACCTTGATTTAAGTTTCCCTGGAAACAGTCTCAATCTACTATCATAAAGCAGCACTTTCATTCCTGGGATAAGTTCCTTCTTGGCTATTCTTCGATCATGCCACTTCTTTGTGTTGTCTTTGTATTTCTTGGCATGTTCATAAGCCCAGAATCGGATCTCCTCCAATTCGTTCAACTGCAAAGACCTGCACTTTCCTGCATTCTCAAGGTTAAGATTTAAAAACTTAGTGGCCCAATAAGCCTTGTGCTCTAATTCCACCGGTAAGTGACAGGATTTTTCAAACACCAACCTAAAAGGTGACATTCCTATTGGTGTTTTAAAAGCTATCCTATAAGCCCACAAAGCCTCATCTAACTTGAGGTACCAATCTTTCCTAGATGCATTGACTGTTTTCTCCAAGATTGCCTTCAACTCTCGGTTAGAGACCTCAACTTGTCCATTAGCTTGGGCATGATATGGGGTAGTTATTTTGTGCCTCACTCCGAATCTTTTCAATAGGGCTTTGAATTGGTGGTTGACAAAATGTTTCCCACCATCACTAATAATAGCTCTCGGGGCTCTATAGCGGGTGAATATATTCTTCCTTAAGAATTCTAAAACAACATTTGCATCGCAAGTCCTAGTGGCTATAGCTTCTACCCATTTACTCACATAGTCGACTGCCACTAAGATATATTCAAACCCATAAGAAATTGGAAAAGGCCCCATGAAATCTATCCCCCATAAGTCAAACAATTCAACCTCAAGCATGTTAGTTAATGGCATCTCATCTCTCCTGGTTATATTTCCCACCCTTTGGCATCGATCACAGGTTTGAATGAACATTTTAACATCATGAAATAAAGTGGGCCAATAAAACCCAGAAGAGAGAATTTTCGATACCGTTCTGTTAGGGCCATGATGTCCACCAGCTTCCCCACTGTGACAGGCTTGCATGATTTCTACTTGCTCCTCCTTGGGAATGCACCATCTGAGAACTTGATCAACACATAGACGGAAGAGGTAAGGATCATCCCAGATGTAGTGCTTCGCATCAGCTTTAAGCTTTTTCCTTTGCTGCCATGTGAAGTCTCTTGGTATATAATCTCCTGAAAGAAAATTTGCAACATCAGCGAACCAAGGTAAAGAAACTTCACAAACAAATAATGCACAAATTCGTTCATCAGGGAATAAATCCGAAATCTCCCCTTTTTCAATATGATCATGCTCCATTCTAGACAGATGATCTGCTACATGGTTTTCTGCCCCCTTCTTGTCTTTAATCTCTAAATCGAACTCTTGCAATAGGAGTACCCATCTTATCAGTCTTGGCTTGGATTCCTTTTTGGCAAAGAGATGCCTTAGTGCTGCATGATCAGACCACACCACAATCTTTGCTCCCAATAGATATGGTCGAAATTTCTCAAATGCAAATACAATGGCAAGAAGCTCTTTTTCAGTTGTGGTATAATTGACTTGAGCTCCTGTTAGAGTGTGGCTTGCATAATAAATAGCACAAAAGACTTTCTCTTGCCTTTGACCGAGCACTGCTCCAACTGCAAAATCGCTCGCATCACACATTAGTTCAAAAGGCGAATTCCAATCCGGAGATATAATCACCGGAGCTGAAATAAGCTTTTGCTTCAATAATTCAAAGGCCAATAAACATTTATCATCAAAATCAAAAGGAGCATCTTTCATTAGCAAATTTGACAAAGGTTTCGCAATTTTCGAAAAATCCTTTATAAACCTTCTATAGAAACCTGCATGCCCTAGAAAACTCCTTACTCCCTTAACATTAGTCGGTGGTGGAAGCTTCTCTATAACCTCTATTTTTGCCTTGTCCACCTCAATTCCCTTCTCAGAAATCTTATGCCCCAAAACTATCCCTTCCCTCACCATAAAGTGGCACTTTTCCCAATTTAGCACTAAGTTGGTCTTCTTACACCTACTTAACACTAAGTCGAGATGCTCTAAGCAGCTCTCAAAGTCAAGCCCATATATGGTGAAGTCATCCATGAATACCTCCATAAATTTCTCTATAAAATCATGGAAAATTGCCATGATGCACCGCTGAAACGTAGCCGGCGCATTGCACAAACCAAAAGGCATCCTTCTATAGGCAAAAGTGCCATAAGGGCAGGTAAAAGTGGTTTTCTCCTGATCTTCAGGGGCTATGAGGACTTGCAGATATCCCGAATACCCGTCTAAAAAATAATAGAACCTATTACCTGCTAACCTTTCTAACATCTGATCAATAAATGGCAATGGGAAATGATCTTTTCTGGTAGCATGATTCAATCTTCTATAGTCTATGCACACCCTCCAACCCGTGACCGTCCTAGTGGGGATTAGTTCATCTAATTCATTTTTTACTACTGTCATCCCCCCTTTCTTAGGAACACATTGCACTGGGCTAACCCATTTGCTATCAGAGATTGGATAGATTATACCTGAATCAAGCAGTTTAAGTACCTCTTTCTTCACAACCTCTTGCATAGCTGGATTGAGTCATCTTTGGGGTTGAGCGACCGGTTTACAATCCTCCTCCATAAGAATCCGGTGTGTGCAGTAACTCGGATTAATACCCTTCAAGTCCGCTGTCTCCCATCCTATTGCTTCTTTATGTTTTTTCAACACCTTGAGCAGCGTCTCTTCTTCAACACCTGTCAACAAGGAAGAAATAATCACTGGTTTTTCTTCTCTTTCTAAAAACACATACTTTAAATGAGAAGGAAGAGGTTTTAGTTCAGATTTTAATTCTCCCTCTTGCAAAGTGATTTTCTCTTGCTTTGAATTTTCCTCCTCGCAGTCTTTTACCACAGCTGCTATTAGTTCTTCTTTTGCTTCATCCAATTCTTCATTTTCCAAGGAATGCATCAAACTCGAATTTATTGGATCACTTAGCAGTACTTTTTCTTGCACTTCCTCCATACATTCGTCGATTTGGTCCATGAAGTAGACTGATTCTTCTAGATTACTTGATGGATATTTCTGACACTTGTTCATATCTACTACCAGTTCTTCGTTGTTGAATCGAAGAGTAACCTTTTGCCCATGAACATCAATCAAAGCCTTTGCAGTGTTCAAAAATGGTCTTCCCACAATAAGGGGTACTTTCCTGTCTTCCTCCATTTCCATGACTACAAAATCCACGGGAAATATGAATTTTCCTACTTTTACCAGCAAGTCCTCAATAACTCCCTTAGGCCTTCTCATCGATCTATCTGCGAGTTGAAGTCGCATTCCTGTTTCCTTGAGATCGCCTAAATTGAGTTTCCTGCACATAGAATAAGGCATTAAATTAATGCTGGCTCCTAGATCACATAACGCATTTCCAACAAAAGTTTCACCAATTTCGCAAGGTAAAGTGAAGCTACCTGGATCTTCCAATTTCTCCGGGATCTTGTTCATTATAATTGCACTACAGTTTTCAGTAAGTTGCACAGTTCCATACCCTTCTAATTTCTTTTTATTAGAACAAAGTTCTTTCATAAACTTAGCATAGTTGGGCATGTGTGCTAGGGCTTCAGTAAAAGGCAAATTAATATGCAATTTCTTAAACATTTCTAGAAATCTAGCCAATTGCTCATTTCGGTGGATGGTATGGTTGAGGATGATTAGAGTTTTGCCCTTGATGGTGATTTGGTGGATAGGGGACTTGGTAGTGATTGGTGGCTTGTGGTTGGTGGGGCTGAGCTTGACTATGATAGGCATTTGAGTGGTAAGGTGCTCTTGGTTGTGGTTGAGAAGATGAAGCTTGTTGATTCCCATCATTCCAGGAGAAATTAGGGTGATTCCTCCATCCCGGATTATACGAATTGCTGTAGGGATCATTCCTTCTATAATCACCCAATGCATTTACATCACCTACCACTCCACCTTTTTGGACAACTTGCTCACTTTCACACGGTCCACTCCCTTAATTCACTGAAGCCACATTTTGAACTTTCAAACCACTCAACTCCTTTTTTACCAATTCTAGCTGTGCTTTTAACAGTGCTATCTCATCCACATTGTGTAAACCTTGTCTCCTCGGGACTGATCTAGGGGCAGTCCATTGTGAATCATTTGCTGCCATCTCATCCAACAACTGAAAAGCGTCCTCAGGCAGCTTGTTCAAGAAAGATCCTGCCGATGCTGCATCCAATAATGACCTGGTTTGAGGTGTAACTCCCGCATAAAATATGGTCATCAATTGGTAGACAGCTATTTCGTGATGTGGACAGCTTCTCAATAATCTTCTAAACCTCTCCCATGCCTCGTGAAAAGGCTCTTCATTCATCTGATGAAAACTCATTATGCTATTTCGGATGCTTGCCGTCTTTGTTGGAGGAAAGAATCTCATTAAAAACCTTTCTTGCATTTGATCCCATGTCCATATTGACTGACGTGGTAACATTTGTAACTATTCTCTTGCCTTGCCAATCAATGTGAATGGAAACAGCTTCAACCTCACTGCATCCGTGCTAACACCCGGAATTTGAACAGTGTCACTCACTTCCAGAAATATGTCGATATGCTGGGCTGGATCCTCTACTTCTGAACCAGAAAAATGATTCCTCTGTACCATGGTAATGGTCGCTGGTTTGAGCTCAAATTGTACTCCTCTCGGTAATACAATTGTTCGGTGATCTTCATTCCACCTTGGCATAGCGTAGTCTCTTATGGTTCTTTGCCTAGGCATTTCTTCTCTTCTTGCCCCTGGCATTTGTTCATGTGCCCTCGGCACTTGTTCATTCTCGGGAGGAAACTCGTCAATAGGGGGATGGTGCTCCATCTCGTTATCTCTATTATCCCTCCTTCTTTGGTGTAGAGTCCTCTCGATTTCAGGATCAAAAGGCAGTAATTGCTCTTGTCTTGTTCTATTCATGCACCAATTTCACCTAAAAAGAATCAAGAAAAACAAAATAAGGAAAAGAAAACACATATAAACAATAATCACAGCTTACTAACAACGCCAATTTCCCCGGCAACGGCGCCAAAAACTTGTTGCGTCCCTAGCAAGTGTACTAGATCGACAAGTAATAAACTGGGGTAAAGTTAGGACCCTCAATATCGAACCCAAGGGAAATGTGTGTGTGTAGACTGTGAGGATTAATTGTATGCTAAAGAATTCCCAATTGTTTGTGTGTATGAATTGTTGATTTATGTAATGTAACTTAAAAACCTAAGTATGTAAAATAGAGAAATTTAAATTCAGTGTATTAAATTCTGAAAAATTAGCAAATGTAAATATCTATAGAAGTAAAGCGTTACTCGGGTTCACTTATCCACCCCATACCCAAATGTGAATAAATTTTTACATAAAAGTATACATGAATGATCTCGGGATAACCCATCTTAACCCAAGCGTCACATTTCGGAGCCAGCTATTCTAGTTGCTAAACGTCCCATTCCGGAGCCAGCCCAATAACTAGCCTAAACTCGGGTCTAAAATCCTAAGTTCGGTCTACCGTCCCATTTCGGAGCCAGGCAACCCAAAACCCATCTATTTCACCCCCTACTCTAGTTTTAGAATCACAAATACCACACATCTAGAGTCCCATTCCGGAGCCATCCAAAATAGACAATATTCATGATAGAAAAACTGAGCTAAATCATTCAAAAGCTCCAATCTATTAGGCTCAATACCCATCAAGACATATGATAAACACCATTCATCCATGGATACAAAATAACTTAATAGTTCGAAAAATCAATGATAAATAAATAAGTACTTGTGAAATAGACTATCCATTCATGTAAAAATAAATTTGAGTTCAATATTCACATTATGAGCAGGGGATTCAAAGATCCCCAAGCAACAAAAAGACTACTCACAATCCATAATCAAATGAAAAGAGAAAAAGATAGAAAAACCCCTGAAGTTTATGGTGAAGAAAACCCAGCTGACTCTAAGCCCTTCAATCTCTTTCTCCAAAGCTTTCAGGAAAAATGAGCTTCAAAATATGTAAATCTATACTTGTAAACTCTATATCTATGTTTAATCTAAGTGTTTTTGTGTAAATCCTACTATTTTCAAGTATTTCTATGTATTTTTGTGTGTAAAATAAACTAAGAACTTAAAGAGAGAAGAAAGAAACCCTAAAAACTGAAATTTTACCCAAAAAACTACTCTCCCTCGATTTTCAGAAAACTCTGCTTTATAAAGGTCAGCATGGGTCACGGTTACTACCAAATTCGTGGTAACCGTGACCTCTAATAAAAAACCCTCTTTTGATTCAAATGGGTCACGGTTACTACTAGATTCTTAGTAACCGTGAGACTGCTCGGAGCTGAATTCAGGATTGGGTCACGGTTACCATGAAATTCCTGGTAACCGTGAGATAGTTCTCATCTTCATTCTGGACTAAAAAGTTGCCTACCTCACGGTTACTAGGAAATCCTTAGTAACCGTGAGATGCTTCTCTTCTTGCTTCTGTATTAAAAACTCCATAGGTCACGGTTACCAGCCCATCAAGTACAATTGCCATGCTGACCGTGACATGCTTCAAAACGGTGCGTTTCGACAGGATGTATGGGTCACGGTTACTAGGAAATGCCTGGTAACCGTGAGGTACCTAAAAATCACAAAATCTGTCAAAAACTCTCAAAAATCACACAAAAGCTAGAATTAACTGAGAATCGGATAAATTATTAAATGCTAGTAAAAACAAAGCAAAAGATGCTAAAAGATCAATGAAACTAGACTCAAATTAAACTAAAACTAAATAATGAAATTGAGTTATCAGATAGATAGGCATGCTTATAGGATTACAGTCGCAGCTGCTACAAATTTGACCCCGTTTGGGTCCCCATGATTCGACCTTATACAGGTCCCTATGTTTCGACCTTATACAGGTCACCATGATTCAGCCTCTTATAGGTCCCTATGATTTGGCCTCATGTAGGTCCCTATGATGCAACCCGTTTAAGTCCTCTTGACTAGTCAGATAGTACAATATAGTTTCATACCTTCGGGTACTACAGTATAGTATCACCCGTTATCCACACCCATAGGGCTTTAGCAGGCATTTCACAGTATGAAATGAACATTATATTTGTAATATTGATAAACACTTGATTAGTTATTTATGATCCATCTTTATACAGTAATATTATAAGATTAATTTGCTATGTGAATTATATTATAACTCTTGCATGTTAATTATAATATCTTGACATTATTATTGTTTATTGTGTGCTTGGAAACAATCACTGTGAGTGGTTGTTCATACATGTATTGTTCTCCACTAAACTTTATAGCTTAGCACGGGTGTTTATCCATGTAGGTTCAAGATATAACGTTGCTTCAGGGACAAGGCCAACACCAGATAGGAAGAAGTTAGTGTTTGATGTCTAAATTGTACTACTTTTATATCTAGATTTGTGTAAATCTTATGAAAGCAATGTAATGAACATGTTCTGTAATTATTAATTCAAATTATGACTATAATGTAATAAAGTATAGGCTTATATAATTTGTTTTAATGTATGAATTAGACAATCAAAGTATAACCAATGGAATAATAAATGAACACCTTATTAGTATTATATGTATAGTTGGTTAAAAATATTAAAATAAGTAACAGTAATCCGGATAGACTAGTGTGGTATTTACACAAATTTTAATTTTTTCATAAATAAAATTTGAAATAAATTTTTAAGGAAAAATTATAATTCTTATTTAGAATAAGAAATAATATATATATGTGTGTGTGTGTGTTCCCGAATTTTTTCTCTCTCTATAAATTAGGGTTAAGTTGCCATATATGTGTGTGTGCGTGTTTGTGTATAGATATATATGTGTTTTAAAACCCAAAAAGAAAATCTGAATAGAAAGTGGCAGCCATCCTTTTTCAAAGAGGAGAAAAATTTAGTTTCTGTCACTTTTAAGAAAAGGAGTAGAAACTTAAACACTAGTTGCCAAAAGAATAGAGTTAACACCCCTAGCATATCGATCATCATGTTCGAGTGTGGATACCGGCAGAGGGTGTTCATTTTGATTGAGGTAGCACTTGATAATTCATATTTTTGCGCTTTAACAAGTTGGTAATTATTTATCTTCTCCCTTTTGAATCAACTAGATCACATGGATCCTGGTGGGTTTTGTGTTTTTCGTTGTGTTTTTTTATTTCATTGCGCCAAAACCCATTACATGTTGTCTCTTGTAAAGTACACCATCCACGCTGATAAATTGACTTGATAGCTTACGAATCATTCTCTGATCTTTCTCGATGGCCTGTTTTGGAAATTTTAAATTTTCTAAGTAATTCTAAATGTCATTGTAACACCCTTGCTGAACAGTCTAACCAAAATAAGGGGTAAGTTGGAAATTTTTTTTTCTCCAAGGACCATTTGTCAGATACTGGTCATTGACCCTTTGAGGAGCAATGCATTGAGTGACAATTCCAAAATCAGCAAGATTTTCCTTTTGAATCTTAACTATCTCATCGACCCAGGCTTGTCCAAAAAGAAATACTTATAAATTAAGTAAGCCGATAAAGCTATAATTATCCAAGACTGAAAACCAAATAAAAATCCGGCAATATAACGGCTAAAAACTTATCTAACCCACCTGCAAATCAGACAATTCCACAGCCCTTCAGGGGCACAACATTACAAAATAATTTCACTAAGCATCACATACATTAATTCTCATTATTATTCACATGTCCTAAGATGATTCAATATTACATATTACACTCTTAAACTGTTATAACCGTCCAAAGTAAAGAACAATTTACATTAAAATCATCTCGCTACAACTGTAAACCCTGATGGAGATCTGCCCACACTAAATCCTTTCTTCTGATGGTTGAGCTATAGCAGCTGTTAACCCAAAACAAGCTTATCCTATTACCTACACGGATAACAAAACCCATGCTAAGCTATAAAGCTTAGTGGGGAACAGTATTCTAAAGATAATCTTTTAAACACGTAACATCAATTACACAAATACAAAGTTAACAATATTCCTAGTTGATACCTTCAGTTTTCTCAGATTCCAATTCTTACATTCAGAAATAAATTACAAGCATAAGGAACAGAACATCTTACTCATATAGACAAGAAACTTAATAACTCAGTAAGCAATTCATCATTAATTGTTACCTCAAAAGACGTTTGGCATAATTCCTTCATACCTATACATCATTTAAAACATAGCATGCATTCCAAATTCACTTTCATGTAATCATTAAAAATAATCTTAACAAGGTGAACAATATATTACTTAACACCATAGTGTGCCATATATTATATACTTGATCGATAACAGAGTGGAATACATACCTATATATATATATATATATATATATATATATATATATATATATATAGATACATAATGCTTATATAGATTTAAAGAATCACATGCTCATCAATATTATAACTTTCAATTATTATCCAGTTGCTGTACATATATATAAGAGGATAATTCTTATACAAATTAGTTCTAAACTATAACATTTCTTATCTTTTACACTTTTTAACTTATTTTCATATTAATGCCCCTAGAACAGTGCCGACAGAAATACTCAGACTGGATATGCGGGATGTGGACCCCATGGTTCACATACAGACTGAAAAATAATCTCAAAGACCATTTTTCCACATAGCAGATACCAGATACAAATATAAGTTATGGAGATCAGTGATCCTACCATAACTAAGCAAGTCGCCATGACTTGCACCGCGGTACAGAATCCCTATGGCCAGCCAATTATATCCTGAACTAGTTTTTACTGCCAGACTATTTCCTAAGGGCACAAAATTTCACTTACTTTCAAAACTTTTATCAAATTTCTCATCATTTCAATTCCTGGATTATTTCCAATCCAGAAAATACAGTTATTCAGAACTTTCGATATTTTTGTACAGTTTGTGAACCCTCTTTCACTTATGTCATGAATTATTGCACAATAATTCAGCAAATTATCTTTAAATTACTCTTCAGTCATCAAAGAAATCTACTTTATATAGATTCTTTCAAACTACTTTAAACATTTTAATAGCCACATGTTGACAATATTTGTACAAATCATGATAGTTCATACCTGACTATTTTATGTTCATAGAAATGAATTCATATACAATTGTCTAAATCATTAATGCGTGAATCAACATATAACACATAAGTACGACAGAAGGACGTACCTGTATGGTTCATCATAACCATCTTCCATGCTCCACTATACTTAATTTAATCATCAGACATACTATATTTGATACATGTATTCAATGTATTACCTTTAATAGAGATGTCTATATGTGTATATAATTTTAATGTCATGCTTATATATGTGGCTATATAAGCTTAAGTAGTCATATACTAAGACAACCATGTGTAAAAGCATAAAACTTTTTAACATCAATTTCTCATACTATCATAAAAGCATAACCATGGCAGTATATCCACTCCATTTAGTATAATGATGCTTATAATGATTATTCAAGTACCAAACAAGAATATATCAAAAGAGGTAAATGACATTATACTCTATACCAATAGCTTGTTACTATACTAGTTACATTCTTATTTGCTTTATATTATGACATTATAGTCTTCACCTATAGTTTATTAAACTCCAAATGATCGTCTTTATACTCTATCATGATCTCTTGGGCGTCACATCATTTCTTTGTTTAATACCTTAACAAAATACATCATGAAAGGTAATAGCATATATGAAGTTAATATACTTCATAATCCAATACTTGTACAAGTTTTATAATCAGAAATGAAAGTAAAACTTTAGTCAACTTTAACTATCTCCAAAGAGTAACCTTTTATTTGTTTTTCTTTTGACTTGATCAAATACTGATTTATTAAGACTTTAACCGTCCTATACTAGTCACCTTTCTTTTACTAAATTAGAAAGTATGAAATGATAGCAACTACGACTATTTAACATAAATTCTTATGATTACAACAGCGACATATTATTTTATTATCATGTTATCAATCCATCTAATTATAGAGTAAATCCATATATCATAATACCATTTCATATTATCTTAACATCTATACATACATGCATATAAGTTCAATATCATAACTACCTATCTAGATGCATAATCTGACAACGTATATATACTTAAACCAACAAGTAAAACTGCATAGCGTTTAGCTATCATTATTCTCATGATACCATAATTTTCTTAATAGTCTATTAAATCATATTGATTACTAAGTTACTTAACAATAGTTATTCAATGCAATTTCCCCTAACATAATAACATGGTGAATTCTTACTATATGATATGACCAAAACTTTATAAACACAAGTTAAGACAATATTGCATCCATATATGGCAACCATACTTTCCAACTTCTAAAACTATGCCACAACTATTTTGAGTTATCCTTACCATTTTCTTACTCTATTGCCTTATGTTTTATATTAATAAATATATCAAACTTAAGTAATCAAGGAGGCTATATTGCTTATAATATACTATCTATTTCCTTAAATGAAATCTCAAATTTACAATCCATTAAATCTCAACGTAGCTCATGCCTTTTAATTGACATTCTACTCAAATCACATCTTAAACTCACTATCAATTCATATCTTCAATATCTGTCAATAACTTTTACATGCCATTAACATGTACTAATAATTCCTGTGACACTTTTACAATAAATTTAAGCATACACGATAACAAGAAATAAATCAATAACTCGACAACTTTGCAATGTCTTCCATTAAGTTGTCTATTCATTTTTCATCTCAAGCATATTTTAATTTTACAAATCCTTAAGCCTTGAAATCAACCCATTTAAACCATTAAAAACTCAAATCAAATCAAGCACAAACTCTATCTCGCCTAGTTCAACTAAACTACATGCACTTTAACTATTATACTTTCAAAAACTTTTTTCTCACTAACACTATGATTCATTTACCTTTACAGATTATCAGTTTCTTATATAAATTCAATATATGCAAAGCTATTATCAATCATAACAATTAACCAAACTTACTTCAAAATTATACATGAAATCAAATTCTTAATCTAGTTCCCATACGCTGCTAAGAAAAACACATAAGACAAACATTTACCAATACAATCAATTTCCAAGTTGACTTAACTAAAATTCAAAGAGGAAATTTTAGTATCCCATACCGTAAAGTCGAAGACCAAAATGCCCTCTCCATTCTGCCTAATCGGAGCCTCACCAGAGACTCGCCGGAGCTCCACCGGAGCTGCCCACCTGCTGCCAGAGCCGCTAGTACCCCTCCGATGGCCTTCACGCGCCCCAAGGCGTCGTGGTTTGGTCGGAAAGTCGCCTGGAACTGCTGGCTGCCACAAGCTCCGATCTCCACTTCGCCGGCGAGTGGGGACGATCGGCGGCCACCAAAAGATCCGCCTCAACCTCGTGATCCCACCGGTGCCAACAGCTCCCTCAACCGCCGACGAGAACCACCGAAAAAAGAGAAAAAAGCTAGGGTGGTGAAGAACAAATCGGAAAGGAAGACTTACCGGAGAAAGGCGACGCTAGCGGAGGACTGGATGCGGCGGCGATGAACTGCGCCCCTTCGCCGGCGTCGAGCAGCTGTGGCCAGTCCAGGCGACGGCAGCACCGCCTCCCGTTCCGATTCTCCCTTCCCCGATTCTCTCTTCTCCTTCTTTTTTTTTCTTTTCTTTCTTATTTTTCCCTTCCTCCACTCTAAACCACACATCTTTAATAAAACCAACTATTTCTCTTTAAATTTCAACCACACATTCCCCTTTTTAAAACTCACCTTTTATTATTATTATTATTATTATTATTATTATTATTATTATCATTTATATTAATTTTCATAATATATTTTAATTAACAATTATTAAATTAAAACCCGAAAACAATACTAACTTATATTGAAATCTTCATAAATAATCCTTACAAATTGATACTATTTACCATCTAAAATCAATCCAAATTTTTGGGGCGTTACAGTCATAATACCACGGCTTCTCGTTTGTAGCTTCAACATCCATTACATGTTCGGTCTCAAAGCATGGCTTATCTAAACTAGCTATCACTATCGGGTTCATAACCACTCCTTTTACATTATCCTACATGGATACTAGCATAGCAAGGGCATTTACCATCTAATTCTCATCCTTAGGCACATATTGTAGGTACAAATCTCAAACTGACTGCTTAGTGCCTTCAAATGCTTCATGTATGTCAGTAACTACTCTTCCTTAATAGACCACTCACTCCAAACCTTGTGGATTACCAAGGATGAATCTCCAAAAACTTCTGCAGTTTTTGCATCCACATCTAGTAGGGCTTCTAATCCATAAATGCAAGCAGTATACTCAGCTTCGTTATTGGTAGCCTTATACCTCAACTTCTTGGCCAAAGAAAGCTTTTCACTTTCTAAAGTCATAAGAATCACCCCTACTCCAGCCTATCCACTATTAATAGCTCTGTCAAAATACATTCGCCATCCTTGTGTTGTGATAGCTGTTATATTTTTGTTAGGAAACTCATATTCAATCTTATCCCTTTTGAAAGGACGTTTAGCCAGGAACTTTGCTACAACTCGCCCTTTGATAGTTTTCCTAATAGAAAAGACTGTTAATACCTTTAGGAAAAATTAGTTTTAGAGATTAGATGATGTTCTATAGGCATATCAAACAATATTTAAAACTCTTATTGGCATGTCACCTTTTAGGCTATTGTATAGAAAAGGCTACCATTTACCTATTGAATTAGAACATAAACCATTTTGGGCTATTAAGTTTCTTAATTTTGACTTAAAGAATGCAGGTGAAAAGACACCTTTACAATTAAATGAGCTTGAAGAAATTAGGCTTTGGGCATATAGTATTGCTACATCTTATAAAAAGAAGACAAAGT
The DNA here is from genome assembly GCA_037975025.1 of Excoecaria agallocha. NCBI lineage: Eukaryota > Viridiplantae > Streptophyta > Magnoliopsida > Malpighiales > Euphorbiaceae > Excoecaria > Excoecaria agallocha. Next base: position 32,603,218 of record CM075819.1, read on the forward strand.
GACGACATGACAAAATGATGACTCCAAGATGAAAGTGTTATTGTATGATAGTCATTTGAGACTATTTCCAAGAAAGTTAAAATCGAGGTGGAAAGGGCCATTTGAAGTAGTTGAAGCTACATAGTATGGAGTTGTTACAATCAAGCATCAAAATGATCATAAAAAGTTCAAGGTGAATAGCCATCTTCTTAAGTCGTACTTTGAATCCAGGTTTGAGGTCATTTCGATGATAATTACGCTAATGGATGTAGAGTAGGTGCTTAAAAGTTTAGATGATGACTTGCTAAAGTCAGAACTTTCTTTCTCTAACTTTTATTTTTTTAGTAGTGTTTTTACTTTTCTTTATTTACTTTTGATTTTTTAGTGTTGTTTTTGTAGTGTTTTGCTAATGTTTGTCGTTTATAAGTGTTTAGAATTGGTTTTGCTTGGTTGGACTTAAATTAGATGTGTATGAGTTGCTTTGTTGTGGGTTTCAAACTTTAAAAATTTGTAAAAAATATGTGTGTCATGGCTGAGATAAAATTATTTTAGGCATGGCCATTGTGATGCTTTGATGTGTTTTAGAACAGAATGGTTTGTCATGACTGAGACAACATTATTCTAGCCATGACCATTTGGTAATTTTAGTGGCTTTTAGTATAGCATGGTTGGTTATGGTGTAGACATTTTTGTTCCAGCTATGACCTTTTGAAAATTTGGCTTCTTTTGGAATAAAAGGGTTTCTTATGGGTGAGATAATTTTGTTCTGGCTGTGACCAATGCAAAATTTTAAGAGTTTTAGTATACAATGGTTAGTCATGGTAGAGACATTTTTGTTCTAGCTGTGACCTTTAAAAAAACAAAATGTGCATTTTGAAAAATTGTATAAGTCACAGTTGGCATAGATTTGTTCTAGCCGTGACCCTAAGGATTCCAACCGTTACATACTATAAAAGGACCTTTTTAGTTGTCTTTTAACCTTCACCCCATTTCTTCTCATTTTCTCTCAGAAATTTTGGCTCCCACTCTTTCTCTTGCTTATTTGTACTGCATTTGCTCTCTATCTCCAACATGTAAGTCCCTCTTTATATATTTGTTTCATCAAATCTTTAATTAATCTTTTATTTTCTCTATTTTGGTTGATTAAGATCTTATTTGTGTAACTTTTATTCATTATGGTAATATATTTAATTATTGTTATTCTTAAATACCATTTTGAATATTAGTTGTTCACCTTTTGTATTTACGTTTGATTCTTCTCATACTTATGGTTGTGTGTGGGTTGTTTTATATTTTATCTCTTGAGTCGTTATTACCAACCATGATTTTTTGGAGCTGTGCTTGTGCATTGAGATCACATTTTATTTGTTTAAATTTAGTGCACACCATATGTTTGCGAAAATGCCTAAATGACACTTTATACTTTTTATGGCCATTCTCACTCTATTTGCTCATAATGTCCATATGTTTGCTTTATGCTCTTATTTTGGCAATTAGAAATGCTTACTTTAGTGTTTGCGAATTATGAGTTACCATCTTGTTTTGTTATCTTATATTGATAAAATCATGCATTGGCAATTGAGATTTTCTAAGGTTTGATCTGTGTATGGTCATTGTTAATTCTAAAATAGTTTGGCCATATTGATATTGATTTTTGTGATGCCAAGATGAATATTGATGTGCTATTCTTGCATTTTGACCTAATGTTTCTAGTACTTATAATGTGTTAGTTAACAAAGCATGTTGTTGGTTTATTTTGGCATACACATTTCGAAATTTTGGAATTTTCATGGCTTGTCTCTTTGTTTGGTTAGTGTCGTAGCTGAAATTTGTTCTTCATTTTGCAGTGGCTCCTAAGAGGTCAAGGCAAGACACAGCTGAGGTACTAAGTTGGGTACTGGAGAGATACGAGTGGATTATGCATATTTCTCTAATGTTGAGTAATTACCAATGCCATACTTGGATATGGACCTCTTGAGAGAATTAGGATTATACAATGAGGTGCAGAGGTTGATTAACAATATTGGCTGGGCAAATATCTTTGCCAAAACAGAGTGTGTGCACCCTCATTTAACTAGAGACTTCCTTGTTACTTTGTGAATTAGAATGGGCAAGGACAACTATGATGATTTTGGCAGGGTGACTTTTTGGTTGAATAGGCAAGCATATACCATGACATTTAATTAGTTCTTTGAGCATTTGGGATTTCATATCCATGGAGCTCAAATTTTGGATAATTATGACAAGCAATCAACATGGGAAGCTATTTGTGATGAGGTGGAGCCATTTTAATATGTGACTGGGCTCACCAAGGCGCATCATTTGCGTAATCATGTGCTATATATTTTGCATAGGTTCTTTGCTCTTTCCATTTTCACCCATGTGGGAGGGCTAGGGCAAGTCAATACCTCAGAGGTGATTGTGCTGCATGCCCTGGTGTAGGGTATTCAATTGAATGGAGCTTTCTACAAATGGAAGAAAATTGAAGAATTGCAGAATTTCCTTAAGAGATTGAAGAAAATTTTTATTAGAGGGATTGTTACTGTGCTTGCAAAAGTAGTGAATCATAACCTTTTGGGATGAGATTTAGGAGTACCACTGCTTATTGACAGAAAGATGCTGAAGAACATGAAGGTTTTAGTTGATATAGAAGATTGGCCTCAACAAGTGCATTTGATTGAGAGAGAGGAGTATCTAATCCTGGTCACAAAAGGTTGCAACAACCTCCCTAATGCTTCAGATGCTGAAGCTCTTACTTTTTCATCTCCGCAGTATGCTTACTTGCTGTTAGTGTAAGCCCTAGCCCTAATGTATTGTTATAAAATACTTAAGTTAATAAATGAGGCATTTGTTTTACCTATTGTATTCCTGTGCATATCAATTGATAGAACTATAAAGAATGTTATTTCAATTTAAGTTATCATGTGTGAGGCACATGGTTGTAAGACCTTGAAACAATTGAGACTTCATTCTAAATATCCCTAGTTAGTCATAGTTATAGGAATAACAAATGAATTAAGACTAGTATACTCTCTCTGATAAGTTGAGTTCTGTCTTACGGATCATAAGGACTAGAGTGTCAATCAGAGATCATTGATACATGTTTAGAACATGGTATCTGGATTCGATCCGTTCATGAGAACATTACATGGTACAAGTCATAAGTGTTTCTCATGTGCAAGTTTTGCATCAGAGTTCTTAGACCTAAAATCTCTATGAAACTCTTTATGAATTACTGTGTACTTTGAAATACACCTAATGTACTCGTAATAGGGTGACAAGTATGGGTATGCTTGGGTATACACTAATTCATGTTAGAGAGCATGAGAGAAGTGAAGGGATTATCCCTATCGATAAGAGAGAAAATATCATAGGCCACTTGATCGGTGAACTAAGAAGTGTATGGCCATACCGAGATGAAATAATAAGAAATCATTATTTATCCGAGAATTCAGTGTCACTGGAATATCAAGAAGGGAATTAATATATATAAGGATGACTAGTTCCATGCCTTATATTAATTCTGATATTTATGGGTAAGGGACTATGCAAAATTGCATTAGGTCACTAAATGCCATTTGCTTTTTTATTTAATTTGGAATGCTATAATATCTTGCTAGAGAATATATATAGCCTTTGAATTAATTTATTAATTCATTGCCAATATTAAATGGACCTATAGGATCGCATACAAAGCATTAAGCTTAAAATATTTAAATAGTGTATTGGACATTAATTTGAGCTTTTATTTAAAGTCAAATTAATGTGGATAATGGGTACTAAAGTTGCTAAATGGACTTTGGCCTATGAAGAATGAAAAACACGGCAAAAGGAATGGTTATTTTGATTATTTATTTATCTTTAGATAATTGATTATTTATCTTTAGATAATTAAGTTAATTAAATTTAAATTCCTATATGTCTTTGAATCAATATATATACCACTTAATTAGGAAGTGATGGAGGCTGAAATTACTACCTAAATGCTAGTGAATTTCGGCACACACAAAACCCTAAGCTAAGTGATATATATGGATAAGAAGTAACTTTGCCAATTAAGGTTTTTTCTCTCTTTAAGCCGCCATTCTCAAGGGGAAAGGACTCTTCCTTATTCTTTTGGATTTTGGGCAGCCATTGGTGAGCCTTAGAAAGAACAAGATCAGCTCTTGTATCTTTAGTTTAATATCCATTGCCAAATACACAAAGATTAGAGCTAGCACTCTAGGTTTTAAGCCATCCTTGCTAGTGTGTGTGTGAGCATAGAGAGAAGTGGCGTAAAGGCAACTCTTTTGGCATTGGTGATCAAGATCTAAGGCATATAAGTCCAACTTATTTGTTGGTCATCTTCAAAATCAAGTTTTGAAGTGCATCTAAACTTGTAAGTTTTCAAAACCCTAAAATTGCATGTTTTGATTCTTTATTGTATATTGCGTGGCATGTATGATCCAAATTTTAAATTTTCCGCTGCGTGATCATCATGTATATGCCATGTGATATCCCATCACTTGCTTACTCAGATGGAGACTTTACATATTGGTCAAATGAAGATTCGGTCCTAAATGGACCAAATGATGGCTTCGATGCGTGTCTCACTTCAAGATTTGATCATCAGTTTCCTCCTCCACCACCACTAGAGCAGTGATTTGAGGAAGTCCTTAACCCCTAATTTTGAGTAATTTAAGGGCAGCAAAATTTTAAAGTGAGGGGTAGAGGCCTATTTTGGAAGGAGTTTTTGAGAATTTGTTTCAAGATGATGTTTTTGAGAGCATGCTTTGAGAGAATGTTCAATGAAAAGATGTTTAAATGATGTTTGAACTTTACCACAGTTATTAACACTTTTTTTTAGTTTTTCTTTTAAGTAGTTTGAATTGTTGTCTAAAACTTTTATTTAGTTATGTTGTGGTTTGAATAATTTTAGTTTTTCTCTTATAATTTTTTATTGTTGCTTTTAGTTTTTATCCATAGTTTTTGTTTAAATTGTTGCTTTAGCTTTTTTTTTTAAATTATATTTATTATTTTGTTTTAGCTTCTTCTTATTGGTTTTGTTAAATGCTTTTGCATTTTAGTTAAGTTCACCTTTGCATTTTGTTCTCGCTTTGAATAGTTTTAAACTTTGTTTGAATAGGTTGAATAGCTTATTTAGAAACTTGTAAATAAAAAGCGAGTAGTTGTTTGCTTAAGTGAATTTTCTTTCCCTTTTAGCTTCAACTAGATTAATATTAGTGAGTTTCCTAATAAATGTGCACTATAGGCATGTTTTAAAATTTAGAAAAAAACTAGTACATAAAGGTGATTGAGTAGGAATTCAAGAGCGTTAAAACCTTTCTCATTACCCTTTAAAGCAATATAACAACTTGAAATAAATTAGGACATGATTTAAAAAAATCTTTCCTGATCAGTCACTTTAAAAAGACTTTTAGCCTACCCTTATGCATGTTATCCATTATTAACCCTTTTTGAGCCTTTTGAGCTTGCTAAATGCATGCTAAGAAAATTTTTTGTTGTTACACTCATTTTGATACTGATTAGCTTAAAAAGACAACTCTATTCCAGCCGTGACCCTTTTAGCCTATAAATGTTCACTTTTTATTCGGCAAGAGAGAGGAAAAAGATTTTAGTTTTCTCTATAGTTTTTATGATTTTTCATATTTTCTTTAGTTGTAGCACTTTATTTACATTAATTTGAATAGTATTCTTAGATTAAACACTTGTTTTGCATTTAGTTTATAAAGTTTAGTCTAGATTTAATCAAAGTTTGCTGAGATTGGAAGAGAGGAGTTGGTTCAGATTTCTTCATCATATTTTACAAATGGTTTTACTAGTTTCTTTCTCTCTTATCTCCTTAGTTTCTTTAATGTGTGGTGAGTAGTAACTTTATTGCTTGGGGATTTATGCATCTTCATACTCACGTAACACATTGAATTATTTTATGATTAATATATGATCTATGGTTTCATTCTTCTGTGTGATGATCTAAATATTCATTTTATTAAGTATTTTATCATTCTAATGTATTAGATGAATGATTTCTATGCTTGGTGTATATGGGTATTTGAATGCTTTGTTTTTACATGCCTTTGCTATAAGTTTAATAGTGATTCTGGAATAGAGGCTATTAGATCTATAGTTTATGTTTTATAGATCCAAAAATAGATGAAGATGAATGGGTATTGAATTGATTAACTCCCAAATAGGAAGTCAATCAATATCTAGGATTTTTAAGACTCAAGCTTAGGCTAGTTATTCGATTGGCTCCGGAACGGAAAGTCGTATAGCTAGAATAGTTGGCTCTAGAATGGGAAACTTGGGTTTTGTTTGGTTATCCACCATTAGATTATATTATCTTTATGTTAAAATTAATTGCATTGGGTATGGGAGGGATTATAGACCTTACCAGCCTCTTTATCAATTCGTTAAGCCAAAACCTTTTTTCTTAGTTTTTATTGCATTTAATTACATTATTTTTTCATTTTAATTCATTTGATTTTGTTTCGCTAATTGATGATTGTTTCTTCATTTTAATTCATTTGATTTTATTTGGCTAATTGAAGTAGTTATAATATAAATCATCGAAAATAATTGGGTAATGCTTTACACATATAACTAATCAATCAATTTGTTTTTGCATTCACAATCTCTTGGGTTCGATAAATTTAGGGTCTTAATTGTATTTCCCTATATTACTTAATCGATTTAATACACTTGCTGACATCCAGTCAATGACTTAGTTATATGTTGCTTGAGTAGGTTTCATCTTGAAGACATTTCGGAGACTAGGATTATAGCAGTTGTAAAGAATCTCTTGAAGATGTAGTACAGATCATAGAAAGCATTATACTTTGTGAAATTCTTAATTGCATATGTAGCTTAGTTTGAGTGCAATTTATCCATGTAATTAACTTTGTTTTTGTTATAAAGATTTTAATGTAATAATATGTAGTTTGTTTCAAGATTGATTGATTTATATAGTGATGTTTATATTTGTTAAATTGATATGATTTATAATGATTGTAGCACCCTAAATTACTCCCAGGGGGTATTAGGGTGTTACAATCTGATTGAATTAAATTTGTTCAATATATGATGACCTATATAGCACACAATGTATTACCATTCATGCTACCTAGAGGAAGTATCTATTGTCATTACATGAGCTTATGGTTGGGTGATGAAACTTTAGGGCCAACGAAGCATGGTTCCCCCTAATGGGTCTAGCTCATCACAAGTGTGATGACCGATAGGTCACCATTTAATATACAAAATGGTATAAGGCTTGGTTTGGTGTTCATCTTTGACACTTACCTACATTGAGTGAATGTAGGGTTGTGTTTCGGGAGTACACAAGGGTAAGAAAGGGAGAATGCTCTAATGCATCTTGACTTCGAAAAGAAATAGAACTTTAATCTTAAAACCTTATTTGTAATTACCTATCCAAGGTACTTTAGGAGCAAGGTCTCATGTCCCTAGTGGAGTTGTCACTGTTATGCATGTTGAACCCTCTCGGCCTCGCGGCGGTATCTGGTTTGCTCTTAGAGGCTTGCTTTTAGGGTCTGAGACCAGATAAAGGCTCATAAAAACTCATGAAAATTGGTTTCTTCACAATCAAGGATTAACCCCAATTTGCCAAGCCTCAGGCCTTAAAAATGCATGAGGCAGCGTCTCGAGGCACCCCTATTCTATTATTAATGATCAACCTACAAGGGTGTCTATGTAGGCACACGAGGTGGTTATTATGTAGTCGTCACCTAATAGTTTGTTGTGAAAAAAAATCAAGCCTTATAAAGCCTAAACCAGAGATGGTTCAGAACTCGAATCTTACTTATACCTTGGTTAATATCATATAAAATAGTTTTTGGGATTAACTCTCTATCTCCCTTCTCACATGATTTACAAAAGAATAAATAAATAAAATGCACACAATAGTCACATAGAGAAAGCTATAAGGTGCATAAATAAATTTGTCCAAAAGGCAAGAAAATAACCATATATAAAACGAGGAATTCATTAAGGTGGGAACATTAGTTTCCTCATGCATATTTACAAAAGAATGAAGAGTCCTTGGAACTTTTAGAAAACAAAGGGATGAGTGATCCCATTTTGATGAAAATAAAACTCTCTTTTTTCCATTTTTTTGGGAAGAAAATTAGACATTGATCCATTTTATTAAGAAAATTCCATTTTTATTTGTAAAAATCATTAAGTGAATTTTTATGTTGACATGCAATAAAAATCCTTTATTATTACAAATTCAAAACTCAAATCAAAGAAATAAAGCAAGAAAACCAAAAAAGGAAACAATTAAATAAAGTACAGAAATAAAAGCAACGTTGGCACATATGCCAAACCTTTTTAACTTCGAATCTCTAAAAGGCCCATGCATATAAATTTAATTGTTCATAAAAACACCAATAAAAAGAAATAATTAGTAATGTGGCAAATAAATATAAACATTAAAATGAATAAACATGCACATGTTGAAACCAAAATTGAAAAAATAGAAATGGAAACACAAATGGCAGAAGCAAAAATAATGCATAAAATTTAAATATTGCATGCAAACTAAGTTAGAGCAAGAAAATAAGCATAAAACCATTAAAATGCAAAAAAAAAAAAAGAGCTTATAGACAGCCAAAACAAAGAGGGACAACTGGTTTGGACATGAGAGATGAGAAGGAATAAGGTGCATGACGTCCCATCACTTGCTATGAGTGACAGATATCTATTGAGCCTTCTTCCCGTTGCTCATGCCTAAGAGGCCATTTCAAGAGTAGAATGTGAAAATTACATAATTAAAGGCATGATACTCACTAAACATGCATTCAGACGCCTCATAAATATGTAATAACTATTTCTAGAGGCTAAAAACTCATTATACTCATACTAAATCAATAGATCAACACAAAATGTAGAATTTTATTAAAAGAACACAAAACATGCATTAATGGAGGAAAACTTACAATCATGCCATCCTACATGATTTTTATCATTCTTTCAGTCAAACATGGCATAATAAAATTAAAGCAGACATTTTATCAAAGCAATATGACATAAAACTTCAAAATCAAATAAAATATGCATCTTCACATCATGAATCTAAAGAAACTACATAACATTTTAATTTATTTTAATTCAAAATAAAGAAAGCCCAAAGTATTACCCTTATTTTTATTTTTATAATGCTAGGAAGACATGCTTTGAGTTCTTTCTTGGATGATTTTTACAATTCCAAAAGAATGAAAACAATTTTTTTATGAAGAATGTAAGATAGCCTCTTTTCTTTTCTCAAGAAATAAAAATAAGTTTTTTTTATTCTTAAGAAAAATTGATGGCTTCTTCTGTAAAAGATGATTAGATTACCAAAACCTTAAGGTTTTTTTTTCCTTTTACAGGAGTATAGAGTTTAAAATCTTCCAAACGCTATCTCTCTTTTGAAATTTGCTAAAATCTCTCTCAAATCCCATTCAAAATCTGATCCTTTTTTTAAATCAAATCTCATCCCAGATTCTAACTGTAGAAAACATGCAGAATGGGTATAAAAACCCCACTAACAGGTGCCACTTAGCCCACAAACGGGTGCCAATGAAAAATGATGCTAAAATTACAAATTTGCCATTTTTATAACTTGGATGACTTGTGCCTATGAATTAGTGAGTGACAACCGCCTACCACCAAGTCAGGATAGGACAGGGATGGCTAAGACATCTTGACAGTCTAGAGATAGACATGTCAAAATGAGCCATAGATGGGCATCTCTATTCATGAGAGATGGGCGTCTATCACATAAAGGTCATATTCTATAATGAAAACATCATTCTCCTTCTCTTAGGAAAGAAAAGGATTAAGCCCCACTAAAAATCTTTTAAATTTTGTGAAAGTCAAGGATAGGAATCGGAGCTTTCGTTCTCCATCTGTAATATAAATAATGCTTTCTCATCGGGTAACTTTGACCTGGGCTATTTTGAGTGTCAGTGTCTACAGTTCGAAAAATGGATGGACTCATAGAAAAAGAAAATTTATGCACTTGAATGGTGATATAGTTGAATTGAGTGAAAAAGTCACACGATTGGTAATTGAAACATAAAGAATGCTAGAACAGATGGATAAAGTTTGAAATTTATTAATACTGCCCATTAATGACACTTAAAAAATTAAATAATTTCTTAAATAGTGATATAGCTAAACTAAGCAAAAAAAATTGAACTAAATAAATAAAAAGATGTTTGAATGGCAATATAGTAGAAATGAGCAAAAAGTAAAAAAAAAAAAAAAAAACTGATGAGTGAAATATAAATGCTTGAATGGTAATACAACTGAAGTAAGTGAACAGAAAATAATCAACTACTGATAGTATAGCTTGAGATTACACACATCCTATGAGTGCAACACTAGTTTTCAAGAGAGGTTTTTCAGCTGATTTGCACCATAATTAACAACTTAATGCACTTGGTAAGGGCCTTCTTAATTTTTATTGAGCTTTTTTACCCTTACAAAAGTTTACATTGCAATGACCTTTTTAAGGATAGGCTGCCCTACTCAAATGTTCCTTAGTTTTAAGTTTCGATCGTGATAAGACACCATGTGAATATTATTTAGCTTATCCACCCATAGGCCTTTAGCATTATCAAACTATTTTTTGAGTCCCACCAGGATTGTGCCATTTGTGACTTTAGTCATACTATTAGATTGTTGGTGATATATTGAGGTAAAATTGAGCTAGATGTGTAATTTTAAGCAAAAATTTTTGAAAGCATGACAATTGAAATGTTTGCATTTTATCAATAATGGTGTGAGGGATTCCAAATCTCATGATGATATATTTCTATAGTAACTTACATGATTGTAGCCAAGGGCTTGGCTTCCACCCATTTCATAAAATGATCTATTGCCACAACCAAAAACTTTCGTTGTCTAGTAGCCTAAGGGAAAGGACTGATGATGTCTATACCCTATTGACAAAAAGGCCAAGGATTGTGGATGGGCACTTGTTAAGTTAACTTTGATGCAAAATGTTGCCGAACTGCTGACACTTATTGCACTTTCGAACAAGTTTCTTGGCATCATTTTCCATCTTAGGCCAGTAGTATCCATGTAATAGAGCTTTTTGAGCTATTGCTTGTACGCCTTTATGTGCGTTGCAGGTACCTTTGTGTATTTCATAGAGAATATAATTACCTTCATCTATCCTAAGGCAAAGTGTCTAAGGGTGGGAGAAAGACTCTTGGTAAAGTTTATCATCCACAATGGCATATACACTAGGCTGCCAGATTATCTTCTAAGCTTGTGTTTGATCCTCAAAAAGAATGACTGTGCTCAAGTATTAGTAAATTGGTAGATGCTAGCCACCCATTGGTTATTGCAACTGAATTGTGTATGTATCGTTGGTTGGCTGAGAGATGCTGGCCTAAATGATGTTTATGGTTTAAATTATGCTATTGAGAGAAGGTTGCTTAGCTAGAGCATCTGCATCCTAATTCTCAATTCAAGGTATTTTGTTAATTGTCCATATAACCCCCATTTTCTCTACTTGTGACAACAAAGTGGCCACGAAAGTTCTGTATCGAACTATTGTATGCTTTTTGGCTTTGAATTTCCCAAAGAGTTTGCTAACAACAAGCTAGGAGTAAAAAAAAATAAGCAAAGAATCCAATTTTTCTTTACGAGTAAGCTATAAGCCAAAGCAGAGAGCTTCAATTTTATGATATTATTAGATGCGACAAATGACATCAGAGCCATCCCTCAAATGGAAAATTTTCCTAGATTGGTTAAGACCACTTTGACACCAACTCCTTTAGAAGTGCTAACTCTATTAATATATAGATTGTAAGAGCATATAGTTATTTTTGGTGGTAGGGCATGTAACTCAGCAAAAAAATTATCTAGGATATAGGCTCATATCGAACATCGAATTCTCCAAGATAAGCTACCTATTTAATAAGTCTCCCTGATGCCTCAAACCCTTGCAATACATTTTTAAGACTCATATTCATTCAACCTATCATAATATTAGCCTAAAAATAAGGCGGGAGCTTGATAGTAGATTTGACCAAGGGGAAAGCCAACTATTCTAATGTGGGATATTATAGCTTGGAACCTCGTAGGACTTTACTAGTGTAATAGATGGGGAATTGTTGTGTATCATCATCTTAAATAAAAACTAAGCCAATAGCACCTTTAAATATGGTTGACTACGTGTACAATGTGTCGCCCACTTGAGGTTGGCTAAGCAATGGTGGCAAGCTGAGGAATTGCTTTAATGACTTAAAAGCTTGTTGACACTCCGAGGTCCATTCAAAGTTATTCAATTTTTAAGTGCCCTGTAAAATGGAAGACATCATTTAACTAAACAAGAAATGAACTTGAAAAGAGTTGTTACCTTGCCATTAAGCTTTTGAACCTCCCTAATAGACTTCAGTGATTCCATCTCCCAAGTAGCTTGGATTTTTTCCCAATTGGCTTTTATTCCCCTCTTTAAAATCATGAACTCTAAAAATTTACTTGACTACATGCCAAAGGCACATTTCTCAAAATTAAGTTTGAGGTTAAACTTTTTGATAGTAGAGAAGGTTTTTGTGATTTCGATGGGTAAATCTAATAAGGTTTTGCTCTTCACTATCATGTCATCTATATAGACCTTCATGTTTCAACTGAGTTGATTGTGAAGAGCTTATTCATTAGTCTTTGATAACTGGTTTCAACATTTTTTAGGCTGAAGGGCATAATCAGATAGTAGTAAGTAGCTTAGTGAGTAATGAAAGTAGTCTTTTCTTTATCTGCCAGATTCATTAGGATCTGATGATAGCCCGTTGAAGCATCCAGAAAAGCATACTCCTCAAATCCATCTATGGAATCCACCAAAAGATCGATGTTAGGCAACGGATAAATATCCTTAAGGCAAGCCTTGTTCAAGATAGTGAAATCAACACACATTCTCCATCATCAAATGGTCATTTCTAACAAAACTACATTCAATAAGTAGTTCGAGTAAAAGACTTCTTAAATGAACCTATTCCTTAGCAAGGTGTCCATCTCTAGCTGACGCTTGAAAGTGTAATTATGCTTCTTTTACTTTATGGGTTTATAGTCAAGTTGAATGTTAAGCGAATGAGACATTACCTCGAGAGATATGCTTGTAATATATGAAAACTGCTGGGAGAACACATTAATGAAGGATGAGACCACAACAATGAATGCATCATTTTTTGAGCCAATTTTGGCAGAAACTATTTTTACTTTCTTCCCTAGTACAAGTTTGACTTCTTTGAGTAAGTTGATGGGCTCTTCCTTTTAAGCTACATCAAATGGAACATCCAAAGTGTCAAGTGGCAATACTTGATTGGCTTATTTCAACATGGTGACAAAAGTTTGCCATGCTACACATTGATTACCTCGGAGTACCACGGTATCGCCTTAGGTTGGAACTTTGAGCAACAATTTTTGCATGGGAACATGAGCATCCACTATGGCTAAAAGAGGTTGGCTAAAAATAACATTATAAGAAAGAGGCATGTTTACTACCATGAAGTGAGTTGTGCATGTTTAAACTATTGCTTCATCTATTCGCTAGAGAGCTAGATTGATTAAACCTTTCACCTTGACTGGCTACCTAGATATGCCGATCAGTGGCATGAAAATAGGCTCTAAAAGATTGGTTGAGATCTCAAGTGCCTTAAAGGCTTATAAAGCAATCAAGTTGACCACACTTCTTATATCTACCAAGATCTGCTGTACTAAATAGTCCTAAATAAGGTCTTCAACTACTAGGGCATCTGTGTGTGGCTGCCAAGCATAAGCATCATCAGCTGCTGAGAAGTGAACAACATAAGTGGAAATTGGTGGATTAGATCCTAGAGAGAACACTTTTTTGGCATTGTGTTTCTTAGAATCATCAAAAACATCATAATGTTTGCCCTCAACGATGACATGAATGACTCCAGTAAGAGCCTTCTTGCTTGAACTAGTTTTATCCTTGTCTTGTTGTCAAGGTGTTAGAGATCAGTTGCTGACATCATTGTCTCTATTCTTTACAAATTAAGGTAGGCTTCTTTTTCAAACTAAATGCTTAATCTCCTTCATGATCTGTTTACACTCATCGATTTTATGCCCCTTGTCTCTATGATACGCATAATACAAACTCCAGTGTCGATTGGGATCATGTCTTATGGGTTTAGGCTAATTGACTTGCTTGTTTTATTTCATCCATGTAATAATTTAGGATCTTAAAGTGTTCAAGGGCGTAAATTGGTCTTCATTTTGACCTCCAAGGTACTGAGTGCATACATTGAAGGTTTGGTTAGAGCTATAAGACCCCTTAATGACCTTTGAGTCATTTTTTCCCATTATTGCCTCTGTTATGATCTATCCTACTTGATTCCTCGTCTTTATCTCCATCTTTTAGTTGAGAAAAGCTATGCTGAAGTTGGTGAGCTTCATCGATCCTAATGTATTTGTGAGCCTGAGATGTGCTCAATAAAGTTGTTGCTTGGTTTTTTACTCAGGAAATTACTAAAGTCTTGGCACATTATATTTTACCCCAAGGCATTAATTGCTACTTCCATATTGAGATTTTGAAGTCTATTAAGACAACATTGAATCGTTGAACATAAACATGCAGGGGCTTGCCCTTCTCCTATCGGACCTGGTGTAGATTGGCTAAGACCTTGGAAGGTTCAATTACTGTTAGAAACTGTATAATAAACATGTCCCTAAACTACTCTAAGTTCTCCACTAAGTGCTTGGTAAATTCCTAAACCATATTTTGGCGGACTTAATAAGGGTCTAAGGAAAGATCTTGAATAGAATGGCATCTTTTCTAGTGTGAACTAACATTCTATAGTGAAACTAATCCAGGCAAGCTCAGGGGTCAGTCTTGCCATTATACTTGGGTAAGTGTGGTAGTTGTATTTTAGAAAAAGAGGCAGCCAAAATTTTGTTGGGGATTATCGGTTACATGCATCTCACACATAAGTGAAATTTAAAATTTTTAACTAATAATCTGATCTTGCCATGAATTTACAATATACATATTAATGAGAATAAGAAAAATAACCTTATATTTTTTTTTACAATTGATTTTCCTTCTCACCGGGTTGTCGCAAACCATAGTGTCCAAAATTGAACACCTCTAATGAGTAATCCACACTAGAGAAGGATTGAATGAACCAACAAAGCAAGAGAACAAGGGCTGGCCAAAATTTCCTAGATGCTAGCAAGGGGAGTGGTGGCTAGAGTTGAGAGAAAAGAGAGAAAAATATTTTCTCTTAATTGTTCACACTTAACCCTAAAATCCTATCACTTGGATTTTTATAGTTAGGTTAAAAATCCAACTTCATAACAGGATTGGGCTCTTTAAAATTGCTGGAGAAATATTAATTGGGCTTCTAAAATTATTAATAATTTATTTAGGCTCAATTAAATTCAATTTAAGCCATTTCATAAAAGACTATGCACAAAACCCACAAACTAGGCCCTTTGTGCATATACTTGGATTTAATTATCCAAATGAATTTCAAATCCAACCAAATTAAATATGTAGGCTCCATAACACTTATAAAATATATTTAATTTATTTTGGTCCAAGAATTATGCCTCTAAGGCCTTCTGTTTGTAGTTGGCATGTAACCCTTCCTCTAGAGGGTTTCTATGCCAACTTCACTTCTTTGGGCTTCTTTAATTCCTCCAATGGATCTATTAATTATTATATCAGCCCTATAATACTTATAGTTCAATAATAATTAATTATGAAATACATTATTTCAATTAGGTCCATTTCACAGAATATTTCTAAAAAGTTATGCGAACAATTTTACTCGATCATAATTAATTAAACTCTTTAATTAATTATTCTCTTATTCACTTCTCTATCCCCATAATAATATAAAATACTATTATCCTTGTCATTTTACCATTTTATTCTTTTCTCTATATGTGTGTGACCTATTGGGTTCCTGTCCATGTTGGCAGTATAATATGTAATTGTGAGTTCTATTCAAAACTCACTTGATTTAAACTTCTTTAAATCATTTTATCAATCCCTATTGATATTTATGATACACTATTATAAAAATCATGAGTGGCCTCTAGCTAGACATCATGACTACCCAAATGTCAGGAAAGTCAAGTGGTTTGACTATACCCTTCCATAGAAACAGTTACCGTGCAATTATTCCTTTCACCACTTTTATCTTAATTAGATTCTGAGTATGGATTTCTATCAACTCATATAAATCTAATTATGTATGTTCTATTAATTTATCCATTTTTCTCAAAATGCCCTTCATGGATCTCTATCCATCTTGGCATATTACTCTGGCAAGAGATTCTCTGAATAAGGTAATTATAGAATCATGCGAGATAACTTTCCTTAATAAATCTGGGATGGTGAATCCTTTGTCAATCACTCAACTATCTTCAAGTAGGTCATGATATATCCAATCTCCTAACTATGTTCACCCCCAGTTGGAAGTAATCAGTTATGGAGTCAAAATATACCACTTGCTACTTAAGATAACTTTGGTGATCTCAAGTCTTAGGATACTTGCACAACCGCTATGAAGAGATTCCTCACTAATATAGATTTAATACCCATGTGAGGATTCTCTTTGCAGGTCTCCAATGAACTTGTTCTTCTAACAAGCATCCACATGTTAGCTTTGATTATCTTTCATAATCACAGTTATGAGAACCACTGCTTGAACCATTCAAGAAGCATACCATGTGCTAATATGTCCGAATTAACAATGTCCTGTCTTATTAATTCTATGACTAGGGATATTTAGATATTAATAAATTTGCATGCAATAGACATTTCATATCATGAGCACTTTCATGATTGCCTTTACACTGTGTTTATAATATCTAGGACTTCATTTATTTATTTAAGATTTACAAATTCATGTATTTAAACATAGCATTAATAAATGAATGATGCCTTTTATTAAGAATATGAATTCATACATATGAAATACATCTCTTTTATATGGGCTCTAGGGAATACTCTCTAACAAATTTCCTTATTTCTGATACTGTAGGCGCAGTGACGACGCCACTTGAAGGGGAAGGGGGGGGGGAAATTGACCCCTTTAATTTTTGAAAAAAATTATATATATATATATATATATATATATATATATATATATATATATATATATATATATATATATATATATATATATATATATATATATATATATATATATTATACCTATATAATAAATAAATAATTTTGTCCCCCTTAAAATTTTATTTTTATCCATCTCTATTTAACTTATTTTTTAAGTTTTTAATCAATCAACCATTTTATATTCGCACTTCCATTGAAACAAAAAATAGAAAATTCTATTCTTATCTCTTCAAATTTTTAAAAGAAAATCATATGAATTTGAGAAAAAAACTAAATACTATTGCAAAGATTTACCTTTAATTAAAAGTTAGTAATTTAATTTTACAATTTTTTTTTGCTTTTATATCTCTTAAAGTTTAGTAATTTAGTTTTTGCAATTTTAGGTTTTTGCTTAAAATCTGTTCTTCTTGATTGACGATTTCATTGCTTAAAATCTATCATTCTTGATTTCATTCTAATTTCTTATGCTTTTAACCATTTGATGATGGATTGATTATGGTTATGCTGGTTCAAAGTTCCAGGTGTGTAGCAAAGGTTTTATTTTTCGTTTGTGTTTTGAGGCTTTGTTCCTTGGTTTTCGATAGTACTTTCAATTTTGGTGAAGGCAAGTTCAAGAGCTTGATAATATGTTCAATGAGGTGAATACGAAGTTGCTTTTATATTTTGCATGTTTGAGTCTAGCTAATTCATTCTCTGCATATGGCAAAAGTAAGTTACTTCGCGTTGCTCAATTTTATTCTATTGATTTTTCTACTATCCAGCTCATAATTCTTGAAAATCAATTGGAAACATATATCATTGGCATGAGGTGTAGTAATGAGTTTTCAAATATTACAGAAATTGGTGGTCTTGCTGATAAAAAGGTGTAAAAAAAGATATTTTATATCATTTGTTTTATAAACTTATCACTTAATTACTTATTTTATCCGTTGTGACTGCAACAGTTGAAAGAGTATTTTCTGCTATGAAATTTATGAAAAATCGATTACATAACAAAATGAGAGATCCATTGGATGACTGATTGTTTGATCACTTATATTGAAAAAAAAATGTATTTAATGCTATTGATAATGAAATTATTTATCGCTATCAAGGCATGAAAACTCGTAGACAACAATTGTAATTTTTTTTAAATATGTTAATAAATATTTTTTTATTTAACAATTTATTTATAGTATTTATATTATATTTTTTTAAACATGATCTATATTTTTGCCCTCCTTGATTACAAATTCTGGCTTCGCCACTGTGTAGGTGTTTCTATTTTGATACTTCTGAATCTTCTCCTCGAAGAGTCTTTCAAACTGTTTAGCAATTACAATAATGGTAGAGCTTGGAGCTAGTAAACCAGCCAAGGGTGGGTGGATGGAGGGTGCTGCAGGCAGACGTGGTTGGATACCCATGGCAAATAAGGCCGTAAAGGAAGCTCGAGCCATCTATAGGGTGAAACTAGGCATGGGTGGAGTGGGTAGGGTAGAGAGGTCTACAAAAGGTGGGATTATAGTTGGAGGGGGAGTAGGACCCAAAGGAAAAAATTGTTGAACTGGTAAAGGGAAAGGTAGATTTATTCAGAGCAGGTGTGGCATTCAATACAAGAAGAAGATCCATTGTGAAAGATAAGTTCACACTAACTACACAAAATGATGACAATTCGAAAAAACTGGACTGTTGACTGAGTAAGACTTTTAAGGGAATACTTAAAATCTATTTGTCCAATGGTAGAGGATCAAAATTGAAAAGAAAAAAAAATGACAGTGGTTTCAATATGGAATGCTCCAAAGATCAAGTCCAGAATGGTCAGAGTGGAAAATAAGATGAAAAGAGTAGAAAGAATTAAGAGAGAGTGCATATTATTTGACTATTTATAGTTTTAGGTAGTAGAGTTTGAGTACATTTGTAACTCCAAGTGTGGATGGAGTTCTTTGCTAATCCAAATTAGGATTGGATAATTAGATAAGGATATAACTCTTTTCCCATTTCGTCAGAGCTAGAGTTGTTAATGGATTGTGCTGCTATTAGCATCACAAAAGTCCGAAAGACCGTTATTTTTAAGATTTGAACTCTTATGCTTGAACTTGAGGTATGCAAGGTTGTCCAAACTGTTTATGCCGGATAGTCGAGTTATGCAGTTTGGACTATTTATGGAGTCCTATTATTAGAGAAGAATAAATGTGAAATTGGGGGAGCCCCTATTGCAATATTACAACCATGAATCAGATCGGACAACTCCCTCTCCATTATCAAAAAAGTCAATCCTTTTGGCCTTATGATAGACAAATACGGTGAAAGAAGGTCACCTTGGCATATTCCTCAATAAGGATTAATTAGCCCAATAAGAGAATTGTTGCCAGACATATAATACCGAACAGGCCTAATGCGAATCATTATCCTTCTTAGTACAAATGCACTTTGAGTATCAGAACTAATGCCAGGGAGTACAAATTTTAACGATTGGCAAGCATTTTTAAAACAACCTTATAGAACACATTGCATAAACAAATTGGTTACAAATATGAAACACAATGAACACACTTCTTCTTTGGAATCAAAGTGATAATTATATCATTTAAATTCGAAAGCAAACTACAATTTTGAATAATAGCTAAATCTTGCAAAAGAAACTAATGTTGTTCATCTAAAATGCAGCGGCTTATACTCCTCAACACACACTCTGGATTGGCATTAATATTAGTAAAAATATTCCCAATTTTTTCTTGTGTGAGCTACTGATTTTTGTTATATTAAACATTTTTTGTTGAAAATTAGTATATTACGTGTGCATGAGAAGCTTAAAAAATTTATAGTTTTCAAATTAATATAAATGCTATTATTTATTTATCTATTTATTCAAACAAAACTAATTTAATGATGTATTTTTAAAATATAAATTCTTAATTAAAAAATAAATTTCTTTTTTCGGTTAAAAATAATTTTCTTTCTTTATCTTACTACAAGTTATTTTAATGAAAAATTAATCGATATATCATAAAAGTTCGCTCATAAGAAGACCAATGCTTTGAATTAATTATCTTAAATTAATAATTTGAATTCTAGAAAACTACAAAATAATGCTTCAAAGTACGAAAATTTTAATTTCTTAAATAAACAATTAATTTTAAAAAAGGAATTGTTAGGATATTCAACTAGACTTGATAATTTTTAACTCAATTCAAATTTGCCCGAAAATAGTAACTTGAACTCAAAGAAAATCCAGATGGGTCATATTCAAATTATTCAAAACTTTTAGGCTAAATTCGACCTGAACCCGTGACTCAATTATATATATATATATATATATATATTCAAACAAAACTAATTTAATGATGTATTTTTAAATTATAAATTCTTAGTTAAAAAGTAAATTATAAATTTCTTTTTTCGGTCAAAAATAATTTTCTTTCTTTATCTTACTACAAGTTATTTTAATGAAAAATTAATCCTTATATCATAAAAGTTCGCTCATAGGAAGACCAATGCTTTGAATTATTTATCTTAAATTAATAATTTGAATTCTAGAAAACTACAAAATAATGCTTCAAAGAGCGAAAACTTTAATTTTTTAAATAAACAATTAACTTTAAAAAAAGAATTGTTAGGATATTCAAATAGACTTGATAATTTTTGACTCAATTCGAATTTGCCCGAAAATAGTAAGTTGAAACTCAAAGAAAATCCAAATGGATCAAATTTGAATGATTCAAAAATTTTAGGCTAAATTCGACCTAAACACGCGACTCAAATATATATATATATATATTAGACCTGAGTTGGGCGGGTTTGGAAATGAGTCATTTTGAGTTTGGACTTTTCAGGACTTTAATTTTTTTCAGGTCACTTATTTTTTGAGTGATTTGGGTTTGTTTCCAAGTCCCATGTTACAATTAAGAGTAAAAAATTGAACAAAAATCAAATTGGTCCTCATCATATTGGACTGAAAATTAAACCGAATTAGAAACAATTTGATATATTTGATCCAGTTTTGAACAAGAAATTTAGTCATATAAATTTAGTTTTCAATATTCAAAAATCTTTAAAATCAAATCAATCAAATTATTAGTAAAATTATATAATTTTGATGCCAAAACTTAGAGACTGACTGTGACGGAAATAAAGTGAGACAAAAAGAGCAGTGGAATGAGGGAGATGAGCAATAGAAAATAGAAGAAAAAATTAAGAGTTTATAAATTTGATATTTTGGCAATATGTATTTTATTAAAATATAATTATATATATACTAACCTAAATGACGTTATATTGAATTTCAGTCGACCCTTTTTGAATTTTTTTTTGGGTAAGCAATTATATATTTATTTTTTCTTTCAACTAAATTTAATTTTTATATTAAAATTGGGATGAAAGTATTAACAAAATGGTATATTGTAAATATATACATATATATAATTTTTTAAAAGTATATATATAACATTAGATTATAATTTATAAATAAATATGAAAAAATAAAATTTAATTGAAAAAAATTGGGTTACAGGTTCAAGTTGGGTCAAGTCGAATTTAAGGTATTTTTAGATGGACTTTTTAGGTTTTGGATTTGGGTGGGGTTCGACCCTAAATTTTTTGGGTCATTTGGGTTTAAATCACCTCTTTTGGATGGATTTAGATTGAGTATTGGATCAAGGAAAAAATTACTAGGTCGAAATTATACACACACACATACACTCACGCACGCACACGCGCACGTGCACACGCGCACACATATATATATATATTAACACTATACCATTTTCTTGATATTCTCATTTCAATTTTATATAAAAATTAAATTTAATTGAAAGAAAAGGAAAAATGGCTAATTATTTAAATTAATTTTTAATTGAAAAAAATATAAAAGAAAATAAATAAAAAAATTTAAAATGAAAAATAATAATTAAGTGGCTATAATGTTTACTTTATTTCACTATTTCTATTTTTATATATATTTCCTTTTTCAATCTTTAGTCACTTCATGCCCTAATTTGTTGTTATTTTGCCGCTCATGACTCATCCACTATTTTATTTTGCTGTCATTGCTCAACCATATTTTATCATTTTTTTTCTCATCAAATCGTAACATCTCAAATCTTAGATAGAGCATAGTGCTCAAAAAACGAGTTTGTGAATAGAAAATTTCAAACCGTGAATAATACTTTTTGACATAAATAGTGCAACCTTTAGTGTGAATATTATTTTTTTGGCTATAAATAGTATCATTTGAGACGAATCTCAAGATCTATAAGGTGAAATAAGTTTATTTAAGGTGTTAAAAACTGAAATTAAAATTCAGGTCACATGTTTGACCAAGTTTGATTATGGGCAAAGTTGATTCGAGACACCGAGAAAATCAAATTGACCAATATGATGAGTTATATATGATGCCAATTATATATTTTAAGTATCGAGATCGAAAAAGTCAAAATTGACATGTGACACCAAAAAATTCAAAATCAAACTGATTAAACCAAAAATTGAACTAAATATGTCGAATTGCTTATGGTTTAATTTTTGGTTTCGGCCCAATTTTCAGTTTTAATTGTAACTCGAGACCCAATCCAAACTCTCCTAAAAATAAATGACCTAAAAAATTAATGACTTGAAAAATCCGAATACGAAAAAACTGATTCGAAATAATCAAGACCTAAACCCGACCCTGTTTGATGTTTTTACCTGCTCTAAATTATTCACAAATAAAATGAAAGCTATCAATTCAAAACCATTTCTAATTATACGTGCTTGAATTTCAAGCCATGCGCACGGTATTAAACAAATTTTATTTGCTTAAAAATAGAAAAAACAAAATGTAAAATTTTATTTTAATGTGACAAATATTTATTTCAAATTCTAAAGTCTCATAACAAGTTACTTAAATATTAGACACTATGACAATTGATAGAAAAAGCAATTTTTTATTTGATCCAAATCTAAAAAAATTTGAATGATTAAAAAATTTAAAGTCGAATTTGATCCGAAGTCGAAATCTAAAAAATTCACCCGAAAATATCTAAAATTCGATCCAAACTCGTGACCTAAATTTTTTCAATTAAATTTTATTTTATAATAGTTTTATTATACATATGTATGTATTTATACATATATTATATTAATAATATACTATTTATTAATATTTTCATGTCAATTTCTATATAAAAATTAAATTTAGTTGAAAAAAAGACGATTGTCTAGTTGTTTAAATTTTTAGTAGTAAGTAAAAAAAAAAAGGAAAAGAAATAAAAAATATAAATGCGAGTCGACTGAAGTTATATCTATACATACATATAAATATGCCTCCACAAAAAATCTCAAATTTTTAAACTCTCAACTTTTTTTTTTCTTTTTTCCATTGCTCATTCCTTCATCTCGCTGCCCGCTTTGTATCATTTTATCTCCATTGCACTGTTGGCCTCCAAGTTTTTGCATTAAAATGACATAATTTTTTCTAATAGTTCGATTGATTCAATTTTAGTGTCTTTTTAATATTAAAAATTGAATCGATATAATCAAATTTCTATTTCAAAATCGAACCAAATGTATGAAATTATTTTCGATTAGGTTCAGTTTGATTTTTGGTCTGATCTAATATGGTAAAGATCACTTCAATTTTTAAGTCTTAATTGTAACTTAAGATTTGACCCAAATGCACTCAAAAATATATGTGACTTGACTCTAAAGAACGACGACCTAAAAAAATTGAACGAAGTTGTAATGCTCACTCAAAAAGCCCTTCGCCTGTTGTCAAACATGCCATATTGATAATAACCACAACCTATTTACCTATCCTTTACATCCATTATTGAGGAATATACCTGGTTATAAACTCATGTATAAATTCCATAATCAAGATTAAACATTTCGTATGTATATTTTCATATTCAACTATTTTCGATATATGTATTATTATTTCTTACAAAATTTAGCTTTGTCCGTTTAATATTACATTACATCATCTTCTAATACAAAATGCCATATACAAAAACAAAAGCAAAAAATGCAAGATTCATACTTTTAACTCTTCCTATATCTTATGTTGTTCTTCCTGTTGCAGATCACGTCCCTATGGAAGAGTCCTATATTAGGTACCTACACAGATAAACACCTGTGCTAAGCTACAAAGCTTAGTGAGGAATAGTTAATATTGAACAACCACTCACATTTCCAACCACACAAGCATAAATATAATATTATATTAATAATGCATTTGCATTAATCACAAATGAAATTTCACCAGTTAAAGGAAAGAACAATACCTTGACAATATTGTATTACAAGTTCAATCATACAATACATCATTGATCAACACACAATTTATCTCTTTATCATTTCCTATGGGCATGGATAACGGGTGCGGTGGATACCTGAAGGTATCGATCATATGAATACCCATAGGTATTTAATTCCGTAGATATCCAAAGGTATCAAACATGTAGACCCAAAATGGGTCAAGACTATGGTCCCAAATGGGGATAAATTGTGGACCCAAACGGGGTAAAAACTGTATCTTACAGGCATGCCTGTCTTGATGGAATATGACATGGTATGCACATAAAGATCACGCAGTGGAAAACAATAAAATTTGATCATACATGCCATACAATTCCATGACAATAATCGAAACATGCAATTTTAGGGTTTTAAAACTTACAACTTTAGGTGCCTTTAAAACTTGATTTTGGTGATGACCAGCAACTAAGATGACTTTAGCCACCTTAGATCTTGATCACCAATGTCAAGGAACAGCCTTTTACGCCACTCCCACTATTGTCACACACACACTTGCAAAGATGGCTTAAAATAGAGATTGCTAGCTCTCTTTTAAAGTATTGTGTAAAGGCAATGGTTTGAAGCTACAAGACTTGATCTTGCACTTCTTTTAGGTGCTATTAATGCCAAGAACACAAGAAAGCAAGAAAGTATTCTTCCCCTTGTGTATTTCAGCCAAAAGAGAAAAATTGTTCACCTTGTCAAAAATAGAATTAATTAATTTATATCATTAATTTAGGAAAGATAGGTCATACCAAAATCCCTTAGAATTAGGAATATATTCAGCCTCCATCACTTCCTAATTAAGTGATTTAAATTAATTCAAACTCTATTAGGTTTCAAATTTAAATGGCATTAGTCATTTAATCAAAATAAACTTATTTTGGAATTAATTGGTTGTCGAATTTTGGCCACATTAATTCCCTCTCAAGTATTATATTTTGATTAAATACAATTTAGAATTTAATACTCAATTAACTTAATTATACATAGATAATTAATTAATTGAAATTAAAACTAGCATATGCCAATAAATTTTTCTCGTGTAACAACTGTTAACATATTTGCCTAAAACAGCTAGCTGTTTTAGGCAAAAAACTTGTTTGATAGATTTGCCTAAAATAACTAGCTGTTTTAGGCAAAATCGCACCTTGACAGTTTTGCTGTTTTAGGAAAAAAAAAAAACTGTTTTTACAGATTTGCTGTTTTAGGCAAAAATCTATTTACCCATTTTATGCATTAATTTGACTTTAAATAAAAGTCCAAATTAATTCCCAATACACTATTTAAATATTTTAAGCCCAATGCTTTGTGTGCGATCCTATAGGTTCATTTAATATTGGCAATGAATTAATAAATTAATTCAAAGGCTATATATATTCTCTAGCAAGATATTATAGCATTCCAAATTAAATGAAAATGCATATGGCATTTAGTGACCTAATATAATTTTGCATAGTCCCTTACCCATAAATATCAGAATTAATATAAGGCATGAAACTAGTCATCCTTATATATATTAATTCCTTTCTTGATATTCCAGTGACACTGAACTCTTAGATAAATAATGATTACTCATTATTTCATCTCGATATGGCCATACACTTCTCAATTCACTGATCAAGTGGCCGATGATATTTTCTCTCTTATCGAGAGGGGTAATTCCTTCACTTCTCTCATGCTCTCTAACATGAATCAATGCATACCCAATCATACCCGTACTTGTCACTCTGTTACGAGCACGTTAGGTGTATGTCAAAGTACACAGTAATTCATAAAGAGTTTCATAGAGATTTTAGGTCTAAGAACTCCGATACAAAACTTGCATATGAGAAACACTTATGACTTGTACCATGTAGTGTTCTCATGAGCGAATCGTATCCAAATACCTTGTTCTTTAACATGTATCTATGATCTCTGATTGACACTCTTGTCCTAATGATCCGTAAGACAGAATTCATAATATCAGAGAGAGCATACTAGTCTTAATTCATTGTTATTTCCATAACAATGACTGACTAGGGATGTTTAGAATGAAGTCTCATTTGTTTCAAGGTCGTACAACCATGTGCCTCACACATGATAACTTAAACCGAAACGACATTCTTGAATAGTTCTATCAATTGATATGCATAGGAATACAAAAGATAAAACAAATGCCTCATTTTATTAATTCAAAGTATTTTATTATAATGCATTGGGGTTAGGGCTTACACTAATATATCTATCAACAACCAAGTTCTATACGCAGGCATTGAATCATCCTTCACATTATTTCATTCATCATGTTTAATTCATCACAGTGTACATTTGTGCATATACAAGTATCTATAAATAATAAAATAGTGTAGCTTTGATCATGAATGTATATTCTTATGATTATAAACATTTACATACATAAGCATCATTTTATTGGAACATCTTCGCTTATACATATTTACATATATTTATGCATGTTCAAGTGTGTATGCCTTCCTTTGTACTCTTATATTCTAGTGACATTGGTTTACATACATAAAGTTGATGTGTGGGCCTAGTGATGGCCTAAAATAACACATATGATTATGTTTTCTTATGTTTAGGTTCATTTTATAATTATATTTCAATATTCTATTATGTTTTACATGCATTTCATTATACATATTACTCCTATTTTTATGTTTAAAGTGTTCTAAAAGTATTTGGGGAAGTCCGGGTAAGTTTTGGCAATGTTTCCGGATGTAAAACTCAAGTTTAGGCTAAAGTGGGTAGTGACCTAGTGTTGGGAATTGTCGGTTACATGCATCACATGCATAAACGGAATTTAAAATTTTTTAACCAATAGATCTGATCTTGCCATGAATTTATAATATAAATATTAATGAGAATAAGAAAAATCATCTTTAATTTTTGTTGAACAATTGATTTTCCTTCTCACCTGGTTGTCTCAAACCACAATATCCAAAATTGAACACCTCCAATTAGTAATCCACACTAGAGAAGGATTGAATGGACTAAGAATGATGGAACACAAGGGCTGGCTAAATTCCCCTTGATGCTAGCAAGGGAGTGGCGGCTAGGGTTTTTCAAAGAGAGAGAATTTCTTTTCTCTAAATGTTCACTTAACCCTAAAATTCCTATCACTTGGATTTTTATAGTTAGGTTAAAAATCCAACTTCATAATGGGATTGGGCTATTTAAAATTGCTGGAGAAATATTAAATGGGCTTTTGGAATTATTAACAATTTATTTGGGCTCAATTAAATCCAATTTAAATCCTTTCACAAAAGACCCTGCACAAAACCTACAAACTAGACGCTTTATGCATACACTTGGATTTAATCACCCAAATTAATTACAAATCCATCCAAATTAAATATGTAGGTTCCATAACACTTATGAAATATATTTAATTTGTTTTAATCCAAGAACTAGGCCTCTAAGGCCTTCTATATGGGTTTGGCGTGTAACCCTTCCTTTGGAGGGTTTCTGCGCCAAAACCAATTCTCTGGGCCTCTTTTAATTTCTCCAATGGATCTATTAATTATTATATCAGCCCTATAATACTTAGAGTCCAATAATAATTAATTATGAAATATAATATTTTAATTAAGTCCATTTTGCAGAATATTTCTAAAAAGTTATGCGAACAATTCTACTTGATCATAATTAATTAAACTCTTTAATTAATTATTCTCTTATTCATTCATCTCTTCCATAATAATATCACATATTATTATCCTTATTATTTTACCATTTTATCCTTACTTTATATTGTGTGATCTATTGGATTCCTGTCCATATTGGCAGTATAATATGTAATTATGAGTTCTATTCAAAACTCACATGATTTAAACTTCTTTAAATCATTTTATCAATTCCTATTGATATTTATGATACACTATTATACAAGTCATTAGCGGCCTCTAGCTAAGCATCATGACTACCCAAATTTCTAGAAAGTCAAGTAGTTTGACTATACCCTTCCATAGAAACAGTTACCGTGCAATTACTCTTTTTACCACTCTTATCTCAATTAGATTCTGAGTATGGATTTCTGTCAACTCATATAAATCTAATTATGTATGTTCTATTAATTTAACCATTGTTCCCAAAATGCCCTTCATAGATCCATATCCATCTTGGTATATTACTCTGGCCAGAGATTCTCAGAACAAGGTAATTATAGAATCATGTGAGATAACTTCCCTTAATAAATTTGGGATGGTGAATCCTTTGTCAATCACTCAACTAT
Source organism: Excoecaria agallocha (assembly GCA_037975025.1). Classification (NCBI taxonomy): domain Eukaryota; kingdom Viridiplantae; phylum Streptophyta; class Magnoliopsida; order Malpighiales; family Euphorbiaceae; genus Excoecaria; species Excoecaria agallocha. The sequence goes on from CM075819.1 coordinate 32,631,801, forward strand.
CTTCAAGTAGGTCATGATATACCCAACCTCCTAACTATGTTCACTCCCAGTTGGAAGTAATCAGTTATAGAGTCAAAGTATATCACTTGCTACTTAAGATAACCTTGGTGATCTCAAGTCTAAGGATACTTGCACAACCGCTATGAAGAGATTCCTCACTGACATAAATTTAATATCCATATGAGGATTCTCTTTGAAGGTCTCCAATGAACTTGTTCTTCTAACAAGCATCCACATGTTAGCTTTGATTATCATCCATAATTATAGTTATGAGAACCACTGCTTGAACTATTCAAGAAGCATAACATGTGCTAGTATGTCTAAATTAACAATGTCCTATCTTGTTAATTCTATGACTAGGGATATTTAGATATCATCACATTTGCATGCAATAGACATCTCACATCATGAACACTTTCATGATTGCCTTTGCACTATGTTTATAATATCTAGGACTTCATTTATTAATTTAAGATTTACAAACTCATGTATTTAAACATAGCATTAATAAATGAATGATGCCTTTTATTAATATCTAGGACTCTCTAACACCTAGCTGGACTAAGGTCTAGTCTAGTAGGGTTCTTTACTTCTATTTAGTCCAAAAGGTCTTGGTCCAGCCGAGCTGATTTTGGGTTTTTGTTTCTCAACTAGCAGCCTTTCAACCTTAACTTGTGAAGGATTTTTGGCATAGTAAACGTGAATTTTAGGCAAAGTTACATTCAATTAATACAATTATTCCCCTATGTATCTAGTATCTAAATAATTAAAAATCACTCTATTGAAGCTTCTAAATCTTGAGATATTCTTAAAATAGTGCAAATTGTTCCTAGTGACAGGGCAGTAGACATCATTACATTTCAAGCAAGATTTTGACAATCTTAGGGGTAGAATAAGTTTTTGACTTCTTCACAAAAAAATTAGGTCTATACATATAGTTTACTCTACAATTAGAATTATTCAATTTGAGACTCTACATGTCAACTTATAAGCAAAATTGTCATTTTGGGTCAAGTGAACCATATGACTGAATTTTCCTATCTCAAGGATACTTTCCATATTTCATCCCCTATGCCCAAACAAGCATCAAAACCATCTTTTCACCTCATTAACATATCCAATATACCATTCCTAATCATTTTACATTGTCAAACACATGCAAAAGTATTAAGAGTTCCCATATCTTTTGATGCAACCCAAGAGTACTTCTTCAGCTCTTTTTAATTTCTTTCTTTTTCTTCTTGCTAGCTTCCCCTTCTACATAAAAAAATTCACATATATAGCCATCTATTTACTTCATCAATTTTAATCCCTAACATATGGAATAAAAGAGGAGTGAAAGAGAAAGAATTATTACCTCAGAAATGTCTAAACCCTAAATTTTCTCCCTTCTCAAACTATATGGCTAAAATTACAGTGTTGTTTAGTGGTGAAAATGGTTGATTTTATTGGAAAAGTGTCTGTATTTGATCCCTAAAGTGGTCGACCATCTCTTTCATTTTATTTCATATTCTTTCTTCCATTTTTATGTAATTTTTAGAGAAAGCTAGGTGGCTTTAACTTATAGGTCCACTTGTGGGTCCTAGGAGAATTACATATTGCCCCCTCACTCTTTTTAATTTCTCATTTTTGGCTCCAAAACATTTCATCCTTTTCAATTTAATTCCTACATCATGCCTCTCTAATTATGTATGTGCATGCTTTAAAATGAAATTACCATAATGCCCCTTATAAAAAGTAATTCCCTTTAGGTCCTATAATGTATTAACTAACCAAGCATGTATCAACTATAGTACCACTTAAACATGTATATATTCTCCTAGGGCATACGTCAGGGTCTCTCAAAAGTGACATGAATTCGAACCCGCTTAATCTGACTCATTTGCTAAGTCTAACAATTGATCTTAGTCTATTTTAATACATTGAAAGTTCTTAAATTCAAACACCCTCTCCCATTATTCTTTACTAAAGAAACATTAATCATGTGGCATGTCAATAAAAAATTATATCCCTTGTCAATTATCTAACCCATTTAAAAGTTATTTTTTTAAAGGATTTTAATGGTTTTACCCTATTTTTTTATATGTATTTTTTGGGTTTCAAACCTATTTTAAGGTAGTGAATAATATGGAGGATGAAGAAGAAGGGTCATTATTCTAAAGTGAACTAGACTCATTTTTCTCTTTCAAAAAACTGTAAGCCTTGTTGTCTTGAGTCATGGGTGTGAGTCAAATTTTGGGTTGTAACTCACCTGTCGTGGCTCATATTTCATTTTTTAAAATTGTTTTCAATTTTGCTTTACTTTATTTTTTATTTTTATTTCCTTTTGTATATAATTTATGAGCTGTATCTTTAAAAGGCAGTCTAGACACATAAATTTGTCACAATCAACCAGCTCAATGTCTCTTGGACCTTTGAAAAATATATTAAAAAATGGAATGAAAAGGAAAATAGAGCCAATGGGAGAAAATAAAATAAAAGAACAAAAATACAAAATAATAAAAAAAGAAAAAAAGAAGAATGATAGACAATAAAAGCTAGATTGGATTGTGTCCATTTTAGGCAAGAACTAGGCATTGAGACTTGTGAAAATCCCATAGAGGGACGCATTTCCTATTGAAAAAAGCTAATGTTAAAACCCATAAGGGGCATATTATGTGACGCTCGTAGAACCCCTTTTGCCTCGTGGTGGTGTCGGGCTTATTCTCGAAGGCCCACTTTTAAGGTTCGAGACCATACAAAGGCTCATCAAACTCATAAAAAATTGGTCACTTCACTATAAATAGGGATTTAATCCAATTTTTCAAGCTTCAAGCCTTAAAAAGGCATGAGACAACATATTGGGATACCTCTATTCTATTGTTGATGATCAATCTATGAAGGCATCTAGGTGTAGGGCCCCGCAGTATACCCTGGTAGGATTATTAAGTGTTTATATATGTGTTGGCATGCATTAATATGGACATTGCATATTGATTTACTCTTGAGGATGTATTTGGTATTAGTGCTTAAGATAAGTGTAAATTCGTGAATTTTGCAAATTACGAAGATTTCATGTAAATTGAGAGTTATAGGAGTTAAATTGAAGTATGGATGACAATTCATGTTAAAGTAAATAATTAAAATAAAGTTAAGGGATTAAAAATGGAATTAAGTAAGAGGGTAAAGTTGGATTAATGATAATCCCACATCTAGCCTTCTAGAAAAGGAGGTATAATTAAGGTAAATTACATAAAATAAAAGAAAAGAAAAGAAAAATCCAAAAGTGAGAGGTAGCAAGGGAGTTAGCCATTCTTGCTATCAATTACTATAATTTTCTTTTTCATTTTTCATTCCAATTGCATTTTAAACATTACTCTTTTGCTGGAAGTGAATTAAGGAGAAGAATTAGCTAAGTTTCAAAGAGCTAGGTAAATAATCTATGTAAATAATTAAAAGCATGAACTTTTCCATCAGCTAGCTCTAGATAAGATGTAAATTAAAGATATAATCATATTTTTATAAGTTAATTGATGGTGTTTTATTTTGATAGCTAAAGGCAAAGGGTTGGAGAAAGGTAAAGAGAAAGTTTGAAAAGTTTTGGCTGCTGGCAAGGAAGGAAGAACGGGTAAGAGTTTAATATTTTTTTTATGATGCTAATTCATATATTTCTTGGTTAATTAGCTTAATTTTTGAGTAACCCATGTGTTTGGTAATTAAATTAAGCATTAAAACAAATTTAGGTGAGACTCTAGTTTTGGTTCATCTGAACTAGTCTGAGTGTTTTAACATAACCTGGCCTATAGACCTTTAAATTAATTAATTCTAGTGCCATTGGAATCTTAGGACATAAGCCTTTAACTTTTATGAGAACTCTAGAGCTAATTCCGCCTCTAGGATGCTAAAAAATGATCTAACATTTTAAAGTCTACTGTTGGCCTCTATTTTGGACCAGCTTGTAGTATTTTAGGTAGAAATCCTAAAATGTAGACCAAAATTACATGTTTTTTTTATGTCATTGAAAACTAGAGACACAAGGGAACATAAGTTTAAAAGACCGATTGAGCTAATTTTGAGTTTACCTTGTTTAGAGAAGCTATCATAGCAAAATTTTTGGGTTTGTCATGGGTCATGACTGAGATTATTTAGTCTCCACTATGACCAGTGCTTCTGAATGATTTTTATTGATAGGTTATGATTGAAACTAATTGGTATCCATTGTGATCCCAGTTTGGTTGGTTGGTTATGGCCAAAACTAATTAGTCTCTGTTGTGACAATCGCTTCTATATGAACCATGTCCTTTTTCATACGTGGGCCATGACCGAAGTGATTGGGTCTTAATTCTGACCCCCGCCTATTTGATATTTTTATGAAATTTTGTTCATATGAATTTGATGGAAGTTTTTAAAGCATTTTATATGATTTTTTACACTTATTTAAAGAACACTTAACTATATATAAGGTGGTTTTAATTCACTGAGGTTAAGGATATGAGATGATATTTCAAATGAATGCGATTATTAATTTATTTGGTTTGAAACATGGAGCTTCTGAATTAATATATTTATATAATATTTAAATATTGTGTAATATTTGGTAGAGCCTGCTTGTGTTTAATAAGTGGGTAAATAGGCATGCTTAGAAGGGTCATAGTTGCTTCTGTTCTGTACGACACTCCAGTGTCTTCTGTTGAGATTACATCTCTTCTATTTAATGAAATCACTTAAATTACTGGTTTGAAGTAGTGCCACTTCTATTCTGATATCTATGGTACTCTCTGCTTTGTCCTGTTACTGACTATAGTAGGCTATTCCAAATGAAATGCACTCAGTTATTTATTATAGTCTTTACTGAGCTTTACATTAAAGGAGATGTATGCTGATAATTTTGTACTTGAAGGTAAGTAGTTTGGGTTATATATATGTGTGTTCTTTTTATGCTTTTTTTATTACCTTAAACATGTGTTAATTGCTCTTTGTTCCTTCCTTTCATTTTATTTATAATACTATGACTAATGTAGGTAGTCATTTTACTTACTTTTCTTTACTTTACTAAGCTTTATTCTTAACATGGTGGTTTATTCTCTTCGTGTAGGTTCTTGAAGGTTCCTTTTAGGTCGGGACAGTTGCTTGGCCCAAGAAGACTTTTCATTTTGTATTTTGTGTAAAATGATTCCTTATCTTGTAAATAATATGTAATACATTATAAATGTAAGTAATAACTTATAAGCTATATATATAATGATGTAAAGGATTAAGTATCTATTTTTTGTTGTATCTAGCATGAATGGATGTCAGGCTCTAATGATGGTATTAATTTATTATATCATTTTGTGGACTGTTTGGTTATAAACCTCATACTCCTTATAGGGTTATAGGTGTTACAATTTATATGGTATTAGAGCAGAGGTTTAGTTGGTTCTGGTCTAATTGGAGCATAAGAATTGTTTTTACAAACATTTTGAGTCTTAAGTTTGGCTTAATGTGGTTTGTCCCTTATTTTGGTTATAGATTAAAGTATGGAAGGATCTCAAGAAGTGACCGAAGATGTTACTGAAAGCAACCAACCTGTTAGTTCTCACACTTTCATCCCTGGACCTATTGGGTCAGATAGAGATGATGGACCTCTGCCACCTTCACCACCAGTTCAGAGGGAGGTATTGATGCAACTATCACAAGATAGGATGACTTTATTGCATAGGATGACAACACCTAAAGCTCCTATTGATTTATTGCGAAAGCATAGAGCTGAAGATTTTACTAGTATAACTTCAGATGAGTCAAAAAAGGAAGAATTCTAGTTGGCATGGGTAAGTAGAGTGATAGAAGAGATTAAATTTTCCCCAAAAGATATGGTTCATTGTGTTGTGTCTCTCCTTCAGGGAGCAGCATATGAGTGGTGGAAGTTTGTTTAGAGGTAACCCCAGTTACCTGCACCAATCGCCTGTGATTTCCTTACTTGGGAGTTTAAATAGAAATATGTTATAGAAGCTTACAAGAATAAGAGATGGAAGTAATTTCTAAATTTAAGACAAAGGAATTTACTAGTAGCGGAATATGGAAAGGAATTAAATCGTTTAAGCAAATACATTAGGGAATGTACTTACAAAGGATTTCTTATGTCGATAGTTTGAGGATGGGTTGAATGATTGAATCAACAATTTTCTAGGGCCAGTCACCTAGTTGCGGCGTGTGACATTTTATCAACTAGTGCAAGCAGTTCTAAAAGTTAAAATCATATACATTAAGTTTACTTTCTTGATTCCTATAATTTTTTGTTGTTTAACAAGTATAACTTACATGACTTTGATGTATGTGTATTAATTCCAAGCTAAATTCCACAGAATCCCATTAATTAATTCATAAAGCTTTAAGTTAATAAACTAGGTCCCTATGCATAAATTTTGACTAACAATTTCCATTTCATATAAATATATGCATAAATATCCTATGTACCAAATGCGTGATTAACAATCTTAATTCTTGTTATCATTAACATGCCATTCCTTTTCTTCCTTGGGTATATTTCTAGTTTGCTACTGCATTGAAATAATAGTTTATTTTTGTCTCATGCATCAGATCAAATTGTGTACATAAGCTGTAAGTTTATAATTCATTTGTGTTTACGTGTAGGAGTCACACATGTCAATGGTCAATGTTAAGAAAGAAACATATAACTATAGGGAATGCATATTAGCCAATATAACTATTGGAAGCACCACAATTGACAAATTCATATACATAAAACTAGTAATCTTAGGTATAGGAAACACTTTGAAACTACATCAATGATTATGTACATGCAATATTAAATTACTATTTCACTCCGTATCATGTTTTTCCATATATTATACTTTGATTCATATAAAGGTAATATGTAAATTGAGTCAACTAATTAGTATATGGCCATAGAGAACATGTATTCACCAAATATGATTATTGATAAGACATCAATCATGCACAAGTTCATATACATATAACTTATAGTTCTAGTATATACATGTGATATTAAAGTGCTATATCTACATATTTAAAATGCAATCTCATCTATATCATATTTCTCCATATTCAATATAGAAATTCATAGAAAGATAATATGGAGATCAATTTAAGGACTAACATGCTTCTTTATCTTTTGGTTTTACATGATGTTTTTCTTTACTCTGTATTAAGCCTGCACTTTTCTAAAGAAGTGGATAACGTGCTATATTATAGTACCCATAGGTATAATAAGGATACTTGAAGGTATCAGACTAGGGACCTAAATGGGGTCAAATCTATACTATTAATTGGTCAAACGGACCTAAACGAGGTCGGCTAACGACCCTAACGGGGCCAATATTATGATCCAAATGGCATCAATACTATATTAAAACCCAAATGGGGTCGAAGTATGGCAGCTACAATACACCCTTATAGGCATGCCTATCTATCTACAACCTAGACATAAATGTAAGCAATATAATCTCTTTACTATATCTTTCTTTACTTTTCTCTTTCCAATCATGTACATACATATATATGTATATATGTATAACTACCAGTATGATACTTTATACATGTTCATATATAATCATTTTGTGAACATGATATTATATTCATGTGTGAGTAAAAACATTCTGTACTTGTAATCAATACAAAGGCATGTAACTCATTGTATGCATATGAAAGTGATACAAATCACCATGCTATCTTGAGTTTCTTTATTCAAATAATATAGGTATGCATATCTACATCTCACTTTTCTTTAAAGCGTACATTTTGATTTAGAAAAACATATTAAGTATGCTTATATCTTCATTTTTGCATTTGCACTTTACTATCATAGTTTTATGATATATTCATAAGAACTAAGAATATATGTAAATAAACATATATGTGTGTTATCATTTCATAAGTGAATATCTTTACAATTCATTATGTACAATTCTTATACATCTTTATATTTAAACATATCATCATATGTTCACATTAGATTAACATGTTAAGCATATATGATCAAGATAGTATAACCAATAAAGTTATTCACATATACGTGCCACTCCCATTCTAAGGTTGATACCCATTTATAAGTGTTTATACTATATTCATATCCATACATATACTTGCATAGATATATAAGTTTACAATTTCATTTAATTGTATAAATAATTGCAAATATACAATACTATAATTTTATACATTCATTTGGCAACATCAAGGTGTGATCATACATGCATACTTATTTTGTTTCAAGTAAATAATTGACATTATGACTATTCATGAGCTTGTCATATGAATAGGTTACTTTAGGTTCATTGATATTTTACAATATGGTGCTACCCTTTTTCATATATTAATAAAACACTATATATCAAATTTTCTTTGTTAAATTTCCTCTTTAGTCATTTGATTATACCCAAAATAAACATCTATGGATCAAAGAATTATACATACTATATTCTTCAGCATGCGAGGATCTATCACAAGCATGACAATCATTACAAGTGTGATAAATGAAGATAGCCAGATAGAAGGAAAACGAAGAAGAAAGAAACAAAGGAGATAGCCATGCTATGTCACAAGCGTAATAGAGTCATGAGTGCGATAGTATCAAGGAAATCATCCCCTCTGTTCACGAAAACAAACAGCACAACCCAAAATTCATCTTGCATGCCATTTTATTACTCAGTACAACTTAATTTGAAAATTAACCATACATTCAATCACCTTTGAATCTTCTTAACTCTTTAATCTCATAATCTCAAATCACTTTGTTAAATATTTATCTTTGAAATCTTTCTGTAAAACATAGTATCTTATCTAGAAATAAGAGGAGAATAAATCCTACAATTCGAACTAATTTATATTATTTCAATGAGACCCAAATTAAGTTTCAACATCCTAAATAGATAAATTAATTTCCTTTAATTTGAAATTACACATGTAGTATTTGAGGTTCAACTAACCCATCTAAGCTTTATTCTTATCTAACTTTTGTAGGAACGTTAAAATGTACACATGTAGTGATTTTATGAACTAATCTCCTATTCTCTCAATATTGCCATCTTAATCTTTATAAAATCAAGAACATGCAAAACATAAATCTCAGATCTCTTACCTATAATCCATATCTTAATACTATTAATGTATCCATTACATATTGTCTCTAAATCATTACACAAAATAATCACATGCAAAGTGGTAGAGGTTCCCAAACCTGACCTGCAATTCTATAGCTTCATAAAAAAACCTTTCTCTCTATTTCTTCTTATTCTTCTTTTTTGTCCTTATTTACAACACTTTTTGAAAAGATCCTTCATCACACTCTCCTTACATGTGTAATATGAAGAAATTTGAAGGTGATCTTTGGGGTAGAGAGGCTGATTTTTATTAGAGAAAGAGAGGAATGAAAATGGTAGATTTTAGAGAGAGAATGAGAAGTGAAAATTGTAAGTTTTCTTAGAGAGAGAAGAGAGATAGTAGCTGATTTTCTTTTTCCCAAGTGTTGGTCAGTTCTAATACTCTCTTTTTCCTTTTATGTCAAATTTCTTTCTTCTCCCTTTCCTTCATCACGTGAACTTCTGGAGGAGTGAGTGGATGATGATCTCATTTAGAAGATAAACTCCTCTTAGATCCTTTATCTTTTCTTATTTTATATTTTTACTCTAACCTCATTCCTTTTTATTGCAATTGACCATTAAATCATACTTTTATTCCAATTATACACAATATTAAAAGACTACTTTACCCTTTTTCATTAAAACAATTAATCCTTTAAGTTTTAAATTATAATACGTCAATTAATCAAGCATAAATGAACCTTATTACCACAATAAAACTTATGAATTTTCCTGGGGCCTATGTTGGGTCCTAACAATCTAAATGTCTGAATTGCCAACAGGTTAAGGCTGAGCACCAATTTCCATCTAGCTTGTTAAATCCTTTACCCATTCCACAATGGAAGTGGGATAACATTACCATGGATTTTATTTCAGAACTCCCTCTAACACCAAGGAAGCATAAAGCCATTTTGGTTATTGTGGATAGACTTACAAAATTTGCTCATTTTCTTCCTATAAGAACTAATTATTTTATAGATTGGTTAGTAGGTTTATATGTAAATGAGATAGTAAGGCTGCATGGGGTACCATTATCTATTAATTCAGATCGAGATCCATGATTTACTTTAAGATTTTAGAAAGGTCTATAGTCAGCTTTGGGTGCACAACTCAATTTTAGCACGACATTCCACCCCAAACTGATGGGTAGTCTGAAAGGATAATTCAGGTGTTAAAAGATATGCTTCGAGAGTGTGTATTAGAGTTTTTTGTAGCTGGGATAAATACCTTTTTCTAATGGAATTTGCTTATAATAATGGGTACTAGATAAGTATTGGTATGGCACTATATAAAGTGCTATATGTAGGAGACCGGTGTCTAGCAAGTGTACTAGATCGGCTAGTAATACAGAGAAATATAGATTAAGACCCCAAATATCGTACCCAAGGGAACATGGATTGCTAAGAATAATACCTATGTATGAATTAAATTAATCCGAGATTGTTTCCCAAATGTTTTTGATTCAAAAGCAAAAATTAAACAAAAGAAACAATTAAACAAAACAAAAGCTAAAACATAAATTAAAAACAAAACAATAACTGGAATTCTCTTGCTAAGGAAACTATCCACCTTAACTTTCATTGTAATGACTTAAGTTCAATAGAAACACCAGTGATTATGGAAAAACTAGTAATAAAGCAAGATATCTTTATTCAAGTCTATCATTCTTAGTATTAAACTCATAGACAAATCTAATACTTAGCATGCAAGTCTAGTTTTAACTTCCTAAATATTCATTGAAGCCTTTCTCAAGTGATTCAATTCCAATTTATTCTTAGTCCCTCCTCTCTTAGTATTAACCAATAAAATTAACACATAATCATCTCATATTTCGGATAATAATGCATAAATATTAAAGAGTTAACCCAAGAACATGCAAATCATTAACTATGTCAAAACCAATTCTTAGTTATTTATTCAATAAACCAACAATCAATCTCAACACAATCAAAGATAGGAATATGCTTAAAACCAAGAAATAATCAACCGATATTGAAATTAAGTTCAAAATTAAGTCATAACAATGAAAATGTAAGATTTCAAGAATCCATTAGCAAAAGAAGAAAAACTACTTCCTAAACATGTTTAAAAACTAAAGACAAAGTTGAAAGATTAAAACAAAATTGAAAGGAAAACTAAAAACAGAAAAACTAGAAAAAAAACAAGTAAAACTAAAACTAAAGCAATTAATCTCTTATAATCCTTAATTCCTCCGATTCCCCTTTCTTCTGTGTTTTGGACTGCTATTTATAGGCAAAAACGTGGTAGATTTCTTCCAAAACTGTAAAAACCAAATAGGAAGTGAATTCTGCTCAAAACAAGAAGTTCGATAAAATCCTTCGCACCATGGGAATAGCATCACGTGGCCACGGCTTGTTCCTTGTTGTTGAACACGTGGTCACGTCCTTTCACTCAAATTCCTTCATTCTCTTTTCACATGGCCACGTTCTCTCTTAATTACTCTTCCACGTGGTCACGTGTATGTACTTCACTAATTTCACATGGCCACGGCTCAATGCTCTGGACTGGAAGCTCGTTTTCTTGATCAATTTCTCCAAATTTACGCTTTTGGCCCAAAACTTTGCACTTTTTACACTTTAAACCCTTTTTCATCAATTTAACCCTGGAAATCAACCAAAATTTACAATTAACTCCAAAAACATAAAACTAACAAATTAAACTCAAATTAAACCTAATTAACACGAAATTAACTTAATTAAATACCTAAAAACACACTAAAAACATCATATAAATGACTATTATCAGTAGGAAATACATGACTCCTGTATTGGATTGAAGTAAATGAAAGGAAGACAATTGGACCAGATATTATAAAGGATATTCAGGAAAATATTTGGATTTTTTTGGCAAAGATTAAAGACTGTCAGGATAGGCAGAAATCTTATGCTAATTTAAAAAGGAGGTGTGAGGACCCAATCATGGCCCTAATAGGAATATAGTAATTTAATCAGGATTAAGGTTTAATAAGGAAAAATGTGATTATTTGATATTATTAAAGTTAAGTCACATTAAGAGTATATTGGTAATTATGCACATGTGTATTGGAGTATAGCTAAAAGAGTGAGGAAGGATGCAATTGAATTAGATAAGAAGTTTTGGAGTAGAATGTTAAGAAAATAAGTTTAAGGGGTTAAAATGTATAAGGGCATTTTGGAAATTTCTTTTTGAGAGATATTTATCCCACTAACTCTTGTATTTAGCTTCTTGAGGAACCCTTGAGATTTTGGTTGTGGGGATCGGCTAAGGCAAGGGAGCTTTCTCTCTCTCTCTCTCTCTATCTCTCTCTCTCTCTTTCTCTTGTTATGGGTTAAAGAAGAGAAACCTAGGGTTTTGGTGTTTCAACCTTATGAAGGTAATGTTTTCCTCTCTTGGATCTCTTCTATATGTTTGATTTAATGGAACTAAGGATGTATAGAGAGATGATATATCATGTATGTTATCTCTATGTACAAAGAGAAGAAGGGAATCAAGAGAAAAAGGGATGGATAAAGTAAAGTGAGGGAGGCTTCAATGTCAGGTACGAGATTCATTATTTTTGGATGGTTACTGTACATGTTTTTCCTAGCATTTTGTTATGCTTTGATAATGATATTAAGGGTTTAATCTAATAGGTGTTGAGGATTATAACATGATTAGTAACCTAAAGGATCAAGTAAACAAGTGGGGAAGTGAAATTTAGGGTTTAATTCTTGTAATGCATAATATGGGTTCTGGGTTTCCTTCATTTCTTCCCATGTGCGGCCACTCACCATGTTTCTCCTTGATGTGCACGACCACGTGATGTATTCTTCTTCTCCCACCCGTGGCCACGTGATGCTTTTCTCCTTCTCACCCATGGCCACGTACTGCTTTTTTCTCCTCACACATGGCCATGCACCCCTTTGTTCATAAAACACATGGCCACACATCCCTTTGTTCAAAAAACACATGGCCATGTGTGTGTTTCCTCTTGGAAACATGTGGCTACGTGTGTGTTTCCTCTTGGAAACACACGGCCATGTGTGTGATTTCTTCACGACCTATCTAGACTGTTTTTCTTATAAGTTGAGCTAGAGAACTCAAAATTTAATTATTCTTATTGCGTTGGAAAATAAACTTCCATACCTACATTTCATATGAAGAAACTAAATCCTAAATCTATTTCTATAAAGGTTATATTTCAGAATGAATTCATGATCAGTTTGCTACCTAGTCACTGGAGCATACCTCAGTGTTTTGTAAATATCTAAAAATATAGAAATGATATCAAGGTTATTTTTAATGTTTTAGAAACTAGAAACATAATGGAACAAGTTTGAAGAAGACCATTTTTGCTGAAAATGCCTTTTGATATGTCAAAAACTGCTCACAAGTCAAGCTCAGAAAACAACCTATGACTATTCATGACTCGTGACATATGTTAATCATGAACAAGTCCACGAGTCATGAAGTTTACTCTCTTTCACGAGTAGTTACACTAATCTCAACTTGTGACACTCCTCTACTTCATCTAAACATAATTTTTAAGCCCTTTTGTGTCACCAAAGCTGGTTTAAACCTTTTTAAGTAACTTAAAAGCATCTTAAGCATAGAATAAAGATAAGTTGTGACACTAAACATGATTAAATGAAGCGATATATGAGAATAAAGGTAGTAAATGAACACTGACATTGGAATACATGAAAGTGTTTACTTGTAATTGATTGTATTATAATGATTATACACATGTGATTGGCTTTGCCCAAAAATATTTCATATTGATATTCCTTTACAATGACATGAGAATACAAGAACATAGCCTAGTGATAATAAGAGAATAGGTACAAGGTTACATGTCCGAGTTAAAAGAAATGGGACATCATAATTTGTGTTAAATTATGAAACTATAAGAGCTTGATTACACTCAAGGTCATAAGTAGAAGTAATGATTAGCATTGATATATATGTAATAACATGCTCACCTGTTCGCTCATGTCTATACTATATTATAATTAGCATATGCCCATCAGTAGTGTGCCAATGATTAAGATGAAATAATCTCACATAACTTACCTAAGTATAAATGTTATAAGATGAAAAATACAAGTATGATGATTGAAGTATATATGTGATTACGTTATAGTGTATAACGTGTTATCAAGAACTTGATAGGCTATTAAAGTTAATCGAGGAATTAAATATGAACAAGTGATGACCTTAAGCTATAGATGAACCTATTTATTTTATTATATGGACCATAAATGCATGAGCTTTGTTTCAAGTGATTATGTATTGATGTGGGTTATGATGACGTGTGAAAGCTACTCACGATAGATGGTAACAAGGTATGTCATTGAGAATTATTAATGAGTTAGGTAAGTCAATGTTTGATAATTGATTCAACTATGCTATTATGAGTAGTTTGATTCATAATGTGAGCAAATATGAGAATCCCAAAAGTATGAATTGCTATGATTATATATATAGAAACACATAAGATATTATGAAGCTTTTTAGTTGCAAGAACTACACTCTCATAATTGCCTCATTGGCTTCATGCATAATTATAAGTATGGCAAGATAGATCGATGGAAGTAATGTTTTATATGTTTGCATTATAATGTAAACCACTACGGTGAGTATGAATGATGTTGATGCACTATGTGATGACATGACTTGCATCCATGTGTAATGAAACTTAGAGCTCAATATTGATGTATGATATGAATGATGATGCATATTGTTTATGAAAAGTGGCTTTAAGCCAAACGATGTGCTAAGTAAAGAAGGATATGTTAAATTAAAGATGTTCTTAAGTGGTTAAGCCTATGGGTCATAGTTTAGTTATGGATTAGATAGGCATGCCTAGAGGGATACAGTCGCAGCTGCCATAGTTGACCCCGTTTGGGTCTTGTTCCTTAATAGAACCATTATTCGGCCCCGTTTAGGTGTATTGTTTGTTCCTTGCTGGAACCATTGTTTGACCTCGTTTGGGTCTATTGTTTGATATCTTCGGATATTCATAGTTTAATACCTTCGGGTATCAGTTATTCTTGTTATCCAACCTTTAAACTAGTACTGAGGCAGGCTATCAAAGATGATAAAATGTACTAAGATAAAGTAAATCATGCATCAATTTCTTCATATACGTAAGGTCAACACGATGAATGGCCTATTAAATTGCTTATTATGATTTATTTTGCTATAAATCGTTTGAATGAAATGAAATTATTGGAATGTATATCTATGAGAGTTAAATTGCCATGCTTTGATAGAATGCATATAATGTTATAATAAGAACTACTTGGCTTATAACATACACAATGAGTTTCATATGCTTTGGAAACTATGAAACATATTATAAAACTATCTCTATGAAATGAAATGCTATATTCATTATGATATGATTTTGATATCTCACATCTCTTATGTGGAAATTATGACATGTTTACACATGGTATGAAGACTTTGTCTGTTAATCATGGTGTGTAATACATATTCATTGAAATGGCATGCAAAATCGTTAGTATGTATATGAACACTTACACAGGTATATGCATATGTATGATTCTGATATAAACCAAAGTGCAAATCATGATATATATTATGATGGGGTATGATGTTTAAAGTAAAATGATTGGATAACATTGCAGGATAAGTTGTATGAACCTGAAATGACAATTGTATAACGATATATAAAGAAATCATATATGTCAATAACTCTATGACTGTTTTATGGCATAAGCACCCCGTGTGCATGGATTAATAGAGAATGCATAACTTATGTAACAATATGATTAATGTCTTAAGTCAAAGTTTTGTACTATCAACAAGCGGATGTCTGAATTATGACAAGTAGTAAGGATCGGGAAAGGAATGAATAAAGCCAGTTTAAAGAAAGAGAAGAAGTAAGATGATGATAATAATTTGACAGGATTTGAGACAAGATAATTTACGGACTACTCTAGACATAAAGTAAATATAGTATTCTTAATAATTTGGAGGACTTCCCAAAAATGTTCATTATGAAGTGATAAATGCAATAGATTTAAATGTTATTCCGTGTTATTATGAAAATTATAAGAAATGAGATGAATTATGAAAAGAAGTTATCTATAGAGTTTTGGTCCCCATTAAACTTTATAGCTTAGCATGAGTTTGTTATCCGTGCAGGTTTCCAAGATAAGTTTCAGCAGATCAGGCAAGATGCAGTTGCCTTAAAGGATTTTAAGATACTTGAAGGCCATTTATGTTATTATTATTTATCGATAAGCTCCATTATTTTTATTGTGGCATGTAATATTGGCCTATCTTATTATTATTATTATTATTATTATTATTATTATTATTATTATTATTATTATTATTATTATTGCCTAGTCTTTAATAGTTTTATGATGATGATGATGATTGATGATTAATAATTATCCATGGTTAAGGAATTAGGGTGTTACAGGAGGGATATTTTATTCAAGGTGGGGGATAAAGTTTTTCTAAAAGTGTCGCCTTGGAAGAAAGTTTTGTGCTTTAAAAAGAAAGGAAAGTTTAGTCCAAGGTTTATAGGTCTTTATGAAGTGTTGTAGAAAATTGGACTTATGGCATATAAATTAGCTCTTCTCCTGGAGTTAGCCAAACTACATGATGTATTTTATGTTTCTATGTTATGGAAATATTGGTCTAATGATTCGCATAAAATTTTAGTTTAAGTTATTCAATTGTAACCAAATTTTTCTTATGAAGAGAAACCAAAAACTATCTTAGCTAGAGAGGTTCAACAACTCCGAAATAAGCAAATTCCCTTGGTAAAAGTTGATGGAATATAAAATGGCATATTCATGATGATCACGCAGCAGAAAAATATTAAAATTGATCATACATACCACGCAATCCATAAACAAGAATCGAAAACATATAATTTTAGGGTTTTAAAACTTACAATCTTAGATGCACTTTAAATCTTGATTTTGATGATGATCAACAAATAGGATGATCTTAAAAGCTTTAGATCTTGATCACCAATGACAAAGAAATAGCCTTTATGCCGCTCCTCTCTATGTTCACTCACACAATCGCAAGGAAGGCTTAAAATCAAGAGTGCTAGCTCTATGTTTAAATATTTGGCAATGGTAATGGATTGAAGCAACAAGATCTGATCTTGTTCTTTTTTTAGGTTGCTATTGCTGCCCAAGAACACAAGAGAACAAGAAAGAATTCTTTTCCCTTATGTATTTCGGCCAAGAGTGTGAGAGAGAGTAAAAGATGCCTAGGGTTTTATTTTCTTTAGTTCATAAATATATATCTTTTGTTTAGGTAAGTGTTAATTCCAAAATTTACTACCTAAAGATAGTAAAATCAGCCTCCATCACTTCTTAATTAAGTTACATATATTAATTCAAACTCCTTTTTAAATTTTAAAATTCAAATTAATTTGAAATAAACACAAGACATTTAATCAAAACTATCACTTAATTAGGATATATACATGTGCTGAAATTCACATTGAATTTATCTTTGAATTTCGGCCAATCTCTCTCCTATTTAAGTGTTTTATTTTGATTCAAATGCTATTAGGCTTTAATACTCAATTAACTTAATTAATCAAAGATAATTAATTAATTGAAATTAATCCTTATGGGCCGAATTTATCTCTCTCATGGACCAAGGTCCTATAGCAATTTTAATACCCATTGCATACATTAATTTGACTTTAAATAAAAGCCCAAATTAATGCCCAATATTCTATTTAAATATTTTAAGCCCAATGCTTTGTGTGCGATTTTATAGGTCCATTTAATATTGGCAATGAATTAATGAATTTATTCAAAGGTTATATAAATTCTCTAGCAAGATATTATAGCATTCCAAATTAAATGAAAATGCAAATGACATTTAGTGACCTAATGCAATTTTGCATAGTCCCTTACCCTTAAATATCAGAATTAATATAAGGCATGGAACTAGTCACCCTTATATATATTAATTCCTTTCTTGATATTCCAGTGACACTGAACTCTCAGATAAATAATGATTACTCACTATTTCATCTCGGTATGGCCATACACTTTTCAGTTCACTGATCAAATGGCCGATGATATTTTCTCTCTTATCGAGAGGGGTAATGCCTTCACTTATCTCATGCTCTCTAACATGAATTAGTGCATACCCATACTTGTCACCCTGTTACGAGCACGTTAGGTGTATGTCAAAGTACATAGTAATTCATAAAGATTTTCATAGAGATTTTAGCTCTAAGAACTTCGATGCAAAACTTGCACATGAGAAACACTTATGACTTGTACCATGTAGTGTTTCCATGAACGGATCGAATCCAGATACCATGTTCTTAACATATATCTATGATCTCTGATTGACACTCTTGTCCTTATGATCCGTAAGATAGAACTCAAATTATCAGAGAAAGCATACTACTCTTAATTTATTTGTTATTTCTATAACAATGACTGACTAGGGATATTTAGAATGAAGTCTCATTTATTTCAAGGTCTTATAACCATGTGCCTCACATATGATAACTTAAACTAAAACAACATTCTTGGATAGTTCTATCAATTGATATGCACAATAATACAATAGATAAAATAAATGCCTCATTTATTAAATTAAATGCTTTATAATAATGTATTAGGGCTAGGGCTTACACTAACAAAAGTATTATGGCATCATCATAGAGTGGAAGAAACTACTTGGGAACCTAAAGTTACAATGATATCTCAATATCCTCAATTATTCACTTTATGTATGAATTTCAAAGATGAAATTCTTTAAGGGGGAGAGAATTATAAGGCCCCACAGTATACCCTTATAGGATTATTACGTATTTATGCATGTGTTGGTGTGTATTAATATGGACTTTGTATATTAATTTACTTGTGAGGATGTATTTGGTATTAGTGCTTAAGATAAGGGTAAATTCGTTAATTTTCCAAATTATAAAGATTTCATGTAAATTGAGAGTTATGGGAGATAAATTGAAGTGTGGATGATAATTCTTGTTAAATTAAATAATTAAAGTAAAGTTGATGGATTAAAAAGGGAATAAGTAAGAGGGTAAAGTTGGACCAATGATAATCCCACATCTAGCCTTATAGAAAAGGGGATATAATTACGGTAAATTAAAGAAGAGAAAAGAACAATCTAAAAGTGAGTGGCAGCAAGGGAGTCAACCATTTTTGCTCTCAATTCTTATAATTTTCTTTTACATCTTTCATTCCAATTGCATTTTAAACATTACTCTTTTGCTAATAGTGAATTAAGGAGAAGAATTAACTAAGTTTCAAAGAGCTAGTTAACTAATCTATGTAATTAATTCAAAGCATGAACTTCTCCATCACCTAGCTCTAGATAACGTGTGAATTGAGATATAATCAAATTTTTACAAGTTAATTGATGGTGTTTTGTATTAATAGCTGAAGACATTGGGTCGGAGAAAGGCAAAGAGAAAGTTTAAAGATTTTTGCTCTTGGCAAGGAATCAAGATGAGGTAAGAGTTTAATTTTTGTTTATGAAGCTAATTCATCTATTTCTTGGTTAATTAGCTTAATTTGTAAATAACCCATTTCTTTGGGAATAAAATTAAGCATTAAAACAAATTTAGGTAAGACTTTGGTTTTGGTTCATTTGAACTAGTCGGAATCTTTTGGCCATAACCTAGACTATAAACCTTTAAATTGAGTAATTCTAGTGCCATTAGAATCTTAACACATAGGCCTTCAACTTTCATGAGAACTTTAGAGTTAATTCTACCTCTAGGATGTTGAAAATTGATCCAACATTTTAAAGTCTACTGTTGGCCCTTGTTTTGGACTAACTTGTTGTATTTTAGGTATAAAGCTTAAAATTTAAACCCAAATTGCATGATTTTTATGTCATTAAAAACTAGAGAAATAGGGGAACATAAGTCTAGAAGATAAGTTGAGCTAATTTTGAGTTTATCTTGGTTAATTAAGCCATATAAAGTTTAGTAGAGAAGCTATCGTAGCAAGATTTATGGGTTTGTCATAGGTCATGACTGAGACTAATTAGTCTGCATCGTGACCCTTGTTTGGTTGGTTAGTCATGGCTAGAACTAATTAGCCTCTGTCGTGATGATCACTTCTGTATGAACAATACCCTTTTCTTTAATAGGTCACGACCAGAACAATTTGGTCTCAGTCGTGACCCCTATGATGGAATATGACATGGTATGATAATCATGATAGCACAGCGGAAAAACAAAAATTTTATCATACATACCATACATATCCAAAGATAGGAACGAAAACATGCAATTTTAGGGTTTTGAAACTTACAATAGATGATGCCTTTTATTCTTTGATTTTGTGATGTCCAGCAACCAAGATGCCTTTATCCACCTTAGTTCTCGATCACCAATGCCAAGGAACAGCCTTTTGCGCCACTCCCTCTATTCTCACACACACAATTACACCGTCGGCTTAAAAACGAGATTGCTAGATCTCTTTTTCGGTATTGTGTAAGGGTTATAGTTTGAAGCTACAAAACTTGATTTTGTACTTCTTTAGATTGCTATTACTGCTCAATAACACAAGAGAATGAGGAACAATCCTTTCTCCTTGTGAAAAATTGAACAAAAGAATTAAGAGAGAGAGAGTCACTATTCACGAGTTACTATTCACGAGTTACTATTCATGCCACAAAAAAATTAGGTTTAGGGTTTTATTTCTTTTAATATATATGCTTATCCTTTGGCAAGTCATTAATCTGAATTCAACTATCCTAAGATAATTAATTCAAACTCTATCACTTCCTAAAGATAAGTAATATATTTTGAATTAAACTCCTTTGAATTTAAATTCAAATTTGAAATAAAACATAAGACATTTAAATAAATGAAATCACTTAATTAAATATATAAGTGATTTAATTTAATTTAAATTCCTTTAGGCTTTAATATTCAATTAACTTAATTAACACAAGATAATTAATTAATTGAAATTAAACCTTATGGGCTGAATTTCTCTCTCTCATGGACCAAAGCCCAATAGCAATATTATAACCCATTACATACATTAATTTGACTTTAATTAAAAGCCCAAATTAATGTCCAATACTTAATTTAAATATTTTAAGCCCAATGCTTTGTGTGCGATCCTATAGGTCCATTTAATGTTGGCAATGAATTAATAAATTAATTCAAAGGCTATATATATTCTCTAGCAAGATATTATAGCATTCCAAATTAAATGAAAATGCATATGGCATTTGGTGACCTAATACAATTTCGCATAGTCCCTTACCCATAAATATCAGAATTAATATAAGGCATGAAACTAGTCATCCTTATATACATTAATTCATTTCTTGATATTCCAGTGACACTGAACTCTCAGATAAATAATGATTACTCATTATTTCATCTCGGTATGGCCATACACTTCTCAGTTCACTGATCAAGTGGCCGGTGATATTTTTCTCTCTTATCGAGAGGGGTAATCCCTTCACTTCTCTCATGCTCTCTAACATGAATCAGTGCATACCCAATCATACCCGTACTTGTCACTCTGTTACGAGCACGTTAGGTGTATGCCAAAGTACACAGTAATTCATAAAGAGTTTCATAGAGATTTCAGGTCTAAGAACTCCGATACAAAACTTGCATATGAGAAACACTTATGACTTGTACCATGTAGTGTTCTCATGAGCGGATCGAATCCAGATACCATGTTCTTTAACATGTATCTATGATCTCTGATTGACACTCTTGTCCTAATGATCCGTAAGACAGAACTCATAAGATCAGAGAGAGCATACTAGTCTTAATTCATTTGTTATTCCCATAACAATGACTGACTAGGGATATTTAGAATGATGTCTCATTTGTTTCAAGGTCTTACAATCCATGTGCCTCACACATGATAACTTAAACCAAAACGACATTCTTGGATAGTTTTATCAATTGATATGCACAGGAATACAAAAGATAAAACTAATGCCTCATTTTATTAATTTCAAGTGTTTCGTTAAAATGCATTGGGGCTAGGGCTTACACTAACAATCTCCCACTAGCACTAGTCCCAATTGGGCATAGCCCTAAGACCGAACGCTCTCAAATGAGCTTCGTGCAGATTTGGACGTAACTGTTTCGTCAAAGGATCTGCTACATTGTCTTCACTTGATATCTTGCTAACCTTGACGTCCCCACGATCAATGATTTCTCTGATCAAGTGGTACCTTCTGAGTATGTGTTTGGATTTCTGGTGTGACCGGGGCTCCTTGGCCTGTGCAATGGCCCCGTTATTGTCACAGAAAATTTCTAATGGATCTAGGATGCTTGGGACCCCTCCTAATCCATTAATGAAATTTTTAATCCAAACAGCCTCTTTTGCAGCCTCACTTGCTGCAATATACTCAGATTCTGTAGTTGAGTCGGCAACGGTTTCTTACTTCGAGCTTCTCCAGCTGACAGCACCACCGTTCAAAACAAAAACAAACCCAGATTGCGATCTAGAATCCTGAGTGTTGGTCTGAAAAGCAGCATCGGCATAACCTTGTATGACGAGCTCTTCTTGACCACCATACACCAAGAAGTGATCCTTAGTCCTTCGCAGGTACTTCAGGATCCCTTTTACAACAGACCAGTGCTTCTCACCAGGGTCTTGCTGAAACCTACTGGTTATACTCAGTGCATGAGCAACATCCAACCTAGTACATAACATAGCGTACATGATAGATCCAATAGCAGATGCATATGGGATTCTACTCATGTTGTCCCTTTCCTCTTTGGTTTTAGGGCACTGTTCTTTAGTCAAAGGAACTCCCAAAGCCAAAGGTATGTATCCTTTCTTTGAGTCTCCTATACTAAAATGCTTTAGTACTTTGTCTATGTACTTTTCTTGACTTAGTCCCAAAAGCCGATTCGATCTATCTCTATAGATTCGAATACCAAGTATTGTCTCGGCTTCACCTAAGTCTTTCATTGAGAAACATTTTCCCAACCATTGCTTAACCTTTTGCAATGTTGGAATATCATTCCCAATGAGAAGGATGTCGTCCACATATAGGACCAGAAACACTACTATGCTCCCACTAACCTTCTTGTACACACAAGGCTCATCTTCGTTCTTGATGAAGTCAAATTCTTTGACTGCCTCATCAAAGCGAAGATTCCAACTTCAGGATGCTTTCTTTAATCCATAAATGGATTTTTGAAGGTTGCATACCTTCTTAGGATGCTTGGGATTGACAAAACCTTCAGGCTGTGTCATATACACATCCTCAAGTAAATTTCCGTTAAGGAAAGCAGTTTTGACATCCATTTGCCATATCTCATAATCATGATATGCAGCTATGGCAAGCAAGATCCTAATGGACTTGAGCATGACTACAGGCGAAAAGGTCTCGTCATAGTCTATACCATGAGTTTGTCGAAAACCTTTTGCTACTAGTCTACCTTTGTAGGTCTTATCAGCTTTTAGTTTGAATAACCACTTGCATTCAATTACCTTAGCACCTTCTGGTGGATCAACCAAGGTCCAAACCTGGTTATCGTACATTGATTGCATCTCGGATTTCATGGCTTCAAGCCAATTATCCGAGTCTGGGCTTTCAATAGCTTCTCGGTAGGTAGTAGGATCCTCACGATCTACTAACTCAATAGTGTCACTGTCAGTGATTAGAAATCCATATCTCTCAATCTCCTGACGTACCCTACCGAACCTTCTAGGTTCTTGTGTAATGGGTTCTTGTTCCACAACTGGTTGTGAACTTGATCCCATTTCAAACCATCCTCTATAGGAGTTTGTGGTGCTTGAATTTCTCCAAGTTCTACTTTACTCCCACTGTCTTTCTTGAGAAGGAACTCCTTTTCCAAGAAAACAGCCTTGCGAGCAACAAATACTTTGTTCTCGGCTTGTGAGTAAAAGTAGTATCCCTTTGTTTCTTTAGGATAACCCACAAACAAGCAGATAGTGGATTTGGACTCTAGTTTTTCAGATGTTAATTTCTTAACATGTGCTTCACAGCCCCAAATCCTGAGAAAAGACATATTGGGTTCTTTCCCAGTCCATACCTCGTATGGTGTCTTCTCAACTGCTTTAGTTGGAGTACGGTTCAATAGAAACGCAGCAGTTTCTAATGCATAACCCCAAAAAGAGATAGGAAGATTAGCTTGACTCATCATAGATCGAACCATGTCCAACAGAGTTCGATTTCTCCTTTCGGACACACCATTCCATTGAGGTGTTCCAGGAGGAGTGAGCTGTGAAATAATACCACACTCCTTTAGATGACTGTCAAACTCTTGGCTTAAGTATTCGCCACCTCGATCTGATCGAATGGATTTTATACTTTTGCCAAGTTGGTTTTCTACTTCATTCTTAAACTCTTTGAATTTCTCAAAAGTTTCAGACTTGTACTTCATCAGATAGACATAGCCATATCTACTGAAGTCATCTGTGAATGTCACGAAGTAGCTAAAACCACCTCTAGCATGTGTACTTAAAGGTCCACATACATCGGAATGTATTAGTTCCAATAAGCCATTAGTCCTCTCGCCATTTTTATTAAAAGGACTCTTTGTCATTTTTCCATGCAAACATGGCTCGCATGTATCATAAGACTCTAAGTCGAATGACCCAAGCACTCCAGTTTTGTGGAGTCTTGAAATGCGTTTTTCGTTTGCATGTCCTAAGCGACAATGCCAGAAGTAAGTAGGGTTCAATTCGTTTGATTTAACCCTCTTTGTATTAATGTTGTATATGGACTCTTTGTTTTGTAAATCAAGGATATAAAGGCCATTTTGCAACATGGCATTGCCATAAGAAATGCCTTGGCGACGAATATGAGCATTGCCATTTTTAATAACAAAATCAAATTCATCATTATCCAAACATGAAACTGAAATAATGTTTCTGCTCATAGCAAGCACATAATAACAATTATTCAAAACAATACAAAGTCCGGAAGGTAAAGTGAGGTGATAGTCGCCTATCTCCATGGCAGCAACTCGTGCTCCATTCCCCACACGGAGGTCCACTTCATTCTTCCCAAGTAACCGCCTATTTCTTAACCCCTGCACATTTGAACAAATGTGAGAACCACAACCGGTATCCAATACCCAAGTGGTAGAAATAGAAAGGTTAACTTCAACAACAAAAATACCAGAACTGGACGCCTTGGCTCCATTCTTCTTTTGTTCTTCCTTAAAGAGAGCGCAATTCTTCCTCCAATGCCCTATCTTGTTGCAATGGAAGCAAGTGCTCTCACTCTCTTTGAGTTTTGGCGCCTTGGGCTTGGATTGGGCCTGAGGTGCACTCCCACTTGACTTGGGTTTTGCCTTTCCCTTTCCCTTTCCCTTAGCTTGTCCCTTCTTAATTCCCTTTTGAACCATTAGTACGGGATTGGTCTTTCGAATGTTTTCTTCAGCATTCTTAAGCATCCCATGAAGCTCAGTGACTGACTTGTTCATTGCATGCATGTTATAATTCATCACAAATGGATCATAAGCAGCAGGCAATGATCCTAAGATCAAGTCAGTGGCCAATTCCTTTGGCACTAGTACCTCAAGCTTCTCAAGAGTATCAAGATACCCTTTCATCTTGAGTACATGGGTACTAACAGGTGTACCCTCAGCCATCTTGCAAGAAATTAATGCCTTTGTTGTCACGAACCTCTCGTGACGAGCTTGCTCTTGGAACATCTCCTTGAGGTGCACTATGATCGCATAAGCCTCTTGGTCCATAAATTGCTTTTGCAATTCAGGCACCATAGTGGCCAGCATCAGACAGGTCACATCATTGGAGTCGCTTTTCTTGGTCTCAAAAGTTTCCTTTTGAACCGCAGAGGCGTTCCTTCCTGGTTCATCAGGCAAGGGTGCATCCAAAACATACGACTTCTTCTCTTGCTTAAGAACTATTCTTAAGTTTCGAGACCAGTCTATGAAATTGGTGCCATTCAATTTGTCCTTTTCAAGGACCGATCGCAATGAGAAATTGTTGTTTGAAGATGCCATTTTCAATCTACAATAAAATTTAGCAAGATTAAATGAGGTCTTATTAATGATCCCACAAACCGAATTAATATCCCTTTAAATAATTCGCGTTAGTGATTTAATGTGGGCCAAGATCCACTTTTCTCAACAACTTATTAGTCAAGCTGAGCTTGTACACCTAACAAGTTAAGTTACTTAGGTAGGAAAACTCCAATCATGTATCGTACATGACTCTTGGATCAAATGGGCTAACATCTTAGGATGTTATAGCACAACCCATTTATTAGTTGCCTAGGTCCGGGCATCCCTTTCCATGATAAGTCCAACCTACATTCACAACCCATGCCTCACAAAGATAATCGGGCGCATCTAGGACTCCTAGTCTACGTGACCGATGATTGATGCCTTGACATGTTTCGAATTAGGAAGGCAACTTTGTGACTTACTATTTTTTAGGGATTCATTTTATTACGGCTTACATGGCATACGCTTTGCCATCCATACATAGCATGCATATATATATAATTGCATAAAGTAAAGCGTGACAAAAATGGGCCCAAAAACTTACAACTAAGATTCTATACTATTACATAAGAATCTTCGAGTTGGGCTTCTCCACTCCGGTGGGCTTCGTCTTGATTTACAAAGTCTTCAAATAAATTCTATTCTAAGAAATAAATGAAACTTTTACAATAAAATATAATGGCTCGCAGGCCATATTTAATTACAAAAACCCAGGGCCCATGAATGCACCATGCATATCCATTCATCACACCAAACAAGCAAATAAATATACATAGCATTCATGGATCAAACAAAGTCCAATTTTAATTAGATTTAGCCAAGCCCATTAATGGAAATTGTGTACTTGAAGCTTTAAGAGATGACCCCGTGATGGGCCTGGGCCGAAGCCCAATGGACTAAATCCTCTTATTGAATAAGTTCTCTTAAAAGCCCAAAACACAAACTAGTTAGATTTGTGCTATAAATCAACTCTAGCATAATTTCCAATTTAGCCATTTTTAATTTTATGTCATACAGCCCATAAACATTAAAAATGCATGTAATATGTGCTAACATGAATTAAAAATAAAATCATGAAGAACACATATATAGTACACGGCATTCATGCAAAAACAAACAAACAACAAAAACTAGTTGTTTAATGCTTATGTAATGCCATAAAATGCACAAACATTTAAATCAATTTTATGAGTCATTTAATAATCTAAATAATTCCATAAACATTGATTTAATATTCTATACCATTTTAATCTAAATGTGTTTTTACCATTTTAATCAAAACATAACAAACAATGTTGATTAAACATGTAACAAACACATACTAGACATAGTTTTAAGTGATTTTAAAATTAATCAATTAAATTGTCATGGACCAGAATTAAAACCAAATTTAAAACATGTCCAGACCTGATATTTAATCTTTAAAAATCACTTACAAACATCCCAAAAACGTTTTTACATTTAATTTTGAAAACTAGTTGTTAAAATAGCAATTTACATGCCAACTAGCACCTAGTTTCATAATTAACATGTACCATCAGGTATAAATAATTAAATCCGACCATTACCAGCCCTAATAACATCTTAGGACAGTATATTAACATGTCATATTAATTATAATACCTATTTAATCAATTAAAATCGTTTTTACACCAAAACAATGCAAAAAACTCAAAACAGAAAATTTCAGATTTGCATGTTTTCAAAATAACGATTTTTAATTAATTTTTTCATGCATCTAAAGCACTAAAATAAGCATGTCTAGGCTCTGATACCACTGATGGAATATGACATGGTATGATAATCATGATAGCACAGCGGAAAAATAAAAAGTTTATCATACATACCATACATATCCAAAGATAGGAACGAAAACATGCAATTTTAGGGTTTTGAAACTTACAATAGATGATGCCTTTTATTCTTTGATTTTGTGATGTCCAGCAACCAAGATGCCTTTATCCACCTTAGTTCTCGATCACCAATGCCAAGGAACAGCCTTTTGCGCCACTCCCTCTATTCTCACACACACAATTACACCGTCGGCTTAAAAACGAGATTGCTAGATCTCTTTTTCGGTATTGTGTAAGGGTTATAGTTTGAAGCTACAAAACTTGATTTTGTACTTCTTTAGATTGCTATTACTGCTCAATAACACAAGAGAATGAGGAACAATCCTTTCTCCTTGTGAAAAATTGAACAAAAGAATTAAGAGAGAGAGAGTCACTATTCACGAGTTACTATTCACGAGTTACTATTCATGCCACAAAAAAATTAGGTTTAGGGTTTTATTTCTTTTAATATATATGCTTATCCTTTGGCAAGTCATTAATCTGAATTCAACTATCCTAAGATAATTAATTCAAACTCTATCACTTCCTAAAGATAAGTAATATATTTTGAATTAAACTCCTTTGAATTTAAATTCAAATTTGAAATAAAACATAAGACATTTAAATAAATGAAATCACTTAATTAAATATATAAGTGATTTAATTTAATTTAAATTCCTTTAGGCTTTAATATTCAATTAACTTAATTAACACAAGATAATTAATTAATTGAAATTAAACCTTATGGGCTGAATTTCTCTCTCTCATGGACCAAAGCCCAATAGCAATATTATAACCCATTACATACATTAATTTGACTTTAATTAAAAGCCCAAATTAATGTCCAATACTTAATTTAAATATTTTAAGCCCAATGCTTTGTGTGCGATCCTATAGGTCCATTTAATGTTGGCAATGAATTAATAAATTAATTCAAAGGCTATATATATTCTCTAGCAAGATATTATAGCATTCCAAATTAAATGAAAATGCATATGGCATTTGGTGACCTAATACAATTTCGCATAGTCCCTTACCCATAAATATCAGAATTAATATAAGGCATGAAACTAGTCATCCTTATATACATTAATTCATTTCTTGATATTCCAGTGACACTGAACTCTCAGATAAATAATGATTACTCATTATTTCATCTCGGTATGGCCATACACTTCTCAGTTCACTGATCAAGTGGCCGGTGATATTTTTCTCTCTTATCGAGAGGGGTAATCCCTTCACTTCTCTCATGCTCTCTAACATGAATCAGTGCATACCCAATCATACCCGTACTTGTCACTCTGTTACGAGCACGTTAGGTGTATGCCAAAGTACACAGTAATTCATAAAGAGTTTCATAGAGATTTCAGGTCTAAGAACTCCGATACAAAACTTGCATATGAGAAACACTTATGACTTGTACCATGTAGTGTTCTCATGAGCGGATCGAATCCAGATACCATGTTCTTTAACATGTATCTATGATCTCTGATTGACACTCTTGTCCTAATGATCCGTAAGACAGAACTCATAAGATCAGAGAGAGCATACTAGTCTTAATTCATTTGTTATTCCCATAACAATGACTGACTAGGGATATTTAGAATGATGTCTCATTTGTTTCAAGGTCTTACAATCCATGTGCCTCACACATGATAACTTAAACCAAAACGACATTCTTGGATAGTTTTATCAATTGATATGCACAGGAATACAAAAGATAAAACTAATGCCTCATTTTATTAATTTCAAGTGTTTCGTTAAAATGCATTGGGGCTAGGGCTTACACTAACACCCTACCTGTTTGATATTTTTATGAAATTTCATTCATCTGAATCTGATGGAATTTCTTAAAGCATTTTATATGATCATTTGTGTTTTTTAAGTCACACTTAACTATGTATTAAGGTCATTCCAATTCACTAAGGTTAGGGATATGATATGATATTTCAAATGAATGTGATTATTGATTTATTTTGATTTGAAACATAGAACTTTTGAATTAATATATGTCTATAATATTTTAATATTGTGTAATATTAGGTAGGGCCTGCTTGTGTTTATTAAATGGGTAAATAAGCATGTCTAGAAGAGTCGCAGCTGCTTCTGTTCTATATGACACTTTGATGTCCTTTGTTGAGACTATGTCTCTTCTATTTAATGAAATCAATTGAATTACTGGTTTAAGGAAATGCCTCTTTTGTTATGATATCTATGGTACTCTTTATTTTGTCTCATTTCCTACTAATTATATACTATAGCAGGCTATTCTGAATGAATTGTGTCCAATTATTTATTGCATTCTTTACTGAGCTTTACATTAAGGGAGATGTATGCTTATAATTCTGTAATTGAAGGTAGGTAGTTTGGGTTATATATATGTATGCTTTTTTTAAATTTTTTTTATTACTTGAAACATGTGCTAATTGTTCTTTGTTCCTTC